>CP144698.1:13617594-14217594 GCA_036885675.1 Vigna mungo | reverse complement strand
TAATAATTATAATGATAGACAGTGTCTGTGGTTGAAATAAAATTGTGAATGATGTATAAATATGAAGTATATATAAAAGATAATGTATATGGTGTGGAATGCAAGGACTGAAGAAACGTTGGAGATTGAAAGGAGTGGTAGAAGTGTGCGCAGAGTATATCAGTTGTTAATTTTTATGGATCTTTATGTTTGTTTCAAACTTACAACCTTATGTGTTTGGCTGCCTACTCCTGCAATATTGCATTCCATTCTAAAATTATCTATTCACTGTTCACTCCATATATAATACATTCCAATAATTAATACATGGTAAAAATTCATTCTTATATGCTTAATTATTTATTACTAAATAAATTCAGAATTATTTTTTCATAATATAATTCCATTACATTCATCTTTATATTTAATATGTTTTCGTACAACTCTTTAAATATCTTCACATATTTAACTATTTTTTTAGACTACTTCATGCACTATAGTTAATTACAATCGATATATTTGTTATGTAGACTAAAAAAAGTTCTCTATAATTGTTTTTCAAACTTAGTATCTTTTTTCTTTAAAAAAAAATACTGTAAAATCTGAAAGAAAAAAAAAAATCAAAACATGATATAGTTTTGTCTTAATTATAAGATTTTATGTTTCTGTCAATTTGAGTATTTTTATGTAAGCTAATTGGATATTTGTCATGTCAGCACAGTCAGTTATAGTAGTTAGTTATTTTCTTTGTAAGCTGATTGACTAGTGCCACATCAACAGCTTCCCTTATACTCCCTCTCTATAACTACATAAAGAGATCAGAATATCAAAAACAATTACAAAGCTTCCTAAAATCTCTTTTCCCACCTTGATTGGCTTTCTACTTTACATCTTGTCCTATTTTTTGAGGATCTACATATTTAGGAATACTTTTTGTACGAAAGCACCAATAGATTTATTGAAAAATGCAATATGAAGACTTGTCTGTTGTTTTCTCTCAGAAAAAAATTACTATATTATCAGGAAGAAAGACATGTATCACACTTGCTCTAATTGCTTGCTCTAACTACATTTTGTTCATACTGAGTAGCAGCATTTACCCATGTGTAGTCTTTTGTCATGCCTCTTATCATCAATCCCTCCCACGAAGACTTGTGTTCTTTGTATGTTTGAATGGCATATCTTAGAGCCTGTCAAAAGGAGTAAAAAAGTTAACATCATGGTGACAAAACAGGCCAAACAATGTTCTGAGAAAAGATAGCAAATAGTTCCACGTTCCAACATGTCCACCATAGACTGTATGGACTGTTAGATGAGATTGGTACAGATTCCTTCATGTTTTAGTAACTTCATATGCCTGTTTTTAACATGTAGAGGCCGACACAAGATTCAGAAAGCCAACCCAATGATAACAATGCCAAATAGAGATTAATGATCCCTACAAAGAACCATTTCATCAGCTATAATAAACTAGGCCAAACACGCCTTGATTCTCAGTAGACCAAGTGTAGCAACCCGATGAGCTTAGACAAGTTTATATAGGTTTTGGTAGAAAGAATGATTATCCATATATATTTATAGCTTCCACTTCCCCCATATACAACAGGAAAATGATGACACTCTTAGGAATAAAAAATCAAAGCTCATGGACAACATACCCAGTGCTTTCAGTTTTGCCCTCTTCAGTATAAGGATTAAAATTGTGAACAGTATCCTGAATAAAGAGAAAGGGGTTAAGGCAAAGAAATCATGTTCAACTAGTCAATTTCTTATATTTTCTTGACTTACTCTTAGGCCCCCACTTTCATGAACCACGGGTATAGTTCCATATCTCATTGCATACAACTGATTCAGTCCACAGGGCTCGAATGCAGATGGCATTAACAATATATGTAATTTCTTCCATTTATATATGCATATTTTTATTAGCTGCTTTAGTTTGATGGGTAACTTCTAATTTTACTACTTGGATTTTGCAGGAAAAAATTGCTACATCAACCCCAACACTTTTATTTAATCTTGAACTAGATACACTACGGTATATGTTGTACTCCTTGAGTTTTTTTTTTTTTTTTCTGATTGAGTTTTCATTCATGCCTAATTGCTTAACAAATTCGTATACTTATCCTTGACAGAGAATACTTATTGAATTTATAGTGTTGATTTAGGCCACTTCTTTATTGAATTGCCTCCATATGTTGATTCTTTTTTTTTCTCATTGTATGGCAACCATTCTTTTATTTGCTTATATGAATGATGCACTAATCTGTTCCTTAATAAACTGTGGTGTGAATGATGATGATGGCCAAATACTGAATGTTAAAAACTAAATTGCTCTTGTGTAGTATTTTATGGTTTCTTCTAATTATATTATATTGTCTGGACTCAGTTCTTGTTGGATTAAAGCGGGTTTTTGACACCAGGACCTCCAACCCAAGTTCACTTTCCCTTTTAGGTGTGTGGTACGTACATGTTTGTCTTCTTTTTCTCTTTTTGATTGGATATATGTTTACCTTTAGCATCCATCATTTTCTTGTGTTTCTTATGACATTCTTGGTGTCCATTACTTGTGATGTTTTTGTATCTTTTCTATTTGAAAAATTTGAGATAGAAATCAATGTCACAGTCTCAAGTGAGGTAGTCTGTTGTGTTGTTCATTACCTTGTTCTAAGTCGTATGTTTGCAAATATATTGTGTTTTTAGATGCTTTATTTTATCATGAAACTAAACAAGACATAGGTGAAGATATGTAGGCTAAGAATATATAGTACATAGCATGACCCTTGTTGCATGCCTATGGTAGTACCTACATGTGTAAGTATTTGTAAGTACTCTATAAAAGAGGACTTCACTATAGTAATAAATAATACACATGACCCTTGTTGCATGCCTATTACAGTAGTCAATGTGTAAGTACTCTATAAAAGAGTACTTCACTAGAGTAATAATACTCTGCATGACCTTTGTTGCATGCCTATGACAGTAGTACTTAAATTTCCTTCCATGTTTGACTTAAGTAGTAATAGGTTTATTACTTATGTCACATGGAGTGTTGTTGTTTTGGCTAAGTTGTTTGTTTGGCTTGTCACAGAACATGGCCCATTTTCCCAATCATCGTGGATGGATGTACGACCGTTGTTATAGCGGAAGGAGAGGTTTGAAGGAAGCTTTTGTCTTTGGAGTTAATGAGTTTGTGGAGACGGCTCGTCGATATAAATATTATGCTCTTGATGGAGGGATTCGATGCCCATGCATCAAGTGTGAATGTACAAAGATTATGAAAGATGAAGAGGTCAAAGTTCACTTATACCAAAAAGGGTTCATGCCAAATTACAAGGTTTGGACATTTCATGGTGAAGAAATGCCTTCTACCTCCACTGCTCATGAAAATCGACCTGCATCAGGTTCGAATACTATTGTACATACATCTGAGATAGATCAATTTACCTACATGCAAGAGATGGTAGACGATGCTCTTCGTCGACATGCTGAACAAGAACCAAACGATAGTCGTGATGAAGAGTCTCCAAATGAAAGCACTCAGAGGTTTTACAATCTCTTGGCTGAGGCAAACCAACCTCTATTTGAAGGTTCATCTGAGTCAAAATTGTCAGTGTGCATAAGACTCATGGCTGGTAAATCTAATTGGAACGTTCCCAATCAAGCGGTGGACCACTTTACAAAATTGGTGTTAGATCTAACACCACCAAACAATTCTTTGCCGAAGAATTATTACGAAGCCAAAAGATGTGTTTCGAAGTTGGGATTGGAAGCGAAGAAGATTGATTGTTGTGTGAATGGATGTATGCTTTTCTATGACAACGACACTGGCAAAAATGATGCATCGTTGGTGGAATGCAAGTTTTGTGGCCATCCTCGATTTCAGACATTGCATCCAGGACGGAGGCAAAAAAAACCAATTCCATTCAAGTCCATGTTCTATTTGCCGATCATTTCAAGATTACAAAGGATGTTTTCTTCAATTCAAATAGCAAAACACATGACATGGCATGATGATAACAAAAGTGAAGGAGTGTTGCGTCATCCTTCTGACGGTGAAGCCTGGAAGCACTTCAACCGTAAGCATCCATCTTTCGCCAGTGATGCTCGTAACGTGAGACTTGGTCTATGTTCGGATGGGTTTACTCCATACATTCAGGCGTCTACATCACCATATTCATGTTGGCCAGTGATTGTTACCCCATATAATCTTCCACCTGAGATGTGTATGACAAAACCTTACATGTTTTTAACGTGTATAATACTAGGACCATCTAATCCTAAATCAAGGATTGATGTGTATTTAGAGCCTTTGATTGATGATTTGAAGAAGCTTTGGACCGGTATATGGACGTATGATGTATCAAGGAAGCAAAATTTTCTTATGAGGGCAGCTTTGATGTGGACTATTAATGACTTTCCAGCGTATGGCATGTTATCTGGTTGGAGCACGCATGGTCGATTAGCTTGTTCGCATTGCATGGAACACACAAAGTCATTCTTATTGACGCATGGTCGGAAAAGTTGTTGGTTTGATTGCCATAGAAGGTTCTTGCCCCTTGATCACATGTTTAGGAGGAACAAAAAGGCTTTTCGCAAAGGGCAACGTGAAAAAGATATGCCACCTCCTAGGCTTAATCCATCTCAAGTTTGGAGAAGAGTTAAACATTTTCCAAAAGTCAATGAAAGTGGTATCAATAGGATTAAAGGGTTCGGGGAGTGGCATAACTGGACCAAGAGAAGCATTTTTTGGGATCTTCCGTATTGGAAGGATAACTTGCTGAGACATAACCTGGATCTCATGCATATAGAAAAGAATTTCTTTGACAACATCTTTAACTTTGATGGAGAATCAAGGATCACGTAGTTCTGACGAAAATTTGTTTGAAAATGATTTGTTTGAGAAATTGTTTGGAAAAAAAAATTGATTGGAAAGTGATTGGAAATTTGTTTGAAAATGTTGAGAATTGATTGGAAATTTGTAAATGAAGATGTTTTTAATTTTTGAAGATTTTATATTTTTTTTTGGGTATTTTTGAATTATGAAAAAAAAAATGTCACAACATAAACAATGAGCTAGATATACAAAACAAGTGGAATATAAAAATTGTGTTTGTGGTTTTTAAAAGTTTTGTATTTTTTTATGATTTTTAAAATAATAGATATTGATAAAAAAAAATTAAAAGGACAAAAGGAATCCTATAGACGTTTACATTTATTTACAAGAAAACTATATTTTTTTTCATTTTTTTTATTTAATTATCAAGCAAATCCAAGATTTGACATGATAATCAAAATAATTAGGAAAAACATAATTGTCAAGCAAGTTTGAGACTTGACATGACAATCCAAATTATTATTATGAAAAATTCAATTATCAAGCAAATCCGAGACTTGACATGATAATTAAAATTATTATTATGAAAAATTCAATTATCAAGTAAACACGAGACTTGACATGATAATCAATATATTTTTAAGATCTTTATAAAAAAATTATAAATGAAAAAGTTGAATAAAACCAGTAAAATAATTTTGGAAACGTAAAATTCAAATAAAAAGCAAACTTTAACAAAATAATTCAAACTAAAGAGAAAGGGAGATGAAAGAATAAATACCTGGATTGAGAAAACAAACGTAGTTCAATTGAAATATGTTGTGAGAAGAAGTGGATGAGAGGTAAAGAAGATGAACTTAGAGTAGAAATTTGGTATGAGATTTGATGAAAAAATGAAGTAGAGTTTTTGGATGAAGAGATTTTTTTTTGTGTGAGAGAAGAAAGATGGATATTATGAAAGTGTGTGTATGTGTGTGTGTGTGTAAATGAAGTGAAGAGAATGTGAGTATTTATAGGGTTAAGGATGAAGAAGTGTTAAATAAAATATAATTTTTTTAAAAAAGTGAGTGGAAAAATAGTAAAAGTTAGTGTGGAAATTAAGTGAAGGAAATAATACAAAAGGTTGGTGGGAAGAATAAAATATAATGAATAGTAAAAGTTAATGTGGAAAATAAGTGAAAGAAATATTATAAAAAAGTTGGTGGAGAAGATATGATAAAAAATATAAGTGGAATTATTAAAAAAGTTGGTATATTAAAATTAATATGAAAATGAGGTGGAAAAAGTAAATGAAAAAAAATAGATGATGTGGAGGGTGATGTGGAGAGTGGGGTGTGATAAGCAAAATAGGTGGTGAAGAAGTAAAAATGTGAGATTATTCTGGCCCATTGGGTTAAGGAAAAAAAAATTAATTTGGGGGTGCAAACAGTAAAACGAAATAGTATTTTTTATTTTTTATTTTTTTTATTTTTTATTTTATTTTTTCTTTTTCCCTTTGTTTATTTTTTACTATTTACGTATTTTTTTCTTTTTTTCGTTTTTTTTCTTCTTTTTTTTCAAAATAAAATAAAATCAAATAATAACCAAAAATTAAAATAATAAAATAAAAAATAAAATAAAATAAGACAAAAACAAAAAGTAAATCCTATTATTCAGTCACCCGGACGAAATTGGGTGTTGACAAGTTTCAATAAAAGAGAGTTTCAAAAGATTACATTGTTTCCTCCAACAACAAAAGGGTTTAGTTCACCATTGTCATGGTGAACCAAGATGAAAATAATGGAAAAATGGAAGAGCAAACCCTAGATAGGATGAAAAGGAGCCTAAGCATCCAAGAGATCTTCTCCAGAGAGTGAAAATTAGGTATGGCCGCCCTCTTCTGTCAAAAAGAATGAGAATGAAATCGCAACAGAGTTATTTAGAGCTCAGGAGTGTCACAGAAAACAGGCCCAAGCTCAGCAGGCAACCGCCCGACGTCACACTTATGTCGCCCGACGGTTTGCCTCTTAGCGCGCCACCGCCCGACGTCAAGGGTCCACCGCTCGGCGCTCATTTTCACTGCCCGGCGCTGGTCAACTGCACTTTGTCAATTGGTTGACTTTTCTGGTTGACTGATTGACTTTTCTGGTTGACTGGTTGACTTTTCTGCATTCTGGTTGACTTTTCTGCACTGCAACCGTTTGATCTTCATCCTTTCTTTCCAATCATCTCCAATTCTCATCAAAACCCTGCAAAACAATGCAAAACAAGCATAATATCTCTAAAAACAACTTTTGACTCTCAAATGACTCAACTTAAGTGTTTTACTTGATTCTAAGCTCATTCTAAGCTGTAAAGGGTGTATTTTGATATCAATATAAGCATGAAAATAACGGTTTTTCAACCGTTATCAGTGTACCAGGTCGCACAAGTAATGTAAAATGGTAAGACCAAGTATCGTATCCTAGAGGACTCTCTACGCTGAACAGTTGTGTGACAACAGGATTAATTAAGACTTAAAATAACAAAGATCATGGGTTTGTGGTGCAGAAATAATAAAGAAAATAAATTGCAATTGATCAATGACAAAATAGCACAAAGATGAACGGAGGTTGATTTGTATGAGATGGTTATGTTGTTGGGGTTAGACTTCACCAAGTTCCCTCTCATGTATATAAGAATTCCTCTTTATTCATTAATGCCAATGTCCCTCACGAAAACACTTAAACCTGATCCCTCAGTCAATAAGCTTGTCCCTAATTACCAGTTCATGCAATTCCTAGCATTCCTAGTAAAAAGATATGAAGATCAAGAGGTTAAGACGACTAAGACTAATACCCTCATCCCTGAGCAATATAACCCTTAGGAGTAATTCAACAAGGACCTGAATTGAAAGGAACCTCCCGGCACTCATGCAACTCACAGATAATGCTATTGTATAAGCAAGAATAAAGCAGATGAATTACACTAACAAATAATGAAGTAAAGCATATGGAATTAAGAACAAATTCAAATACATGAGAGTTCACAAGGTTACATCATTCCCCAACAACAAATAGAATTTTGTTCCCCATAGACAATGGGCAACCTATGAACAATGGAAGAAAGAAAGAGAGAATGGAAGACTAAGAATTTGGCTAGGAGTGTAGTGTAGGCTCTCTTCTGCCAGGGATGCAAAACCAAGAGCCCTAGGGTCCTTTAAATAGTGCCAGAAGTCTCCCAAAGTGTGACCCGGTCCAAAAGAATCAAATCAGAGCAGAATCAGGGCCCGATCCACGTCAAATCACGCTCAAGCATCGCAGGGAGCTTGCCCAAGTGTGAATCAAGGGTCATGTGGTGCTTGGGCGTCAGTTTTCAGTGCCTTGGCTTTGAGGGTCCGTCGCCCGGGCAACCAGCGGTGATTCTCAGCTTGCTTTTTTCGCGTTTCTATCGCCTGGGCTCTGGGTTTTCTCCCTTCTTAATGCCTTTTTGACCCCTTTTGAGCTCCATCTTCATGGTTTTTTACTTCTTCTTCCATTATTGCTTCAATCTCTGTCAAAACAAGGGGAAATTGTTATAAAACAGTTAAAATCAACCTCAACTCTCTTATTCACACAATTAACTCAAAATGTATGAGTTCAAGCAAGTTTCTAAGTCAAAAGGGTGCTTTTAGTATCAAAATCACATAGCAAATAACGGTATTTTAATCTGTTATCATCTATTCATGTTGTGTTTGATGAGTTCATCATGAATCCAAGTCGCTCTAAACAAGTCAGGAACTCTGTTGAAGAAGAGGAGAACACATTTGATGAAGAAGGTTCAGTTTAGGGTTTAGGGTTTACAAGGAATAATGTGTGGGAACTTGTACCCAGAACACCTGACCTACTAGTAATTGGTACGAAATGGGTTTTCCGCAACAAAATGGATGATTCAGGGAAAATCATAAAGAACAAAGCAAGATTAGTTGCAAAAGGCTATTGTTAAGAAGAAGGAATCGACTATGACGAGACATATGCTCCTGTAGCCAGACTCGAAGCAATCAGAATACTATTGGCCATTGCATCCACAATGAAATTCAAACTATATCAAATGGATGTTAAGAGCACCTTTCTAAATGGATATATCAAGGAAGAAGTATACATTGAGCAGCCACCTGGATTCGAAGACTTTGAATACCCTGATCATGTTTTCAAACTGAAGAAAGCCTTATTTGGATTAAAGCAAGCACCAAGATCGTGGTATGAAAGGTTAAGTGAATTTCTTATAAAGAAAGGATATTCAAGAGGAAAGGTTGATTCCACCCTTTTCATAAAAGGCTCAAATGGAGATAAACTGTATGTGCAGATTTATGTTGATGACATTATTTTTGGTTCTACTAACCCTATGCTATGCAAAGAATTTTCAAAGGTCATGTAGGAAGAATTTGAAATGTCTATGATGGGAGATTTATCACATTTCCTTGGTCTACAAGTGAAGCAGACCAAAGACGACATATTCATTCATCAATCCAAATACTGCAATGATCTGCTGAAAATATTCAAAATGTTGGATTGCAAAGATGCTGCTACTCCAATGGCAACCAATTGCTACTTGGATCTTGATGAGGCTGGAAAAGGTGTTGACCAAAGAATGTATCGAGGTATGATCGGATAACTACTTTATCTTACTGCCAGTAGACCTGACATCATGCATAGTGTTTGTCTCTGTGCTAGATTTCAATCTGCTCCTAAACAATCACATCTTACTGCTGTTAAAAGAATTTTAAAATACCTTAAAGGTACTAAAAGCCTTGGACTGTGGTATCCAAATGGATCAGATCTTTTTCTAAATGGTTACAGTGATTCTGATTTTGTAGGTTGTAAACTAGACAGGAAAAAAACTAGTGGCACATGTCACTTACTTGAATCATCATTGATCTCTTGGCATTCAAAGAAACAAGCATGTGTGGCCTTATCTACAACAGAAGCTGAGTACATAGCATATGTAAGTTGTTGTGCATAGTCTCTTTGGATAAAGAGTCAATTAGAGGATTATGGCATTAAGATAGAAAACATTCCCTTGAAATGTGATAGTACTAGTGCTATAAATCTAACTAAGAATCCTATCTTACACTTGAAGACTAAGCATATTGAAATAAGACATCATTTCATTAGAGATCATATAAATAGAGGTGAAATCAAAATTGAGTATGTTGATACACTACATCAGTGGGTTGATATTCTTACAATACCTCTAAACAAAGGAAGATTTTTTACAATTCAAAATGAATTGGGAATACTAAATGATAATAGTGTAAAATGATTGATTCGACTGTACTCTGTTTGAAGTCAACTATGCTTAAATTGTCATGCATTCTTATACATTGACTTCTGTTATAAAATGATTTAATTCTTGCTTAACCACTATGCTTGATCTAGAAAAAGGTTGTTGAAAGGTTTTGCAGGAAGGACATTGCTTTAGACATCTACATTTGGAGTTCAACATTTTGGAAAAGCAATGCATTCAACTGATGATTTAAAGCATTCGACTGCGTCTAAATTGGTTAACAATTCCAATTCTGGAATTTGATTTTATCCTTACTGTTTGCTTAAATCATTGCTAAATCTTATATTATTTATGCTCTTTATATGTTTAAATATCTGATTTGAGGTAATATTGTGAGATTGTTGATATTTGTATTATTGCATTTACATGTGAATTGATAATTTGACTGTGATACAAATCTGTGCTTAAACTATTACTAAGTCTGTGATATTCTACATTGTGCACTCAAACTGTTTTTGAAATTCATGCATAATGACAGGGGGAGTATCACTACATTTTACACATGTTTCATCACACACCTATATTTCAGGGGGAGTTTAAACTATTTTGTGATGAAATTGATCTTTGCGAGCATCATTGTTTTTACAAACTGCATATCTTTATGATGCATCTCTGTTTTCCAAAATTGCATAAAACATCTGAAGCATTCCTTTTTTGTTAATGCACAAAGGGGTGAGATATTCATGAGTGTATGAGAGTAAGTATATATGGGGAGAATTACTGAATCATACTTTATCTGCTTGATGATATTTTTGTTGTATATAGAGAGTAACTGATCTGTTATGATTGTTTATGATATTTGTTTTTACTCTGTCATATGTGGAACTGTACAAACATGGTTGTGCATCATCAAAAAAGGGGGAGATTGTTGAGATTTTTGACAACACAAACTCTATATCAAGCTTGTTTTTTATGATGACAACACAATGCTTAATAACAATACATATGTTCCAGTATTACAAGTTCGTGTTTTATTGTTTAACATATCTGCTGAACATGTTTTGTTGAATTATAATGTATGTTCCTATGCTTGATTATGTGATATTATTATGGAACATGCTTGTTTTGAAATGTGAGATAAAATGTTTTTTACTACTGCACATTTCAGAACTAAAAAGATCACAAGCACTTCTATGAACTTATACTTGTTGTGACAAAGTTCTAGTTCAAGCGAATACACTCATAATGGATTCGACTATGCTAAAACCTTTGTACAGATTTTGTGAAACTGTGCTGTGTGAGATTTTGAGTTGAAAAGAATTTCAAAGTGTTTTCTCATGTGTCATTCGATAGTGTGGATCACACATTCGACTGTTTTACTGTTCTGTTTGGAATTCTGTTAAGCCTACACGCTCCAACGGCTATATTTTTCAAACGTTAGTTAAGATTGACTGACTTGGTCAACTGTCTTAAATGGGTATTGATTTGGTTGACTAAGGAGCCTTTGTGTTGACTGTCTGTTATAACTGTCTAATACAGTCGACTGAATTAGTAGGCTATTCAACTGAGATACAATATGAAATAACATAAAACTATAGATAGACAGAACACGAGTTGTTTTATAGACTTTTGTGATCTAACATTTTCATTGTCTTGTTTCAGATTGAATTCTCTGTTTTAGAAGCTCCAAGAATTCTCCAAGAAGACGGTGGTGATCTTTCTTGAGAGAGATTCAAAGGGAGGAGCCAATTACGCATACTGTTTGATCATCATCTGCACAAAGAAGGTGCTTCTGGTTTGATCTTGAAGGCTTAGCATCCTGTGAAGACTGCTACATTTGACTGAAGGCTTCGCAACCTGTGAAGTCTTTTGTGATAGGCTTGGCAACCTGTGAAGTGTGTTGTGATAGGCTTGACATGCTGTGAAGAGTGTTGGTTACACGTTGAGGATTGTTCGACGTGGGTACAGATTGCAGAATAGGGGATTCTTGGTGCAATTCTAGTTTTTGTGTGTGCAGCTATATTTTAGTTTTGGGTTAGAGAGGAGATTAATATTTTTGCGTGGTGCTTCTATAAATTGCTTGATGTAAAACGAAGCCTACCTGTTTCCTAACAACATCCAGTGTCCTTCCGACCCAAGAAGCAAATGCACTATAATGGTTGCGGTTTTTACAACAAGGAAATTATACAAGACCTCCACGTCAAAAATATAAATCTCCTCTCTAACCCAAAACCAAAATATAGGTGCAGAACAAAACCAGACTTGCAGCAAGAATCCCCTCTTCTGCAATCTGCAACACCACTTCGAACGATCCTCAAAATGGACAAACCCTTGTTACCAACATGTCCAAATACCAATAATCTTTACGGATGCCAAGCCAGAAAAACAATGGAGCAGTCTTCAAGGATGCCAAGCCTTAAACGCGATCACACAAAAGCACCTTCTTTGTGCAAATACTAATTAATCTTTGTGTGCGCAGAAGAACCTCCCTTTGAATCTCTTTCAAGAAAGATCACCACCGTCTTCTTAGAGAATTCTTGGAGCTCTTACAATAGAGAATTCAATCTGAAACAGAAATGAAATTATTAGTTCTTCAAAAGTCTCCTAACTGATTCGTGATCAGTCTATTTATAGATTTCTGTTAATCAGACAGACTCTTAGTCGATTATCCTACTAATTCAGTCGACTGGATTATGACAATTATAACAAACAGTCAACCTGGTAGCATACAATCAACCAAAAACAAAACACATTTAATACAATTGACCAAGTCATCAATGTTCAACTAACTTTTAAAAATATAGCCGTTAGAGTTCAAGAGCATAACAAAATTTCAAATCAGATAACTAATACAGTCGAATGTGTGACGCACATAGTCGACTTAAACCATGTAAAACATTTTGAAATTCTTTTCTTCTAAAAAATTCACAGAGCACTGATTCTCAAAATCTGTACAAAGATTTTAGCATAGTCAAATCCATTAATAATGTAGTCGACTACACTAGAACTTTGTCACAGTTATAAGTTCATGAAAGTGCTTGTGTTTTTCATCTTTAAAAGATGTGCAGGAAAACATATGTAATGATGCATTGCACATAGCACATAAAGCATATATTCACTTTCCACATATATATCAATCAATCAACATAGAAACATGTAACACAGTACATAAACATGTTCGCAGATATAACAATCAGTTTGCATAGGAACAAATAACACAATACATAAACATGTTCAAAGATATAACAATCAGTTTGCATAAGAACATGTAATAACAGCAAACAACATGTCCATGTTATTAAGCAATGTGTTGTCGTCATACAAACCTAGATTGATATAGAAACTGTGTTGTCAATAATCTCAACAATCTCCCCCTTTTTTTTATCATACACAACCATGATTAATAACCAACCATGTTTGCACAATCTAATACAAAACAGAGTAACAAAAGATATATCACAATTCAAGTAACTTTGTATGTAACACAGTCAAACAACAAAATATCAAGCAGATATGAGATAGAATGAACATTTCCCCCCTTTCATAAAGCTTTCATAAATTCACTCCCCCTTTGTGCATTAACAAAAAAGGAATGCTCTAGATATTTATGCTGATATATCAACTAAGATGCATCAAAAAGTGTATGCAATTTTCAGGATGCAATGATGCTCTTATTTAGCACAATTAATCACATGTAAATGATAATTCCCCCTGAAATACATACATGTGAAATAAAAATGTGCAAAATGTGATACTCCCCCTGTCATTATGCATGGATATCAAAACCAGATCAGATGCACAATGCAGTATAAGACAAAGTATACAAGGCAGTACAATACATATTTGTATCAAAGACAAGATATCAAACAGCTTAGTCATGCAATCATACAATCATCAACAATCTCACAATATTATTTCGACCAAGATATTTAAAAACAATTTATATCAGAGATAATAACAGATATTCAGAATAAGCAATCAATGAAAGAAAAACCAAATTCCAGAATTGGAATTTATAATCCTGTTTAGAACAGTCGATTGCTTTATATCCTCAGTCGAATGCATTGCTTTCCAAGGTTGTTGAATTCCAAAAGCAATGTTCTTCCTACAAAACCTTTCAAAGATCTTTTCCAGATCAAGCAATTTAGTTAAGCAAGAAAGATAATCAATAGTAACAGAAGTCAATATGTAAAGATGTAAAACTAGATTAAGCATATTCGACTTCACTCAAATCACAGTCGAATCAATTCATTCAGTATAACAGATATTAATCAATCAGATTAAAGGAACTGAAATTGATTCAAAATACTAATTTCATTTTCCTTGAAGAAGATATTACCATGATAGGCTCAAAACAAGGAAAACAGAAAGAAATAAAAGATGGAATTATAAGCCATACACAAAAGAAATCAAAATCCTAAAGAAAATCATTTTTGCTTTTTTTTTTGTTTACAAAATCTCCAAGTATCATATCTCCAAGTATCATAGTCGAATGAATTAATAACACAGTCGACTAAGACACATGAAAAACAAAGTTTCAACACAAACAATCAATCAACCAAACAATCAATTCAAACAAGATGTTCATGCAATCACATAATCACAACTAATCAAATTTGGCATTAATGCAGTTAATTGATACAGTATTACCAGTTGTAGAAACTCAATATTTTTTATGTATTCCATAATTGATTCATCCTTGAGATCAACTGCATCTGTTATGTAACCTGTAAAACAATTTAAGTTTTGGTTACTGGTACCCATTTAACTTTGGGTCCATGATTGTCAGTCTTTGTTCCTTGTTTCTTTGGTATCCAAACATATAATCCTTTAGGAACAACAACATTTATGTAATAACAGTTTCTAACAGTATGGCCAACACAATTACAATAGAAACATGCATTTCTAGCAAGTTTACATAAATTAGTAAATTTCTTAGCATCAGTTCTGTTAGATTGAGCATTGTAACCAATTCCTTGCCTATATATAGCTTTGCCAGATGATTTTAAAACAACATTTAAATTGTCTCAACCTAGAGTAAACTTAGCTAGAGTACTAGTCAAGTAATCGATCTTTTCAATATGAGTAAGACAATTTTCACAAGCTTTTTCAACAGTAACAATTTTAATTTCAACCTTCTTAGCAGATAACAAAGCTTCATTTAACTCTTTCTCCAATTTTTCATTTTCAGCAACAAGGTTGTTAATTCTATATTCATAGTCTCTTCTTTCAAAGTTTAGTCGATTAACCTTGTATTCCAGTGACACTACTTCAGCATGCAATTCACTGAATGTCTCTAAAAGTTGCTGATACTTCTCTTCTATAGGCAGCTTCTCAAATTCTTCATCGCTATCACTTTCATTTCTTGACGTTCCAGCCTCTCCTCTTGATCAACATCCTCATCACTTGAGCTTTCAGAATCTGAGTTCTCCCAAGCAATGTATGCTCCTTTTCTTTTAATATTTCTGCCTTGAGGAAATCTCTTCTTTCCTTTCTGCTTCGGCTTTAGATTAGGACAATCAGGTTTCATGTGTCCTTTTTTCCATATTCATAGCACTGGACAACATTTGTACTGAAGCTATTATTTTTCCCTTGACCTGCATGGTTAGTCAGTTGACTATCATTATTTAACAGTCGACTAAATTTTCTTACCATCAAGGTCATTAGTTCTTTCTCGTCCATGTCTGTTTCTGTGTTGTTCTTGCTTGTAACCTTCAGAGCTATGGACTTCTTTTCTTTAATCTCCTCTTCATCCTTTAATCTACCAAGTTCCAATTCAGTTTTACGTAACTTGCCAAACAAGGTAGCCATGTTCATCATTGTGTGGTCTTTGGATTCAGAGATTGCTGTGACTTTTGGTTGCCAATTTCTGTTCAGACTCTTCAGAATCTTGATATTGATCTCTTCTCAGTCAAATACCTTCCCGATAACAATGAGATGATTTACAATATGAGTGAATCGTTTCTGCACATCATAGATGCTTTCTCCAACCTTCATTATAAACAATTCATACTCTTGTATCAATGAATTCTTTCTAGCTCTCTTCAGTTCATATGTGCCTTCATGAGTTACCTCTAAAACATCCCATATTTCCTTTGCGGATTTGCATTGAGATATCCTGAAAAATTCATAAACAGTTAGTGCAAAGGCAATAATATTTCTAGCTTTAATATCACACCGAGCTTTTCTATTTTCATTAGCAATCCACTCAGTAAAAGGTTTCAAAACAATTTTCTCATCAACAGTTTTTGTAGGCACAAAAGGACCATTTAAAGTGGCATCCAAAATTCCTTTATCTTGCGATTCAAGAAAGATTTGGATTCTAATTTTCCAAAAAGGATAATTTTCGCCAGCAAACAAAGGTGGTCCACTATAATGGTTGCAGTTTTTACAACAAGGAATTTATAGAAGACCTCCACGTCAAAAATATAAATCTCCTCTCTAACCCAAAACCAAAATATAGCTGCAGAACAATACCAGACTTGAAGCAAGAATCCCCTCTTCTCCAATTTGCAACACCACTTCGAGTAATCCTCAAAGTGGACAAACCCCTTGTTACCAACAGGTCGAAATACCAGCCGTCTTTACGGATGCCAAGCCAGAAAAACAATGCAGCAGTTTTCAAGGATGCCAAGCCTTAAACGCGATCACACAGAAGCACCTTCTTTGTGCAGATACTGATCAATCTTTGTGTGGCAGGGGAACCTCCCTTTGAATCTCTTTCAAGAAAGATTACCACCGCCTTCTTGGAGAATTCTTGGAGCTCTTACAACAGAGAATTCAATCTGAAACAAAAATGAAGTTATCAGTTCTTCAAAAGTCTCCTAACTGATTCGTAATCAGACAGACTGTCAGTCGATTATGCTATTAATTCAGTCGACTGGATTATAACAGTTATAACAAACAATCAACCTGGCAAAAACAAAACACATGTAATATCGTTGACCAAGTCATCAATGCTCAACTAACTTGCAAAAATATAGCCATTAGAGTGCAAGAGCATAACAGAATTTCAAATAAGATAACTAATACATTCAAATGTGTGGCACACATAGTCGACTTCAACCATGTAAAAAGTTTTGAAATTCTTTTCTTCTCAAAAATTCACAGAGCACTGATTCTCAAAATCTGTACAAAGATTTTAGCATAGTCCAATCCATTAATAATGTAGTCAACTGCACTAGAACTTTGTCACACAGTTATAAGTTCATGAAAGTGCTTGTGTTTTTCATCTTTAAAACATGTGCAGAAAAACATATGTAATGAAGCATTGCATATAGCACATAAAGCATATATTCACGTTCCACATATATATAAATCAATCAACATAGGAACATATAACACAGTACATAAACATGTTCACAGATATAACAATCAGTTTGCATAGGAACATGTAACCACTACAAAAAAGTTTTATTTTGCGGAGGTTATTCTCTGGGGTTTATAAAAATCCTCCGCAAATTAATGTTATTTAAAATAATTAAAAGGAATTGATGAAGTGCTGATAATAGCTGGGGTTTTAATGTTATTTTGAAGAGGTTTATGTTCTTTTCAAATTAAAATACAATTTCTAATTTCCCTCTCAGACTAAAAAATTCTCAAATCTGTTTTCCGTCTCACATTTCCCCCTTTCCCAAACCCAAAACTTTTTTCCATAAAATTTTCCTAATGCAATGGCATAAGCGTTTATGCTGAAATTTGGTCCTGCAATGCCAGCGGCGCCAGATCTTGGTCGACGCAAACATACGACTGTTGCGGCACATGTTACCGAAGGGGCCTTTCCAGCATGGTGCGTACCATCGTCGGGGACGCGAGGGATACTCTACTGATAACGGTCTAAAAACCGTTATTTTTATACTCAATTTTGATATCAAAGGCATCCTTGTTGAATTAGAAACTTGCTTTGACTCATGATTTTTCTTTAGTTTTGTGAATAAAAGAGTTGAGGACAAGTGTTATTATTTTATCATTAAATTCCCTTGATTTTGTAGATTTTTGGAATGAATTGAAAGAAAGGTTGAAGTATCAAATGATTGGAGTGCAGACAAGTCAACCAGAAAAGTCAACCAGTCAACCAGAATGCTGAAAAGTTGACCAGATTTGACCAGAGTGTTGAAAAATCAACCAGAATCCAGAAAAAGTCAACCAGAACGTGATCTGATATATTTTGTGCGATTTTTATGATCTGTTTGGGCTTGGACCTATTTTCTGTTATTTTAATGACCTATTTGAAGACCTAAACACCCTAGAGTTTGTATCTTTTGATGGCTTAGGCACAGAAACACATTTTTCACCCCTTTGGGGTAGATTTGAAGATGGTGACAACTCTCATCTTCTCCTTTTTAGGGTTTTTAACTCTTTCATTGCATTATTCACCTAGTTTTTCTATGACGGTGGAGAACTAACCTTATTTGTTGCTAGGGAAAGATGTAACCTCTAAACTCTCTTATATCAAAATTCTTGGTTTCTTTATATGCTTGCATATGCTTATATTATCAATTGTTGGGTTCCTTACCTTTGCTTAGTGCTTTTATCGTTTAACTCATTCGGTAATGTTTTTTGTCTTTATTGATACGGAGACGTACATTAATGTCATGAACTGGGGGGAATTCCTTGATTAAGCTAAAACCACCTAAAGATAGCGGTAGGACGATCAATAGTATTTTGCTTCCGTTTATCATGCATTATTAGTTACTAGGGGCGGCTAGAGATAGCAAACCAGTAATTAGTAATAGGCTCTTTTTTCCAAGAGATTGGGTTTAGGGTAGACTAAGAAAGTTTGCATGACAATATGATAATAAAGCGAATTAAATAAGAAGAGTAGATATAAGAGGGTGATTGGGTGAAATTTGAACCCTTGCAAACAATCCATCTCATATTATTAACATCATCCATCCACTTTTGTGTTTAACCTCAATTGATCAAATTGCATTCACATTTATTTTTTCGTACTTTATATTCAAAAAACCCCAAAATATTGTTCTTATAGTCTTGATTGGTTAAGCAAAAGCACAACAGTTTAGTGCCATGAGTCTCTTGGGAAAACGATACTTGGACTTACCATTTTATTATTACTTGATACGATCTGCTACACTTGCCAGGGGATTAACAAGTTTTTGGCGCCGTTGCCGGGGACTCGTGGTATAACTATTCTATGTGTGTGATTCTTAACTGATTAGACTTTTTATCTTTCTCTTTTTCTATCTCTCTTTCTATCTATCTTTCTTTCCATCTCTTTATCTTTTTCTATCTTTCTTTCTTTCTATCTACCTTTTTGTTTTTATTTTTCTGTTTTTATTAAAAAAAAATATCTTTTTCTGTTGTTATACTTTTGTTTTTATTCTAAAAAAAATAGTAATTACAAAAATACCTTTTTCTCTTTTTATCTTTCTGTTTTTATTCTAAAAAAAATAAAAAAAATAAAAAAAAAAACAAAAATATCTTTCTGTTTTTAATTTTCTGTTTTTATTCTTCTATTTTTATAAAAAAAACGAAAATAAAATAAAATAATATCTTTTCCTTATTCTTCTCCTTATTCTTCTCCTCATTCTTCTCCTCATCTTTCCATCTTTCTATCTTTCTATTTATTTTTCTTTTTATCTTTTTTTTTAATTTATTTTTTATCTTTCTATCTTTATCTTTTCTAAAAAAAACGAAAATTAAAATAAAAATATCTTTTACTATTTTTATTTTTTTTGGGCTAATTTTGTGCTCTAGTGTAGTGTTCTTTAGTGTATGGAGGATAAAAGTTTTGGTACTAGGAGCACAAGATCATGAGGAGGCAGATAAGGAAGGAGAATTGGTTCACCAACACCCTGATGTGAAAAGTGACGAACCCTAACCTGGCACATCAATGAAATTCAAAATTAGGTTATGGGTTGTCAAGACTATCAAAGCAAACAGAATTATGAAGATTGAGGATCCATAAAGGTGGTGACAGGGAAATTTCCAAAATTTTGTTGGTTTCATGAAGGAAGGAAGAACACCAACATAAAATATTAACACCTACTGATGGGTGTTTGGGCTTTACCGGGTCAAGGTAATGACGTTAAAGAAGCGCTTGCTAGGAGGCAACCCAGTTTCTAACTTTTTCTTTTTAATTATTTGTGTAATTTGGATTTGATTTTTCTTTGTGTGCTTAAGTTTTTTTTAGGTTATATGCTGCTTTTGATGACAGTGATGATAACATCTACTGATGGATGTTAGGTTATTTGGCATCTACTGATGGATACTAATGAAGATAAGAAAGATTAGCATCTACTGATGGATGCTATATGATTAAACATCTGCTGATGGATGTCACTGATAGCATTTACTGATGAATGCCACTGGGATAACATCTACTGAGGGATGCTAAAAGAATTAGGTATATACTGAAGGATACCAGGAAGGTACACCTACTGATGGGTGATGGTAAGATTTGCACCTACTGATGGGTGCGAGAAAGGTTTGGGTCAGGCTCGTGACGTTAAACAAGTGCTACCTGGGAGGCAACCCAGTTGATTGATTTATTTTTGCATGTTTTAATTCTTGTTCTAGTCGTATATGTCAGTTAAGTGATTGGGAATTGCATAAAAATTAAATTTTGAAAGTTGAATGTGAAGGTTTAAAGGGTTATAATGTTTTAAACAGAAGCGTTACTAAGGGGTATATGCGTTTTAAAAAGCTTATTTGATTTTTTTTTACCCCTCAGGTTTGCCCAAGTACTCTTTACCAAACCCATAACCTCTTTTTCACTTGCAACACTTTTTCAAAGATTTCCCAACACTTCTCCTATCATCCTAGTTCTAGAAAACCCTTCACTTTTTGCATCCAAGTTTGGGGTTTTTTGAGAGCACAATTATTTGGGGTTGATTCCTCCACATTCCCAACTTCTTCCCTTTTCTTTTACATTGAGCTCATATTTCATGCTTTTTCTTTTCTTCTTTCTTTTTCTCATGCTTTTCTTTCATTCAACACTTGAGCTCAATGCCTTTATTTTGTTTCTAATTTTCCCCAACAACCCCAAACTTGAACCTTTTCAATACCATGCAATTATTCTCAACCCAACTCAAGGCTATTCGACTGAGATGCAATATGATATAACAGAAAACTATCGCGAATTGTTCTCTGACTTTTGTGATCTAACATTTTCATTTTACTATTTCAGATTGAATTCTCTGTTTTAGAAGCTCCGAGAATTATCCAAGAAGACGGTGGAGATCTTTCTTGAGAGAGATTCAAAGGGAGGAGTCAATTGTGCATACTGTTTGATCAACATCTACACAAAGAAGGTGCTTCTGGTTTGATCTTGAAGGCTTGGCATCCTGTGAAGACTGCTGCATTTGATTGAAGGCTTGGCAACCTGTGAAGTGTGCTGTGATAGGCTTGACATCCTGTGAAGAGTGCTGATTACACATTGAGGATTGTTCGACGTAGGTGCAGATTGCAGAATAGGGAATTCTTGCTATAATTCTGGTTTTTTTGTGTGCGGCTATATTTTGGTTTTTGGTTAGAGAGGAGATTTATATGTTTTCTTGGTGCTTCTATAAATTCCTTGTTGTAAAAACCGCAACCATTATAGTGCATTTGCTTCCTGGATTGGAAGGACACTGGATGTAGGCATTGTTGGCCGAACCAATATAAAAACTAGTGTTTGATTTTCTCTATCCCTGCACTCTTTATTTCCAGTCGACTTTATCTATTTAGCAGTTGATAACGGTTGAAAAACAATTATTTTCATATGTCATTTTAGACCAAATTACTCCCTTTACAGCTTAGAACAAGCTTAAAATCAAGCAAAACACATAAAATGAGTCAGTAGAGAGTCAAAACCTGTTTTTAGCGATATTATGCTTGTTTTGCAGCATTTTTGATGAAAGTGAAGAATGGAGTAGAAGATGAAGGTCTTAGACTCAAGACAAAGGAAGAAAAATGAAGAAAATAAGAGTCTAGGAACCGCCCAACGATACATTTCACCGCTGGGCGGCCAAATGCGAGGAGAAGGCACTGTCTGACACCCAGGCGTGGACGCCGGGCTGATTTGTGATTAGAGGCAAACCTCCGGGCGGTGGCGCGATTTAGGGGAAACCACCGGGTGGCATAATTGTGACGTCGGGCGGTTGTCTGTTGGGCTTGGGCCTATTTTCTGTGACGCTCCTCAGCTATAAATAGCCCTATTGCGATTTGACTCTGATTCTTTTAACAGAAGAGGGCGGCCAGACCTAATTTTCACTCTCTGGAGAAGATCTCTTGGATGCTTAGGCTCCTTTTCATCCTATCTAGGGTTTGCTCTTCTATTCTTCCATTATTTTTCATCTAGTTTTACCATGACAATGGTGAACTAAACCGTTTTATTGTTGGGGGAACAATGTAATCTTTTGAAACTCTCTTTTATTGAAACTCTTATTTATTTATATGTTTGTCGTATGCTTTGATTATCAATTGTTGGGTTTCTTTTCTGCGCTTAAAGCTTTTATCGTTTAACTCATTCGATAATCGTTGTTTGTCTTTATTGTTACGGGAACATACGATACTGTCATGAACTTGGGGAAATTCCTTGGTTAAGCAATACCACCTAGGGATAGGGGGTAGGACGATCAATTGTTTTTGCTTCTGTTTATAATGCATTATTAATTACTAGGGGAGGCTAGGGATAGCAAGCCAGTAATTAGTAATAGGCTCTTTTCGCCGAGGGATCGGGTTAAGGGAAGACTAAGAAAGTTTGCATGACAATTAGATAACAAAGAGAATTAAATAAGAGGAGTAGATAAGAGAGAGCGGATAAGATGAAATTGTAATCCCCCAACAACTCCATTCATCCATAGTCTTTTTCTCATCAATTGCATCAACCGCATTTTTATTTTGTGTTTTTGCATTCCCACCAATTAATTTTCTTTACAAGTCTTACGATTTCAATTTGCACGAACGATAAGGCCGTCGAGTATCTTGGGAAGAACGATATTGGGTTTTACCAATTATATTACTTGGAACGATCTGGTACACTTGCCAGGGAGTCAATAGTAGTCAACTGCGTTTTTCCGCTGTATTGAATTTTCCTTACTTGCATTTCAAGGAAAGATCAAAAGCTTTGAATTTTCATATCAAGATTGCGAAAAGATTTTGTTTTTGGACAAACACCAATTCACTCCCCCCCTCCTTTGTTGTAAAACGAAGCCTACCTGTTTCCTAACAATTGGCACCAGAGCTGGTTTTCATAAGATATTTGAAAATTCAGTCGACTCTATTTTTATTCTATTTGACTGTAAAACTTGGGGATGACTTCAAATTTTCAAACTTTTGGTGAAGTTTGCTGGTGAAAATTACCCTTTTTGGAAAATTCGCATCCAGATCTTTCTTGAATCGCAAGATAAAGGAATTTTGGATGCCACTTTGAATGGTCCATATGTGCCTACAAAAACTGTTGAAAGTGAAATTATTTTGAAACCTTTTACTGAGTGAACTGCTGATGAAAATAGAAAATCTTAATACGATGTTAAAGCTAGAAATATTATTGCCTCTACATTAACAATTGATGAATTTTTCAGGATATCCTAATGCAAGTCTGCAAAGGAAATGTGGGATGTTCTAGAGGTGACACATGAAGGCACAGATGAAGTCAAGAGAGCCAGGAAGAATTCGTTGATACAAGAGTATGAATTATTTAGAATGAAAGCTGGTGAGAGCATTTATGATGTCCAGAAACTATTCACTCATATTGTAAATAACCTTATGGCTCTCGGCAAAGTCTTTGACAAAGAAGATATCAACATCAAGATTATGAAAAACCTGAATAGGAATTGGCAACCAAAAGTCACTGCAATCTCTGAATCCAAAGATCTTACAACTATGAATATGGCTACCTTGTTTGGCAAGTTACGGGAACATGAGTTAGAACTTGGTAGACTGAAAGATGAAGAGGAGATTGAAGAAAAGAAGTTTATTGCTCTGAAGGCTGCAAGCAAGAACATCACTGAAACAGAGATGGACGACAAAGAGTTGATGACTCTAATGGTAAGAAAGTTTAGTCGACTTATGGAAAATGATATCAACTGTCTAACCATGCAGGTTAAAGCAAAAAGAAGAGCTTCAGCACAAAAGCTGTCTAATGCTATGAATGTGGAAAAGAAGGTCACCTCAAGCCTGATTGTCCTGAATTACAGCCAAAGCAGAAAGGAAAGAAAAGATTTCCTCAAGGCAGAGATATGAGAAGAAAAGGAGCCTACATTGCTTGGGAGAACTCTGAATCTGAAAGTTCAAGTGATAAGGATGTTGACAAAGAGGAGAAATCCAACATATGTCACATGGTTGGAACTGCAAAGACTAAATGTGACATTGATGATGAATTTGAGAAGCTGCTTATAGAAGAGAAATATTAGCAACTGATTGAAACATTCAGGGAATTGCATGCTGAAGCAATGCAACTGGAATACAAGGTTAATCGATTGAACTATGAGAAAATAGATTATGAATACAAAATTAATAACCTTGTTGCAGAAAAGGAAAGATTAGAAAGAGAATTGAATGAAGCCCTGTTATCTGCTAGGAATATTGAAATTAAAAATGTTACTGTTGAAAAAGCTTGTGAAAATTGTCCTACACACATTGAAAAGATAGATTACTTCACTAGGATTTGCTTAGGCTCCTTTTCATCCTATCTAGGGTTTGCTCTTCCATTCTTCCATTAATTTCATCTTGGTTCACCATGACAATGGTGAACTAAACCCTTTTGTTGCTGGGGGAAACAATGTAATCTTTTGAAACTCTCTTTTATTGAAACTCTTGTTTAAATATATGATTTTCATATGCTTTGTTTATCGATTGTTGGGTTCTCATCTGCGCTTAAGGCTTTTATCGTTTAACTCATTCAATAATTGTTGTTTGTCTCTATTGATACGGGAACGTACAATAATGTCATGAACTGGTGAGAAATTCCTTGATCAATGAAATACCACCTAGGGATAGGGAGGTAGGACGATCAATTGTTTTTGCTTCTGTTCAGTAATGCGTTGCTAGTTACTAGGGGAGGCTAGGGATAACAAGCTAGTAATTAGTAATAAGCTCTTTTCGCCGAGGTTTCGGGCTAAGGGTAGGCCAAGAAAGTTTGCATAACAATTAGATAACAAGTAAATTAAACAAGAGGAGTAGATAAGAGAGCGCGGATAAGATGAAATTGTAAACCCCCAACAACACCACTCATCCATACTCTTTTTCGTCAATTGAATCAACCACATTGCATGTTTATTTTGTGTTCTTGCATTCCAAACAATTAATTTTTTTTCTTTACAAGTCTTATTCTTTTAATTCACACGAACGATAAGGCCGTGAGTCCTTTGGGAGAGAACGATATTGGGTTACACCAATTATATTACTTGGAACGATCTGGTA
This sequence comes from Vigna mungo, assembly GCA_036885675.1. NCBI lineage: Eukaryota > Viridiplantae > Streptophyta > Magnoliopsida > Fabales > Fabaceae > Vigna > Vigna mungo. The sequence continues at coordinate 14,192,189 of CP144698.1, read as the reverse complement.
CGCTTGCCAGTTTGTTAACAAGTTTTTGATACGCGAGGCTCAAGCCCAATTTCTTTAGTTTAGTATTTCTTTGATGTATGTTGTATTGTGTTAGGCATGTAGGACGTCTAGTCCCATAAATAGCCATGCCTACCTTATTGTAAAGAACTTTTGAGATTAATGAGAATAGAATTTTCTAAACCAGAAAAATATTCTCTCTTGAAAGTCATTGGCTAGAGAGTCCAAAGACCTCTAGCCTCCTTCCAAAGTACACTTCCTATTTTCCACTTTTCCAATTACTCCATCGTGCTTCTCTCTCCTCCACGGAGATCCATTACTCCACTGCCATAATCCTTGTGCCTGCGTCAGCGTTACAACCACGCGTCCTCCTCTGACTCGTGCTAGCATCACCACGAGCTCATTTCTCCTTTAGACGCACCAAGACCTCATTTCTTCCATTTCATCACATTTCTAGGTTTGCTCTGGAGAAACATTTTCTCTCGAGTGTCCGTTTTCATCACAGATTCCACTTTCCTCTTCGTTTTTCTTCTTTGCTTCAGGCTTTTCAGCCATAGCACTTCATCTTCACCGAACAGTTTTCCGATCTGTGGCTTCCGCTAGGTTTTCCTTCATCCTTCATCATTTTATTTGATTTTAGCGGATTGAAACCACCTTTGTACCGATCCAAACCATTTCCACCGTTCAAACGCTATTTCTCACCGATAAATCGGTTCCTTTTGAGCTTCTCTCACTTTCTAGGGTTCATTTAGTATGTTCTTCTCTGATTCCTCGTCGATCTCGAGTTTTCGTCCGATTTCTCCCTTAATCTAGAAGTTGTTAACATATTCCGCTGCGTATCTCTCGTCGGAGAAGCTTGGAGGAGCTTTACTGGCCTTCGCGTTGCGCCAATCGGACAGCTCCTCCAGGCGTCTTTTATCAGTTTTTGGCGCCATTGTCGTGGACTATTGGTTGAACATTTATGTTTATTTTTATTTTTGTTCTAATAAATGTTTTCTAGGGTTTTGTGCCTAATGTTTGCAGAATGCAGTTTGAACAAGAATTTGATTATATGGGCACTCAATTCTACCAAAATGAATTCAACCACTGGTGTGAATCTCATCCAACCTTGAATCAAAGCCAAAATGGACAAGATGTTACGCAACAACTTTCTAGGCCAAAAGAAACGTTGGGGGAAGCTGAACAACGTCTACGGCAAGAACTATTTTTTGTGCCAAAAGAAGCGTTGGGGAAAGCTGAACAAGTTTTACGGCAAAATTTATTCTCCTTGCCAAAAGAAACATTGAGGGAAGCCCAACAACGTTTACAGCGGGAAGCCCAACAATGTTTACAACAAAAACAATCTTCTGTACGAAGAGAAACATTGGGTGAAGCAGAAGAACGTTTATGGCAAGAACAACTCTCTTATATGTTGAAGTCTCTAGGTATTAGGGATAACCCTAAAGAGGAATGGCAAGCCACTATCTCTGAAAATGCTGAGGTTGTTGAGAAGGAGAAGATAGAGGAAGAAAATATAGAGAGAGATGAGGAAAATATAGAGGAGAAAGAAACAGAAGGGTTGAGTGAGGGAGAGAAAAATGAGGAAAAAGAAAAAGAAGTGGTTAGAAAAAAGAAAAAAAGAAAAAGAAAGGAAAGAAGAAAAGATTATATGAAAAGCCCCTTCCTCATTGAAAGAAAAATCATAGGAAGGAAAAGAAAGTCAAGTGTTATGTGGAGATCTTCAAGAAATTGAAGATTAAAGTTCCTATGGTTGAAACATGGAAGCAAGTGCTTGGTGTTCTTAATTTTCTAAAGAAATTCAATAGAAAGAAGAAAAAGAAAAGAATATCAGGGTTGCAGCACCTACTGATGGGTGTTTGTTGGGGTCATCCCAATTGTTGTAAATCTTTTTCTTATTTTATTTTAGTTTACGTTTATTTTATTTTTGAACTTGTAATTCTTTGTTTGTTTGAACAAATTTTCAGTAGCATCTACTGAGGGATGCTAATTTTGGTATCCACTAAAGGATAGCCGGAAGGCACACCTACTGATGGGTGTTGGAAAGATTTGCACTTACTGACAAGTGCTAAACAGGTTTGGGTCAAGCTCGTGACGTAAACAAGCGCTACTAGGAGGCAACCTAGATTCTCTTCTTCACTCATGCATTTTAAATTCTTAGAATATGTTGAATTTTATTTTCAGTGTGTCTGTTTGGCTTGAATACTTTTTCTGAAGATGTTTGACTGACTAATTGCATGAGGTGCCTGTTTGATGATGATTTGATTGAATGATTCTCAAGTTGAATTGCATGTTGATATCCTATGAAACAGATGTGTGATGAATTATGAATGTGGTTATGATGCTAAGCAGGGTGTATGAATGAATGTGTGTGAGAAAACATGTTGTGTGAGGTATTGAGCTCCAGAGTTTTTAATTGTTGTACGAGAATTATGCACAGGAAAGCATGAATGATATTGCCCAAGTCTTGATGATTGATTGAATTGCATGTATATGTCATATGATCAAGGCCATTTTTGAATGCCCTTAGTCAAATCTTACCCAAAGTGCTTGAAATTTTATACCCTTTTTGAACCTTGGCCCTAAACAGAAAACCCTTGTGCTGAAACTATTTACTTTGAATTCGGTTAATGATTGTAAGTACATTCAAGGTTCAAATTTGGGGTTGTGGGGAAAGTTTGAATGGCAAAAAGAAAAGCATTGAGCTCAAGTGTTGAAAATGAAAAACACACGAGAAAAAGAAAAAAATCATGAAAGGTGAGCTCAATGTAAAAATAAAAGAAAAAGGGAAGAAGTTGGGGACAAGTGAGATTGGTTGAAAAAGAGAGTTAAACTTGAACCTTGAATGATAAATGAGCTCTCTTGATTCAAAGATTTTGTGATCCAGAAAAACCAATTTTGGGAACTGAACGGTTAGACTGAAAGCAGGATCAACATTAAAGATACTTATATTAATCATAAGCTAGACCATTACCATTTAGACTGTAATTATGTCAGCACTAATAAGAAGCTCATCCCAAAATCTATAAATACAAGTTTCTGTTATTCAGGTAGTTGGTTAAATTAATTGCATATTTATTACTAATACCATCATACATTTGCTAACTTTAGCATCAGACTGCTTTCTGCAAGTAGCATTCCAATTCAACCGAGTGGAAACTAATGTAAAGTACAAAAAGAACCTTAATCCTAGCTTGAAGTTTATAGACATGTATAAGGAGTAATCTTAACCTTTTACATTTTCATGATCTAAACCTTTGGTCTCCCATTTCTACAATTTATAAACCATTCAGATTCATATCTCATAAAACAGAGGTAACATCCCCTCCTAATCAAGTTTTCTGCCCTACATATATTAAGAAAGAGAGATCATAGAATACCAAGTCAAAGGAAGTGAGACTTTGATAGAGATATACACAGATGTCTGCTTTCTGTGTTGCTGAACGGTGGCTACAGGACAACTTCCATATACTGAATGATGCATACCCAAATACCGCTCGGTCACTCTGTTTTACAGTTTTTTGTTATCTCTGTTTTCCTTGTTTTTCCTTTGTTTATATTCCTTCCTTCTGTTGTACAAAACACTACTTTCAATAATATTCATTTTTTCTCATTTTTTCTTTCTCTGGGATTCTCGTTTCTCTCTTCTCCCTATTCTTACATGGTATCAGTAGAAAGAAAATACTTTGGGTTCTTCGTTTACCCCCTTTCTTCATATTCTGTCTGATCCCTTTTTCTCATGGCTTCCTCCACCCCAGACACCACCGCTGCCTCCTCCTCCACCACCGATCATCTTACCAATCCTGCTCATCCTTTATTTCTTCATCCTGGCGAAAACCTAGCCCTCATTCTTGTCAATCCGCCTCTCTTCGACACCAATTATCAACAATGGAGACATTACATGATTGCCGCTCTTGAAACCAAGAATAAAGACAAATTTGTTCTTGGTACCATTTCTTGCCCTCCTCCTATTGATGTTCTTCATGAAGCCTGGAAAAGATGCAACAAAATGGTGATTTTGTGGCTAACGCGTTCTATGACTCTACCCATCAAACAATCTATTATGTGGATGGATTCTGCGTCCGAGATTTGGAACGATCTACATCAACGCTTTTCTTATGGTGATAAATTCTGCATCGCTGATCTTCAAGAAGCCCTCCAATCTTGCAAACAAGGTGACTCTACTGTTTCTCAGTATTACACTCGTCTTCAAATTATCTGGAAAGAACTTTCTTTGTATCAAACTGTTATTGTCTGCACCTGTAAGTCTCCTTGCAATTGTGGCTTATTGCTAAGATCCAATAAGGACGTAACAATGACTCTTTCATTAAGTTTCTTCGTGGTTTGAATGATGAGTTTTCCCAAGTCCGCTCTCAAATTATGCTCATGGAACCTATGCCGACTCTCCCTAAAACCTTCTCATTGGTTCTTCAACAAGAATGGGAATTTCATCATTCCTCCTCCCAAATTCCACAAGATTCCATGGCTAATGTCAATTTCTAAGATCTTGAGAACAAGACTTTTAATACCTCTCATGGTGCGTTTTTTGGACGTGGACGAGGACGTATCACAAAATTTGGTGGACGTGCCAAATACTGCGATCATTGTAAGAGAACCAATCACACCTCTGATAATTGCTGGATTAAATATGGCCTCCCTCAAGGTTATAAACCCATCATCAAAATGGATGTTGCTCACTCCAATCCTTCTGCCCACCTGACTGATAGTGTTTCACTCACTCCCACTGATTCCACTACTGATAAAACATACATCCAGTGCAATTTTACTCAAGAACAGTATGACGCTATTCTTGGCTTGCTGAAACAGCCTCAACCTCATACTCCTAGGGTGCCCTGCGTCAATCAATGTACTCCATAATCATTAGGTTCTGTTTCTAACGCCAATTTTTCTTCTTGGATTATAGATAGTGGAGCTACAGGTCATATATGCTCTTCAAAATTTCTTTTTAAAACTCTAGAACCTATTACTCCTATTTCTATACGCTTACCAAATCAAAGTTTTGTTACTGCTGCATTCTCTGGGACTGTCATCTTAGGCAATTTGATTTTGCACGATACTCTATTTGTTCCCAATTTCTCTGTTCATCTTATTTCCATTTCTAAATTGTTACTCTTTTATCTTCTTAATAATAATGCAATAGGCACTTCAGAGTTAGATGTTCTTCCTTATGTTTTTCTTCAGAGTTAGATTCTTGTCATTTGTGGCACATGAAACTTGGGCATCCTTCAAATAAAATTTTCCAGACAATAGCTTCTCAATATTCTGATATTTCTTTTCAATCAATTGATGCTTGTGATGCATGTGCTTTTGCTAAACAAAAACGTCTTCAATTTCCTGTTAGCAAAACTAAATCTCCTTGTTTCTTTCATCTCATTCATGTTGATATTTGGGGTCCAATTTCTATAACTTCCATTGATGGATATAAATATTTTCTGACCATCGTTGATGACTATAGTCGTTTTACATGGCTGCTTCTTGTGAAACAAAAGTCTGATGTTAAAGCTTTACTTCAAAGCTTCATTGTTTTAACTGAAAACCAGTTTTCTTGTAAACTTAAAGTTTTAAGATCTGATAATGGAAAAGAATTTCTTCTCCATGATTTTTATTCAATCAAAGGTATTTTTCATGAAACCAGTTGTGTTGCTACTCCTCAACAAAATGGTATTGTTGAAAGGAAGCACCAACACATTCTCAATGTTTGTCGCTCTCTTCTTTTTCAATCTAAAGTTCCTAACCTTTTTTGGTCATATGCTATAAAACTTGCCATTCACATTATTAATAGATTGCCAACACCTTTTCTTCAAAATAAATCTCCTTATGAACTTGTTTATACAATCAAACCAGACTTTTCCAATCTAAAGGTTTTTGGATGTTTATCATACTCCAGCTATGTTAGTACGGGACGTACAAAACTTGATTCCAGAAGCAACAAATGTATCTTTCTTGGATACAAACCTGGAACCAAAGGATTTGTATTGTATGATTTGCATTCACATTCTACTATTATTTCACGCAATGTCATTTTTCATGAAAATGTTTTTCCATATCAAACTTCTTCCACTTCACCTTCCTCTCTTACACATGATGATATTTCTGATGTTCATTTTTTTTATTTTCCAAATATGACACCTATTTCCACTAACCCAAATTCTCCACCTAATAACACTTCTAACAATTCAAACCATTCTTCAGATAGTCTTACCATTCCTAGTGTTGAACAAAGAGTTTCTCTTAGGAATAAGAGTAGACCTAAATATTTAGATCATTACTACTGTGGTACTAATTCTAGTTTTACTTCAACCTATACTACTCCCTATCCCATACACTTGTTTCTTTCCTATGATAACTGCTCTTCTAGTCATACTTCTTTTTGTCACAATATTTCTGCACAAGTTGAACCACCTTCCTTTAAAGAGGCAAGTAAATCTGATTGTTGGCAGCAAGCTATGAACTCTGAACTATCTGCATTGGAAAGAAACCAAACATGGACCTTGGTGAATCTTCCTGCTGGTAAGAAACCCATCAGTTGTCGTTGGGTTTATCGTGTCAAGCACAAAGCGGAGGACTCTATTGACAGATACAAAGCTCGCCTAGTAGCAAGAGGTTTTACTCAAACTGAAGGACTCAACTACTATGAAACCTTTTCCCCGGTTGTAAAAATTACTACTGTTCGTCTTGTTCTTACTCTTGCCGCTAGCAACAAATGGTTTCTTCACCAGTTAAATGTTGACAATGCCTTTCTTGATAGTGACCTGGATGAAGAAATATATATATGACACCTCCCCCTGGTCTCTGCTCGTCTACTCCTGGTCTAGTTTGCAAGCTTCACAAGTCTCTATATGGTTTAAAACAAGCCAGTAGAAATTGGAACCACAAACTCACATCTGAATTACTTTCTATTGGGTACACACAGAGTACTGCCGACCACTCCTTATTTATCAAGCATTCGTCCTCCTCTATCACCATTATTTTGGTCTATGTTGATGATATACTTTTATCTGGGAATAATATTTCTGAGATTACTACTGTCAAAGATCATCTCCACAGCAAGTTTCATATAAAAAATCTTGGAGATCTCAAATATTTTCTGGGATTCGAAATTGCTAGATCTCAAACTGGTCTATGCATCAATCAGAGAAAATACTGTCTTGAATTAACTTTTGAAGCCGGTATGTTAGGATGTAAACCTGCTCCAACACCTGCTGATCCTTCTGTCAAACTTCTTGCTAATGAAGGTATCCCTCTCACAGATCCTTCTTCTTATCAGCGACTTATGGGACGATTACTATATCTCACCCATACGCGGCCTGACATTGCTTTTGCCGTCCAACAACTTAGTCAATTTGTTTCAACTCCTCGCCAACCTCATATGCAACAAGCCATGAGGATCATTAGATATCTGAAGAATGCTCCTGGTTCTGGTTTACTATATGCTATTGATAATTCTTTTCGCATACATGCATACTCTGATTCTGACTGGGCTACTTGTGCCACCACTAGAAGATCCATATCTGGTTTCTGTGTTTTTCTTGGAACTGCTCTTATCTCTTGGAAGTCAAAGAAACAAACCACTGTTTCTAGATCCTCTTCTGAAGCCGAATACAGGTCCTTAACTTCTCTAACTTGTGAACTGCAATGGCTACAATATCTTTTAAAAGATTTGCATATATCATGTCCGACTCCTTACTCCGTCTATTGCGACAACAACTCTGCTATTCACATTGCTAAGAATCCTACCTTTCATGAAAGAACCAAACATATAGATATAGACTGCCACGTTACTAGACAAAAGCTTCAAGAGGGTCTCATCAAACTTCTCCATGTGTCTTTTACCAATCAAGTTGCAGACGTTTTTACCAAGTCTTTCTATCCTTCTCAATTTAACACTATTACTTCCAAACTGAACATGTATAATATACATGTTCATCTTGAGGGAGGGTGATAAAGATATACACAAATATCTGCTTTCTGTGTTGCTGAACGGTGGCTACAGGACAACTTCCATATACTGAATGGTGCATACCCAAATACCGCTCGATCACTCTGTTTTACAGTTTTTTGTTATCTCTCTTTTCCTTTCTTTTTTTTCCTTTGTTTATATTCCTCCTTCCGCTGTACAAAACACTACTTTCAATAATATTCATTTTTCTCATTTTTGCTTTCTCTGGGATTCTCGTTTCTCTCTTCTCCCTATTCTTTAAGACTTTGGATTATTATTCATCCAATTGGATCCTCCTAGCATTGAAGAACCATCTCACATAGAAATAAGGCATACGGTCATCCATCTCCTTTAATTTCTAGAGCATGAAAGCTCTCACTTTAATGAATAAAAATCATGTAATTTAATATAATTTTTATCTCTTAATTTATAATGAAAAATCAAATAAATTTAATAGAATTTGATTAAAAAAATAAAATTTATGTATTTTTAAAATTAAAGAATTAAATTAAATCAAAATTTGGAAGAGAAAATAATTCTAAATTTTTACTAAAAGTTGAAACGGAAAACATATTTAATTCTTTAATTTTTTATCTTATGCAATTATTTTAAAATCGTTAAGCTTTTACTTTATGCTTTTAGATAATACATTATTGATATCAAAAATAGATATTATAGAACTAAATAGATAAGACTCCACGGTTACAAGGCTACTAAAGTAAAATAGTGAAAGTTTCTCCTGGAAAGAAATATAAAGTTACAATGAATTGAATACTTAACTCAAAACATTATAGTAAAAATCCAAAACATTTGATTATAATTAACCCAACAAAATATATATCTTCAAGAAACTTTGGCCATGGACAGTGACACATTAGTATACTCCAAAGTCTGAAATTCAAAGAGTAGGGAAACTTTCTTTTCAAATCTTTTGAACAATTCATCCGTGGTATCTTTCCCAAACTCAACTGACAAAAGAGGTTCAAAAACAGCTCTCATGGACTTGGCTACGAACTCTCCTTTCATTTTGCTATCAAGTATAGAATCATCGACATCCTCGTGAAGATTTGCATCCCAACCTATGTTGAAAGTCCTCAATGTTTGAATAACAAAGGATCCTTCTTCTTCAATCACTTGTCTAACTTCTTCAGCAGTGACACCATATACAGGAAGATCAAAGAAGTCTAATTTTTTCTCTTCAAGTAAACCCTACAAATCACAAAGAATAAATAAAGCAACCTTAATTTTCCTATTGCTGGTCTCTAGAGTCTTTCAAAATTCTGGCTTTAGCGAGAACAAAACATAAATTCTAGTTTTAAATAACAGTTTCAAACTCAAGACATGTACTTTCGGTTTGGAATTCTAGTGTGAGATATGAAAGCAAAAGGAAAATAATTATAAAGCGAAATTAGTGGTTTGTGATATTCTTGGCTTTGAAATGTCTGACACACAATAATACAACTGCTATTTTGATGTGTCGGTGCACTTTTGGCCAACCATCTATCAGACCTCATCGCTTACCTCTTGAACCATGTCATTGAGTACCATTCCAATTACCTCTGCAGGATTATCAATTTTATGGGTTTCATCTCTACCGATGAATGTAAGTACCATAATACCATCCGACTTTAATTCTTCTGAACGTGATTTTAGAAAAAGTTCGAAATTCTTTGCAAATTGGCTAAAGTATGCTTCACGGATGGAAGGAAGGCTTGTACATGTTATATAAACATTTCCCTTGTTGAGTGGTTCGTCTGTGTCGGTCGAGCTTTTTGGTGCCTGCATGATACCATGACAAGGTTGAACATAAACAATTTAACTTTCCTAAATTCAATTGTATATATAGAATAGAACACAAGCACACGCAGTTAAAACGAAATGATAATAATTTCTTAAATATATCATCCAATATAATTGACCTGTGATAGCCAGTGAAGACTGTAAGAAGAATGAAAGAAGTGGATGTAATCATCAGGAAAAAGTCTTCCATAGAAGCTTCCAGTTGTTCCATGAAAAAAACATCGTACATGGTTGTCACTTTTTTCTTCATGTATCCTTTGGAAGAAGTCGGGGATCAACTTGAAGATGCTGTTGAAATCATTTCCGAATAGATCATTCATGTAAATTTGCAACACACGTGGCGTACGCTGGTTTAAGCTCAGGTTAACATTATCCATTATGCTCAGCATATTTGACACAAATAAGAGTGAATTTGGTCCGGAAGAGCATCCCAAATCTGCTACTTTCTGTTGGGTCTATCAAGGAGGAGGTTCATCGGGGAGATACAGACACCAATGAGATATGAGACCACATTGTATTTTATTGTATCTTCCCTATGAACCTCCTCCTTGATAGACCCAACAGTGGTATCAGAGCCGATGGTTAGTCTTGGTGACCGGCTCATACGAATATAATGACCCTATATCGAAAGTCTTCATGGGTTTCAGGTAAGCGTGTCCCCTTAAGATAAACGGCGGTATGAAGGGCTACTCGTGGTTGTGGTTAGATGGGAATGCTTCCGCTGGAGGGGGAGTGTACCAATGTGGAAGGGACTCACCCTTGAGGGAAAGATTGTTGGGAATGCAAGTGCGAGTCTAAGTCCCACATTGGATAAAAATGAGAAAGTAGAGCACTATATAAAGATGAAAGACCCGTTAAACCATTGGCTTAAGGTTTTGGATAGAGAGTGGTGTCAATCCTTTATATGGTTGGACTCATATCTCATTTCTATCCAATGTGGGACTTGGACTCGCACCTTTCTGAACTTGTGTTTGACATCAACCGTTTTACATTATCTTCAAGTATATGTTTCACCATGCTTGCAACTTTTCTCTACACCAAATTTAACTTGGGTTAGCTTCCTATAATATTGAATATGATATATATATATATATATATATAGAAAAGAGATAATACCTGAAGTAAGGAGTTTTTGGTATAACTGGTTTCTCCTTCACCACCATTCATGTGAAGCACTCTTTCTGTTGCCATCATATAATGAATGACACTCAACAATACAAAGTCACAAACAATTATAGTATGCTATGGGAAGTGTCACCGTTTATAGAGGGCTTTATTGTTAGAATGACGATATGACTGCTTTTTTTCTAAAAACAGACATGATCGTGACTCAACTAAAAAAAAAGAAAAAATGGCAAGGAATATTGTTAGAAGGAAGAAAAGCCCAACACATTTATTTTTCATTCAATAATTAGAAGATACTTTTAATTTAGTTTAATTCATTATTTAATCCTTAAATTCACTGTTAAATTTAATTTCGTCTTCAATTTCGTTATTATTTTATATAATTACACCAATCAAGTTTATTATCTTAAATTAAAAACATTAAATATATTTATTTTTTAATAATATTACTATATTTAGACTCTTTAAATTCATTTTAAAAACTATAATTTTTTCTCCGAACACACATAAGCATCTCCGAAACGTAGTTTGTACAAATAAAAACAGTATAAATAAATAATAAGTGGATTGCGCATATTTATAATTTTTAATGAACAGCTATAATTTTTAATTATTTATGAGTTATCTTTTATGTTTTTTTATTTATTTTTAATAATATATGTATGCTCGTTATTCTAAATTTTATTATTATCAATAATTACTTAAATTAAACAAAAATTGTTAAAAAGAAACCTTGTATTAAATTTCGCTTGGCCAATTTTATTTGTTTATATTTGTTTCCTAATTTTATTTTTTAAAAATAAAATAATTATTTTATCAATTTCGTTTTTTTAATCATCTGTTTATTTAAAACTTTTAAATAATATTTTTTAAAATTTAAACATTCTTTAATTTAAACAATTTTAATTACAAAATTTATAAAATAAATAACAACTATTTACAATAAAATTAAAGAAACTATTTGTATTTAATTTGATATTAATATTAATAATATTTTATTATTTTTTATTATCACAAAAAATTTGAACACTAATAAATGTGTTTTCACAAATAAATAATAATAAAGATTCAAGTTTAAAATAACTCAATATTATATTATTTTAATTAGATATATACTTAAAAATCTATATATATATATATATTATGTATAGAAAAGAGATAATACCTGAAGTAAGGAGTTTTTGGTATAGCTGGTTTCTCCTTCACTACCCTTCATGTGAAGCACTCTTTCGGTTGCCATCAACAATACAAAGTCACAAATAATTATGGTATTGCGATGGGAAGTGTCACCGATATAGAGGGCTTTATTATTAGAATGAGGATATGACTACTTTTTTTCTAAAAAAAAACATGATCATGACTCACAACTAAAAAAACAAAAATGGCAAGGAGTATGGTTAGAAGGAAGAAAAGCCTAACACGTTTATTTTTCATTTAAGAAAAATGGCAAGCAGATACACATGTTATTTCAGCATACCTAAATAAAGAAGAACACATGATTACACATGCGATTAAAATGAAATATATGACTATTTTTAAAGAACAATAAATGAAAGAAATAAAAGTAGTTATTAGTTACGCAGGGTTTAAATAAATATTGTGGAACAATATTTAAACCAATTTGGAATCAGAGTTATGTCTATTGTTTAAAATTCGAGAAAATATATACGCTTTTTCAATAAAATAAAAAATTATTATCTCTTTATACTCAAATTTTCAAAATACATTTCTAGAGTTTAAAGCCAAATAACTTGTAACTTGGCTTTTAGTTCCAACACATTGAAATAAATCTAATTTCAGTGCCTTAAATTAAGAAAATAGAGTTTCTGTAATTCAATAAAAAAAAGAATACTTTTTTTTTTTTTGCGATAAACAACATGAATGAAAGTTATACAAAAAATAACGATGTGTTTCTATTGGTATTTACTACAATCCACTTTTATGTGTAATGAATCCTTAATGTTATGGAGCTTTTGAGTTGAAATATATTATTTTAAATTTAAGAAATTAAATATTTTTTTAGTACAAAAGACAAAAATATGTTATAACGAATTTTATAAATGAAAGTATAATTTTGTTAAGAACTTGGTGTCTTGGTAATTTCACTTTACCGAGTTAGTTACAAGAACGTTTGGAGTTGGGCGGAAAGGTAGAAGTTATAAGTTTGAATAGAAATTGGTTAGAAAAATTGTTCAAAGTTGTCTAGCTCAACAAGCACTGGTGATTTATGGATAGTTAATGTTCCGAATCTAATATACATACAAAAGAACAAAGTTTAACCTATGTTTACTGGGATAAACATCCATATATCTTAACTAATTGATTTCTTAACAATTTAATATTATAATTATTATTTATAACGTAATAATATTATGTTATTATTAATTCTTCTGTTATTACATATGTGAAGTAAGTGTTATTCTAATGATAATAAATTCACTATCTATATTAATTTTTGTAATATCTTGAAAAATAATTTTAGTGGAGTACACGTGGCACCTGGCATTGGACATAGTTTTAAAATGGAACTTTGATTAAAATACTCCATTTCCAATTTCAGAATTTTTTCTCCACTGCCCCTACACTCCTCTCCATCTTCTTCTTCCCTTTTTCTCTACTTCACTACCTTCCATTCACCATTGCTCAAATTCTAACCGTTTAATTTTCAAATTGAAGCTACCCAAGCCTTGAGAACTACAAGAGGAGCATTTTCCACCGATTGAACCTCCATTTCGTCCAACCGGTAAGAAAGCCCTCTTTTTCTCCTTTGCCCTAGGGTTTCTAGCATGTGAATTCTTGTTGCATGCAGCCCATCTCGGTTTCTTTCATAATTTAGCTTCAAATTAGTTCTAAAATTTGTTTTCCATCACCAATTGATGATTTTAGGTGATTCTCACACTTTGGGTTCGAAGTACTTGGTCTAGGATCCTTCCTTGAGTTGACCGTACGCACTAGAGGTAAGGGGAGCTAGTTTTCTTTTCATTTTGTGGTATGTTGTGAATGTATGATAAATTTGAAGTTGTATGTTGTTGGAAGCATGAAATTGGTTGAATTGGTTGGAAATGTATGTATGGGAATGTGTATGTTGTGTGGATTTGAGGATTGATGATCATGGACTGTTTGGAATGTTTTGGTATGATAAATTATGCATGATTGGGACTGTTTTGATGATTGAAATCTGTTATGGTGGTGTTTGGAAGAAAATTAAGTGCTTTAGAGTCACTTTTTAGCCATTGTAAGGGAAGTGAGGTAGTGATTTTGAATATATGGGGTTTGTTGTGTTTGTGGACTGTTGGGACAGTTTCACTTAGTGTATTGTGACTTGTTTGAGTCACCAAATTAGCCAGAATAGGTGTAAAATGGTAAGATTGGGTTTTGGGTCCCTAAGTTGGAAAAATGAGTGTTTTAGAGTTGAAACGAAGCTTAAATCACTTTAAAAATGTTTTAGTAATGTTTAGAATCACTTAGGTAAGTTTAATTATGTCTAAAACAAAGATTAGAGGTGTTAGAAGTTGGTAAAAATGGTTAGAAATGGTCTTAGCAGGTTCTGTCGATTTCTGCATAATTCTGTAGAATTCTACAGAGTTTGGCCGTCCGGTTTTTTAGGCCTGGTCAGGGAAGGATGACTCCTTCCCTTGACCGTCCGGTTTGGATGTCTGGGTCAGAGAGGGATGACTCCCTCTCTTGACCGTTCGGTCTGGCAGGTGCTCTCGGTCAGAGAAGGTGTTCCCTTCTCATGACCGTTCGGGCATGGAGTCTTGGTTAGAGAAGGAGGTTTCCTTCTCAAACCATTCGGTCTTGGAGTCTTGGTCAGAGAAGGTTCTCCCTTCTCTTAACCGTTCGGTCTGGTACACTTGGTCAGAGAAGGCTGGTCCTTCTCATGATCGTTCGGTCAACACATGGTTAGGGTAAGTTGTTCTTTTGCACGACCGTTCGGTCAGATATGCTTTCGGCCAAGGAGTTATTGTCCCATCCCATAACCGTTCGGTCTTGGTCTATCTCAGCCTTAGGTGTTCTTTGCCCTGGATTTCTCAGCCTTAGAAGCCTCGACCTGCACTACCGTTCGGTCTGCAGGGTCTCGGTCAGAGAAGAGCTAGCTCTTCTCTTGACTGTTCGGCCTGTCAAGGGTGCTTAGTATTGACACCCAATTCAGTTCCAGTGGTTCGGCCACTGCTTCTAGTGCTCAGTTTATTGCTTAAAACTTGTGGTTGGTTGGTCTATCTAATTGTTTGTGGTGAATTAAGGTGTATATGATTAATATGACTTGGAGAATTATCAAGTGATTGGATTGGTTGGATTCGGTTGTGAAGTTATGATCTCTCGGTGAGATCTATTAGAGTATTGATTGAATGGTGAGAGGCTTCCATATGGGGGGTTAGCCCTAACGCTCCAACGGTCTTTCATTCTCACTTAGAGAGGATTGACGCGTGTGGTGGGAGTAGTGGGAGGTCCTAGGGTAGACGCTATCACTGGAGGTCTATACTGCGGTAACGGACTAGCCTTGTGTATGGTCGGGTGAAACCCCTCGGCAATGGCTTTGCAAAGCAGTAGAGGCCATCACAAGTGCACAACCCGCCCCAGTTCTACATTCATTCTATGTCCGGACGTGTCTAGGAGTCTTTTCATGATAAGATGATTGATTTTGGTTAAGTTATGAAATATGTGCTTATTATTATGATGACTTGTATGCTTGTATGTAAATCTACGCTTTCGGTAATGTTAGATCACTTTGCTTTGATGTGTATGTTTGTTTGAAACCTAGCTCACCCTTGCACTTGTATGTTGTGTGTGTTTGCTTTCTCCCTTGCGATGATCATCCAATCCTTTGGATGTGAGCAGTAGGTGATGATGTACCTCTGGAGCAGGCATTGGAGACTGAGGGAGATCCAACACCTAGTACTTAGGCGTTTATCTTGCTTTTAGTTCCTTTTGTACTATCTTATTTTGAGAAACCTTAGACCTTTGTACTTTAATTATTATTCGTTTTTAATTTACCCTGATTTCGGATGACTGTAACACATACCTATACAGTTATCTACTACTTTCACTGCTTTCTTTAATTATGACTGTTGCATTCTATATCTATATACATTGCTATATATTTTGGGATGTTACAATTTTATAAATACAGTTAATATTTTTAAAAAAATATACTTAATAATCACTCATCCTACTATATTTATAAAAATATTTATGTTAGTCATTTCATTCATATATATATATATATATATATATATATATATATATATATATATAAATAAGTGTAAAGGATATTGAAATTGAAAAAGGTATATTGTGTAAAAAAAAACTTTATATCAATTTTTGAACATAGAAGCAGAGACATAAAGAATATTCAATTTTTTTTATATTAGTTTAAAAATGGTATAAAAACTTTCACTTCTATGTCGGTTATTTCCATTATAGATATAAAAAGTTTCACTTTTTATACTTGTTATTCCCAAAAAAATAGATATAAAAAGTCTTAATTTTTATACTATTACTATTAGAAATGGTATAAATTCTCATTTTTTTATACATGTTGCTGTCATAATAGGTATAAAGAATGTCACTTTTATACGTGTTATTCCCTAAACGATATAAAAGTTTCAATTATGATAATTTTTATTCATATAGCATTTCTCTTTATTTTCATATTTGTCAAACATTATCATAAGATCCCAAGTTCATAATGCATAAAAAGTTCAAGTTCAACAGAAAACACAAAAGAGTGAAATGAACAAGAGAAAACAATTTGTAATATGATGAATTACAAGAGCTGGACCTAGAATGTGGAACGTCGTCATAGAATTGTTGTCCCACTTCTAACTTCAGAGAAATGAAAAGCATGTTGGAGCTAGAATTTGGAACGCACCAAAGATATTTTCCCTTCTCTTAACTTCAGAGAAAAAAAGGAAGAATATTAAATTAAAGTTATCTCTAATTTTTACAGCACATGAATTATGTATAAACTAAGCCTTATATAAGCTACTAAGAGACTTAAACCTATAAAACTTACGAACTAGCTAAAACAAGTTATTGAAATTGTTAATAACAGGTAAAACTAAATACAAACTACCTAGACTAGCTAAAACAAGATTACAAGACTATTAAGTAGTAGGTAAGACATGTCTACTCTTCTTCTTCTCCACTGACTAGTGTTGTTCAGATTAGTTTTCATGTTATGTCCAATGGAGTCCTTCAAAACATATTTTCTTTGTTGTGCCTCATAGGTTTACATATCAAGCACTTGTTTGGACCATATATTAGATATTTAAGTTCCTAAAAGTGAATGATGTGCACAAGTATTAGTGTAAAAAAGACTTTTTATGACGAGTAAAATAAACCTATTATGATAGGTGAATTAGCCTTATAATTCTGACTATCATAATAGGTTTGCACATTATATGACGTAGTGAAAAAATATGTCATAATAGATTGAGCCTACTATGACGTACTTTCTGTCACCTAACATAATATATTCGGTCTATTATGACAAAACATTCAATTATCAATTATAATATGTCCAATTTACTATGACTTAATTCGATTTACCTGTCATAATATGTGAGTTTTTATGATGTAATTATTTTCACCTATCATAATATCTCCCATATATTATTACAAGTATTCATTCACCTGTCATTATACATGTTATTCACATTAACCTCCTATGACATATATACGTTGTCATGTACGTCATAAAAACATGTTTTTTTTTTAAGATTACGTGCTTAGATTTGACATCCAATCAATGTACAATCAATTTTTTTTTTTATTTTATGATCTCATCCAATCAATTTACTTGGAATTCAATAGATTCAATTGAAGAAACAAAATGATGACAACCCCTTTAGGGACTTCCCATCCAAAGAAGTATCAACTACAACTAAGACTAAAGAAAGGGAAGTAGAATAAAGATTTCCAAAACTCTTTCCTTATCTAAGTCTTAGCATGATTCTCTTTACCTAAAATACATTTATCTTGTTTTATATATCACTAAATAAAGGAGGAAAACCTTGCCAAAGATGGCCAAGCAAAGGAAGCCAAGAAAGATACAAATGTTGAATGGAAAGGATGCATTACAGATTGGAAAATCAGCACCAAAACGCCCAGCCAATCTGCATCAGCAAGCTTGCTTATTTCAGCACGTTTTAAATGACTTTCTTGTGAAACATGAAGCCCACGCTGGCTAGTGTATTCTGCACATGTCATTAGCAATTTGAGTAGCTTGCTCTGCACACATCACATCTCTTATTCTCCTATAAAAGAAGAGCTCCACCATTTGTAAAAACAACTTAATTGTAATAGTGAAATGTGTTAAACTGCTTTTTAGCCGCCTAAAGCAGAACAAAATTGGTCCCCACTAATGTAATATAGGGTTGACCAAGATATCAATCCGTAGACTCGACAAAATCAAAATTTCAGAATGTAGAGTTAAAGTCTTGTACTATTTACTAACTATTACTATGAAACAAGGTGGGGAAACAAAAAAATGAAATGAAAATGAAATTAAAACTGAATTAAAATGTGTTTGAAAAAAATAAAATAAAATAAAGTGAAACAAAAGAACAGGAAACTAGAAACTTAAACTACCTAAAACTGATACAGAATCTAAAACTAAAACTAGTATGATCTACATAAGCTAATAGTAAACAAAAGCAAAACTTTATTAAAAATGAAACATTCAAAATAACAGGAGATCGCTATCTAAACTAAAATCAACCTTACCCTCACACTCAATCAAAACCAGCAACAATAAAACCAAACGTATTCTATACTACAATCCAATGCTAAATCTATAAGGTAAACTAAACTATCAGATTCAACTCATCACAAACAACAACTACAATGAAGAAATAGACTAAGCTACTTGCAATCACAAAAGAACTTAATTAAAAGTTACCTAAAACAGATTTGAAATTAAATGCTAAAGTATAAAAGAAGAAAATCAGAAACTGGAAAACTGCATTGAACCTAAGGTGAAACAGTAGAATGATAGTAGTATATTCCAGAACACAAGTGCAATCAAAATGTAGAATTCTAAACTTGCAGAGAATATAAATGGAAACCAAGAATATTACAATGGAAACGAAGAAGGCATTTAAACTGCAGGAAATCAAAACCTAAAGTTACAATCTATATTCAACTATAAAACGCAATAAAACCTAATGACAATGAAAGTAAACTCTAGAAGCAATTAAAACGTCACAAAAAATTAAATGGAAGCAGAGAACATAATCGCAATAAGAGAATCAAACAGGAATGAAGATTTTATTAAATGTAAAATGAAAAGTACAAGAAATTTCTACCGTAAAAGCAATGCTGAGATACTCACAGGTTGTCACCACCGTGAGTCTCGATCAAAAGTCCAGGAATCAGAATCTACTCTACACAAAGCAATAAACCTAAAGCTACAAGTGAATCAAACCCTAAACCTATGCGCGACGTCTGTCACCCGCCACGTTCTTGCTTTCAACTCAGAACTCTCTATCTCAAAACCTAGTGAGTGGAGTCTTTCACCCTTCACCCTTCACACCTCAAAAATCTATTTACATGCCCTTTTATAGGATCAGAGATAGAGGGAAAGGGGAAAAGGGAAACCTTGACCTTGACCTTGACGCTTTGCTCTTTTCCAATCAGACGGTCTCTATTCGCGTTGATCACCAGCCATCCAATCACCTTGATGTTCCCCGGTCAGCTTTGAATTGGCTTCCTTTTTTCTGCCTCTAGTGTGTCAAGCCCTAAGTCAAGTGTTCATTCTCTTTTTCTCACACTTGAAATTGCTTCCTTCTGCCAAATGAATCACGAGCAGATGACCCCCAAAGGAAAGCGTCCTCTACTAAGCTTCCTAAAACGGCATCGTTCCACTTAGATGCATGCAGGCCCAAATCTGAAATTCTTTCTCTCTTCACTCAAAAACGTAGTATCACTAATTGGCAGCCCAATCTGTTTCCAGCAGCAAAACAACGTTAGATCACTTAAGTCCAGCCATGCTAGCAACTCAACATCACTGCTTCAACATTTCAGCTTCCAGTAGTAGCGGCCCAGTATGTGCTTTTCAATATACCAATTAAATTGCAGCCCAAAGAAACTAAGGCCCAAATCTACACAGACAAATTAGTCTATAAATAAAGAAAATGTGATTTTAACAATTAAAGAAATTGAAAACCTATTTAAACAGAAATTAAAGAAAAGAATTTTTATTAAAAATATTTTCTAAAAATCTTAATTTCCTATTTATTAACAAACTCTAAAAAAATATCCCTAAAAACCAAATTTTAACTACAATTCTACAAATCTAAAGAATTTAATGAAAAACATAAAAATAACCTAATTCTATAAAATTAAGACCAAAGATGAACTAAAAATGATTTCTAAACACAGAAAATTAAGCAAATTTAGAGTGTTATCAAAATGCTGCCAAAATTTAGCCACTTCTCTTAAGTTCAAACACTTTGCATTGCTTTAGCTTTGCCTCCTTTAGCTTCTTTCCCCTTTGGAAAGCCTGCTGAGCTAGAATTCTATGTCCACATTCATCCAAACACGTTCATACATTTCCACAAACACCTTGCGTGCATCAGCCACATCCTCCGTAATCTTCAATTCCGCTGCCACCTCTGACCAAGGAGCCTCTCCATTCTCAAAGGTGGAGGACGCTTCCATCACAAAATGAAATTCATTTCATACATTAAATTTTCTAAGAATATTTAATACATTATTTATACATACTATATATTCAATAACCTACATATGGTATTAAATGGTCCTTTGCAATTATAACGGTGATTGCAATTACTGCCTTAACAACAGTCATTCCAAGTGCTTCAACAATACATTGAAAGCCAACCTGAATAAATAAATTTGTGTTTACAATGAACGAAGGGTTTAGAAGAACAGAGGCAAAAATACAGAATAAACATGTAAGAAAAATAACTATGAAAAACTCAAAAAGACACGTCCTGACTGTTATAAAACTTAAATCTGAAAATTTATTTCTTGTTGCTTGGTATTCCTAGTATTAATGGTTTTAGGTGGCAGACCTACTCAATAGGCATCATGATTTAATTCTGGCATTTCAAGAGGCAAAACCTTTTTGCCCATAAATAATTGTATCAGCTCATTTGAAAGTATGCAGAGAAAAGAAAGAGTTTTTTTCAAAAGCTGCCAACTTTTTTGCCTTCTTGTTGCCAAAAAATTGGCATCACAGTGTGTATGTAAGGTGAAAGTAAGAAAGTAAGAGAGGAGCGACTGAGAGAGAATGCCGCAGTGTGCGTTGGCAGAGAGAGATAGAGGAGCGACTAAGAGTTTTGTGAGGTGTGTGAGTTTAGTGTAAACACCTGAAAGAAATGGAAGGTCTAACCAATGGCATCCCACTACCCAAGTTAACGAAAGACGTTAACTATGACAGCTGTAAGGTGCAGATAAATGCCCTTCTCGGTTCCCAAGTGAGAACGGTTGAAAAACCGTTATTTTCATATGCTAATTTGGACCAAATTACGCCCTTTATTGTTTAGAATGAGCTTGAAATCAAACAAAACTCAATAAATGAGTCAGCCGAGGGTCAAAAGCTGTTTTTAGTGATTTTATGCTTGTTTTGCAGCAAAATTGACAGAAGTGAAGATCGGGAATAAAGATGAAGGTCATAGACTCAAGAAAAGAGAGAAAATCAGAGAAAAGAAGAGTCTAGGCACCGCCCAGCGGTAAACCCCTGGCGTCGGGCGGTCAATCGAGAGGAGAAGACACCAGTTTTGGGCGCCGAGCGGCAGACCCCTGCCGCCGGGCGGTTTTGCGGCACGAGGGAAACCGTAGGGCGGTGGTGCGATTCAAGGTCCACCGCCGAGCGGTGGTCAGCTGGGCTTGGGCTTATTTTTCTGCTGCGCTTCTCACCTATAAATAGCCCTATTACGAATTTCAATTCATTCTTTTGACAGAGGAGGGCGGCCAGACCTACTTTGCACTCTTTGGAGAGGATCTCTTGGATGCTTAGGCTCCTTTTCGTGTTTTCTAGGGTTTGCTTTCCATATCTTCCATTATTTGCATATTGGTTCACCATGACTATGGTGAACTAAACCCTTTTTGTTGTTGGGGGAACAATGTAATCTTTTGATACTCTCGATTATTGAAACTCTTGTTTGAATTATATGTGTCTCATATGCGTTTATTATCAATTGTTAGATTATCATATTGTGCTTAATGCCTTTACCGTTTAATTCATTCGGTAATTGCCCTTTGACTTTATTGATAAGGGGACGTACAGTAATGACATGAACTGGTGAGATTTTTCCTTAGTTAAGCAATACCAACTAGGGATAGGGGAGTAGGACGACCAATTGTATTTGCTTCTGTTTGTAATGCGTTGCTAGTTGCTAGGGGAGGCTAGGGATAGCAAGCCGATAATTAGTAATAGGCCATTTTCGCCGAGGGATCGGGTTAAGGGGAGGCCAAGAAAGTTTGCATGCAATTAGATAATAACGTCGTTTAAACAAGAGGAGAAAATAAAAGAGAGAGGATTAGATGAAATTGTAAACCCCCAACAACTCCATTCATCCATTGCTCAAATCTCGTCAATTGAATCACGCATTGCATATTTATTTTCTGTCATTGCATCCACCACAAATATTGATTTTTCTCCGCAAGTCTTACTATTTTAATTCACGCGAACGATAAGGCCTTTCGAGTCTCATGGGAAGAACGATAATGGGTTTTACCATTTTTATTACTTGATACGATTTGATACACCCTCCAATCCGCTAACACCAAGATAACTGGGACGTGGTCGAGACTGGGTATGAGAAATCGGCGAGCACAGACGGATATTCAAATTCCCAATTGAACGCGTTGAAGGCTATTCGAGCTAAAGACAAGACTACTTTGTATCTACTATATTGAGCTATTGACGAATCCGACTTTGAGAAGATAGCAAATGCAAAATCCTCTAAAGTAGCATGGGATACACTTGAAAAAGCAAACAAAGGAAACAAATGAGTGAAGCAGGTCTGACTTCAAACCCTTGGGGGCGAGCTGAAAAACATGAGGATGAACGAGTCTGAAAGCGTATCTAAGTTCATTACTCGGGTGGAGACTGTGGTGAACAAACTGAATTAGAATGGTGAGATTCTTTCAACAAACCGAGTTGTTGAAAAGATTTTGACGTCAATTTTGAGATGATTTTGAGAATATCGTATGCGCAATAAAGGAGTCCAAGGATCTATCAACGCTTACCCTTGAAGAGCTTGTTGGGTCCCCCACATGACCAGAGACGCAAAAACAAGAGGGGAGAGTCCCTTGAACTCTCTAGGCGAAGGTGACACTAAAAAAGGATAATGTGTTTTATGCTCAAAGTACCACAGAGGCCAAGGAAGAGGCAGAAGCCAAGGTGGTAGAGGAAGAGGAGAGCGAAGAAATGAGCAAGTCGGGCAACAAAACTGGCGTGGCCGAGGTCAGGCCTAAGGTGGTCAAGGTCAGACTCGGGGTGGTCAGACAAACACAAACAACATTGAATGCTATAACCGTGGGAGGTATGGACATGCTGCCAAGGATTGCTACTCGGTAAAATGCTACAACTGTGGAAAGATGGTCATATTTCCAAGGATTGTAGGTCCGAGAAGAAAAATGAGGAGCCAACAAACTTCCTTGCCGAGAAAGAAGATGAAGGATTTCTACTGGTGACAAACATTCCAGAAACCGAGGTCAAACCAAGTTGTTCTAATAATTTGATTCGGTACTTGGACACTGGCGCAAGTAACCATATGTGTGGTGATGAGAGTTTATTCAAAGTACTTTTAAAGGTGGAATCCGGATCCGTCTCTTTTGGCGATGCTTCGAAAGTAACCGTCAAAAGTCAAGGAATGATCTGATATCAACAGAAAAATGGGCAAATCGGAGAGATCAAAGATGTGTACTATTGATAACGGTCTAAAAACCATTATTTTTATACTTGAAATTGATGTTAAAACACTCCCTTTATGACTTAGAATGAGCTTGAAATCATGCAAATTGCTTTAGTTAGGTTACAAGAGTGTCAAAGGTGGTTTTAGAGATATTACGCTTGGTTTTACATTGTTTTGACAGGATTTAATGAGAGGTGGATGATGGAAAGTGAAGTTGGACTCAAGAAAGGATGAAAAAAGGTGCAAAGGAAGAATCGCAGTCATCGCTCAGCGCCAGTTTCAGCGGTGAGCATCAGCTTTGGAGAGGAAGCCACTGTTTGACGCTGAGCATCAACGCTGAGGGGTAAAATTGTAGTCGCGACTACCGTTGAGCGCCAAATCCAGTGCTGAGCGTTGGCCTTCTTAGAGACAGCATTGCCAGACACTTGGGCATGGACGCTGAGCGTCCCACTTGAAGTGTCGTATATCGCTGAGTGTTGTACTTATGGGCCTGAGCCAAAATTATGTTATTTTTCTGTATTATAAATAGACCCAGAATGCACCAGAGAAGGTATCTTTTGGCAGAGAAGGACGTCAAAACACTTTCTACACTCCTTGGAGGCGACTTTTGGATGCGAAAGCTCCCATATACCAAATCTAGGGTTTATCTTTTCATTCTTTCCATTCAATTCATCTAGTTTCACCATGACAATGGTGAACTAAACCCTATTTTGTTGGGGAACGATGTAATCATTTTAAAACTCTCTTATATCAAAGTTCTTATTTTATTCATATGCTTTCTTATCAATAGTTTGGGTTTTCTTCTCTGAGATTAAAGCTTGCATTGTTTAACTCATTCAGTGTCATGATCATTGATTTTGTCGATATGGGAATGTACGAGAAAATCTAGAACTGAAAAGAATTCTCTTAATTATGAAATATTACCTAGGAATAGGAATAGAACGGTCAATTGCTTTAAGCTTCTATCATTAATGTGTTACTATTTACTAGGGAGACTAGGAATAGTAAACTAGTAATTGGTAATAGGCTCTTTTCGTCGAAGAATCGGGTTTAGAGTAAATTAGAAAGTTGCATGAACATTGATAATAAAGTTGAATTTAATAAGAATAGTAGATATAGGAGGGTGGATTAGGATGAAACCATAAACCCCAACAACTTCATTCATTCATATCTTTATTTGCCAATTGATCAAGCTTTTGCATTTGCATGTTTATTTTCGTTTAGCATTAAACCCTAAATTTAATCTTTATCAAGTTTTATGAAATCAATTCACATTAACGTCTAGGCCTAAGACTTACGATAAATATAAAAAAAAATTAATATTGTCATGTAAATTGAATTTACAAATTACAAGGTAAGTCGAGGAATGCACAATATAAAATATTTATCGCATTAAGTTTTGTAGTTGCTTAAAATTCATTGAATTCAATGTTACAAAATGAATATCATTTTCTAAGCTTTAATCTCTTTTTAAAATATTCAAAAAAAAATTATGTATAAACATTTAAACAAAGTTATGGTGTGATTCCATGAGGTGAATCAAGTCACTACTAATAGTTTATATTAACAGAATCTTCATCCATTGTCTTGGGCAAGGAAGAAAACCACATAAGACCTATGTAATTTTGCTAGAACATGACATTGGAATTAACTTATCAACATTTTTGTTGTCGCTCACAAGTGAAAACAGTTAATTAAATTCAATTAGCTAACTGTTGGGATAAACTTCAATTTTAGAGATTTATTATTTTATTAGTTTTGGGTATAATAATATTTGGTTTGATTTGATAGAAATAAAATAGGGATGGGTAGTTATGATTTTCTGTTTATCTAGGTAGAATATTATTTTATGATAGGTTAAGGAGATTTTATTTTTAAGTCAGTTGATATTTTATTTTCAGATTTTATTTTTATTTTCATAATATTGTAAGTATCATGGCTATTTAAAGCCCTCCAATTATCAATGAATAGCAAGACTCATTTTTAGAAAAAATATCTGAGTGTGTATCTTGAGATTTTCCCAACAGTGGTATCAGAGCTTTATGCTCTGAGTACCGAGAGAGAAAAAGAGAGGTGAGAGAGTCAAATACCTGAAAGAAAAAGTGAGTGCTTGATTTTTTTTTTGAGAGATGGCAAAGGTTGTCAATGGTATGACTGTGCCACAATTGACGAGAAAAACCAATTATGATAATTGATGCCTACAGATGAAGGCGTTATTGAGATCCCAAGACGTTTGAGATATGGTGGAAGAAGGGTACGTTGAACCTGATGCGGACAAAGATCAGACGGTGGCATAGAAAGAAACATTGAAGAAAACACGTGCAAGAGATGGGTCAGCATTGTATTTTGTTTACAATGCAGTAGATGAGTCAGGATTCGAGAAAATAGCGAATGCCAAATCAACAAAGGAAGCCTGGAAGATATTGGAGGTTGCATATAAAGGTGACACCTGCGTTAGACAAGTCCGAATACAAGCTCTTAGAGGAGAGTTTGAACAGTTGAAGATGGAGCCCAAAGAGCATATAACCGAGTACATAACTCGGGTGGAAAAGGTGGCAAACCAACTTGGCAGGAATGGAGAACAAATGCAAACTAGCCGAGTTGTGGGAAAAATTTTGAGATATCTTACAAAAGATTTTGAAAGTATTATGTGCGCCATCGAAGAATCGAAGGACTTGTCGATTCTCACAGTGGATGAACTTGCTGGGTCATTAGAAGCCCACGAACAAAGGAGTTGGGATGATCATGTTGAACCCGACAATCAAGCACTACTACAGGTACAGTTTGACTCGAATAAATCTCGGATTACTCAGAGCCGAGGTCCTGGTGGCAGAGGACGAGGTGGACGTGGTAGAGGCAATGAAGATCAAATCGGTCAGCAGAATTGGCATGACCGAAGACAAGGAAAGGACCGAGGAGATCGGTTGTGTTTTAGGTGTGGCAAGTACGACCACTATGAAAACAAGTGTTTGGCAAAAAGGTGCTACAACTGTGGCAAGTTTGATCATTTTGCAAAGGATTGCAAGACCGAGACAAAGGGGGAGACGAATCTCGTTACTGAAGATGCAGAAGAAGATGCAGAAGAATTGTTGCTGGCAAAGAGCTCGGATACAGTGGAAAATTCGGTCTCAATAGTAGATGAAGTGATCTCAGTAAAAGGTGCGACAAACGTGGAAAATGAACTCAAACAAAAGGATGAAGAGATTCAGCGGATAGGGAGGCTTTTGCATGAAGCTATTGAAATTATGAATGAAGAAGAGATGAAAGCTGATGAGATTTCTACCAACTCAGTATGGTATCTAGATACTGGAGCAAGCAATCATATGTGTGGGAACGAGAACTTTTTTTATGAACTCACCAAGGTGGAGGGCAAATTTGTGTCTTTTGGAGATGACTCCAAGGTGGTCGTGAAAGGACGTGGAACAATTCGACAAATTCAGAATAATGGACAAGTTGGATATATTAAGGATGTTTATTATGTTCCGGGGTTGAAGAGCAATATTTTAAGCATGGGTCAGATAATTGAAAAAGGTAATTCAATTTTTATGAAAAATCAAGTATTGTACTTAAAGGATAAGCATGGTCGTCTAACAGCCCAGGTAAAAGCAAAGAAGAACCGGTTGTATGAACTGGAGCTGAAAATCTTGGAGAGAAGAAGCAAACCTGGTGTGGGATGATGCACATGGAAAGCAAGGAAGGAAGAATTTAAGTTTATGGGGAGTTTGTTGGGATAAACTTCAATTTTAGAGATTTATTATTTTATTAGTTCTGGGTATAATAATATTTGGTTTGATTTGATAGAAATAAAATAGGGATGGGTAGTTATGATTTTCTGTTTATCTAGGTAGAATATTATTTTATGATAGGTTAAGGAGATTTTATTTTTAAGTCAGTTGATATTTTATTTTCAGATTTTATTTTTATTTCCATAATATTGTAAGTATCATTGCTATTTAAAGCCCTTCAATTATCAATGAATAGCAAGACTCATTTTTAGAAAAAATATCTGAGTGTGTATCTTGAGATTTTCCCAACACTAACTTCATATGTAACTCTACATAATGATTATGAAGAACTGACATTCATGCTAGCATTGTAACATTACCTGGACAATGATAACTAGTGATTGTTAAAAACATGTCTATAATAACAAAAATTGCAATCGTTTGGAGTACATAGATTATATACTGCATTAATATTGTCTGAATGTAAGATTGAGTCGACCAGGAGAAAGCCCAGAATCTCTGAGCAGTTCCTTTGGAGCTGAATTTGGAAAAACTGATGGCACACCATGGAAAACATGTCGAGATTCACCACCAAATATCAGCACATCTCCAGATTCTAGCATTACCCTCTTTGCCTCCTCTACACTCCTCTTATCCCCATAAAGAAAATCTGCAGAATCACCAATAGAGAAGGATACAACAGGCAACCCCTTCTGAAGACTTTCTCTGCTTTCATCACGATCCTGCATCAAGGAGTTTCTCCGTTTTATATAATATAAAAATACTAACAAAGACAATGTATAAGATATATTTCACACAAAAGCTTGAGTTTTGTAAATGCAAGTCACGAGCCACTAAATAAAGTATGATTCGTTTATACCAAAAGTATAACATACTACACAAAAATAGAACAATCAGAATTTACAGACTAAAACAATTACTATAGCCATATATTTTCTCGAGTTTTTATAATGAAAATGCAAAGTTTAGGAAGTGTAGGAGCTAACCTGATGAAGACCGAGCTTTCCATTTTCTGAGTAAAAATTAACAATGCAAATATCAGGAGTCATAGAAGGAAGAACATCCACCACATTACATGCTCCATATTCCTTTTCAGTCAGAAACTGAGCTTCTTGGATTGCTCTTGTAACTAGTTTACTGAAGTGATTGGGAATGCTAGGTGGGGTGCTACCATCAAATACTCGTTTATTTCCATATTTATAGGTCTGAGGATCCCAATCCATACCAAGACACATCATCTTCAATCGAAGTTTCGCTCCATTTTCATATCCTGGTTGATAGAATCCTCCACGACCAACACCAAGTTCACGACAAACTTTCACTATTTCCACCTAAACGTATCAGAATAAATTTTCAGCTGATGCAATAAAATTATAAGGAATTAAAAAATAGTAGCAAGTGAAAATGAAGTACCTGTTCATCATGGCTTATGAAATTTTTCAAGAGAACCATCCCAGGTCTCAAAACCGACCCTTTTGTCCATTCCTTCTGAATCTCAATTCTACTTTCCTTGTTTTCTCCAAGCAAAGTAGCTCCTATAAAACCATGATTTCTTTTTCCATAAAAACAAATGTCATATGGTCTGAACTTTGGCTTGCTAATTGAAGAATCCAACTTCTGACCACCAACAGCAGCATAGTTTGAATTGTTTCTATTATAAAGTTTATTCATAGAATCATGTTTTTTTCTCCAACACTGTCTATCTTGAGGCCATTCATCATGGGGAGTTGACATGTTAGCTTTTGAAAAATGAAGTGGTAATTTGATATTTTCAAAATTGGAGCGAGGGACACAACATTTGTCTCCATTAGGCTTGGTCGATTCTAAATCAACTCTTGTTCTCCTGAAATTTCTTGATTGAAAACTATGAGACATAACCTGTAATTATTAGATCATGTAAATTATAATAAGAATATAGTTATGACTAACAAATGGTTAATTTAACATGGTATTCCTACCAAACCCAATAGTTTTATATTGTTTAGAAGTCCAAACTAAAGACAATTTAAATATTACTTGTTTCAAAATGTTGTTGATCATAGTTTTATACTTAAAAAGAACTCAAGAGAATAAAAATAGATAAGAATATTTAAACTGACTTCGGCCTAAACTCTTAAGTGATGTGACTTTGATAAAAACACATGTTTTTCCTCTAAAATATGATTATATTTATTTTGAATCCATTTCTTAAAAAGGACAAAAAGCCAGAAAAAGAATTTTTCACAAAAATCATAACAACACCAGAAACAAAAATCAATCAGATATTTCTTTTAAAGATAAAATATTTTCCAAACGGATTCTGAAATGAGACGTTTGTGTCAGTAAGAGAAGTTTGCTGTGTTAGAACAACTCAAATTAAGAATTTTTATTCGATGTGTTAGAACAACCAAAATTGAAAAACTTCAAAAGAAAAGAGTTAAATCATACGTGAACTTCGTGAAGAACAGACTTTATTGTCGATGGTGAAAACTTGGTGGTTGAATCAATTCACGGATTTGGTTGAAACAAAAATAAGATGATATTGGAAGAAAAAAATTGTTGTGAATTAGTGATAGAGAAATGAGGTGTGAAACAACACTATTTAAAAGAACAACATATTATCACTTTTATTTTGATTCCAAGATGTAAAATCTCTTTAATATCTAATAATGATTTAATTAAGATTTTTAATGATTTAATTAAGATTGTAAATATGGATGATTTTTAAAAAAGATAAGATTTGTTGTACACGCATTCTATAAATCTTATCATGATTTAAAGTATCAGTTATTTCATTTCAATCTAAATCCAAACAAATCTTGAAAATATTGTGATTTTAATTTGATTTGGTTTTTTAATTACTTATTAAATAAATCCTAATGGCAATACACAAGATAATGTATTTGATTTTATCACAATTTTTGAACCATTTATTTTATAATGAAAGATTCTAAAATCAATTAATTTTAGTAATTAATTGCAAATTGAAATTTTAATAAATTTGATTTTTAAGTAGGATTTAACTTTTTGATATTTACAATAATTAATCTAAATACACTCAATCAAATGACGAATTTTTATTATATTACTATTAGTTATATCTTTGAATCATTTTTATTATATTACTATTAGTTATATCTTTGAAGTTTATTTTTATCTTGTATTTCGTACAATAGAGGAAATCTAAGTATCGTTGTACATATTTATTAGTTTGTATTGCATTAAACTATATCAATTTCTCTTATGCACTTATACCTACATTTAGGGATGACAAAAGAAATCTACATTTGCTGATATCTGC
This sequence comes from Vigna mungo, assembly GCA_036885675.1. Classification (NCBI taxonomy): domain Eukaryota; kingdom Viridiplantae; phylum Streptophyta; class Magnoliopsida; order Fabales; family Fabaceae; genus Vigna; species Vigna mungo. Next base: position 14,161,394 of record CP144698.1, on the reverse strand, counting down.
GGATAAAGTTTGTGACAGATAGTTGATATCCGTGAATATTTATTATCCGCAATCCGTGGGTAGTGAATATTTTAATACTCACTTCTAAACGGGTTGGATAACGGTATTTTAATATTTGTTTCTAAAAATAAAAATTTAATTTATATTTTATTAGGTTAAATTTAATTAAAATTAACATTAATTTATATTTTACAAGGTTAAATTTAATTAAAATTGAATTTTAATTTATATTTAATTTAATTTATATTATATTTTATATATTTTTAATAATACTATTTAAGTTGTATTTTAATAATTTATAAAAGTATATTTTTTTAAAATATTTGTGGATATCCGCGGATATACATGAATATCCGCGAGTTTTAAAATATTCGTAGATATTTTTAAGTGGGTAGATAATGGGTCGGATAGTAGGTGAATTTTTTTTGTCGGATCGGACTGTAGTAAGGTCAGAATTTTGTTAAATACATTTTTATTTATATAAAATTCTTTTAAATTTTTATTTTACAAGAATATTTATTTCGTATCTTTTTGTTTTTGCTATCTAATTTTAAAGTGGCTGATAAAATTTTTACATATAGTGTACTTAATTTAAATTGAAACTAATTATCTCATCATATTATCATATTAAATTTAAATATAAATCATTTATCTTATGAAATTCAAATTATTTATGATCACTAAAAAATTATGACGTGTTGATGGTTAGAATTCCAGATTCTAACTGTTAATAAAAGCAATAAATATCTTAAAAGTATATTTTTATTATATTTCGTTTAATATATTCTGTAACAAGAGGTTGTCCATAAGATAATGTATAATATTTGCTTCATATATTTGTATAGTTACCAATGTTAATAAATTTTTATAAATTGCAAGTATATATTCTAAGTTTTTAATTTTTTTATTTTTTTAATAATTTGATGATTTAATTTTTATTTTAATCTTTTTAAAATAAAATATATCACTTTAGTTATTTATTAATTTAGTATACACACATGACAGTATCAAAACGTTGTCAAATTTTGGTATCAATTATCCTTTTTACATAACATAAGTTAATGTCACATCACGATTGTCTACGGGAGAGTTATTTCCCTCCAGAGTGTCAAAATAATGTTTTCCTTCTCCTTCATGTTGTTATTATAACACTTAACACATGACAAATATGCTAAAACTGCAATTTTGGACTTCTGACTTTCTTACATTATAATGACATGAATTGGATTTTTGTGCTGGCTTATAGGTGAAGTTAATCATAACTTGATGATCTGCCTTTGAAAATAGATGAGGACTAAAATAGATGAGCCAACTAACCCATTTTTCAATTAAAGGTGAATTCTGTCACAAGATAAAAAATTTCTATCATGGATGACATTGGTGAGACTTACACATCAACCTTTATTTCAGAAGCAGAGGCATTTGCATACAAAGGGTGGAGAACATGGCCTTCCTTAGGCTCAACATGCACCCATTTGCAACCAGTCAGCTTGTTCCGTTCAAACTTCACCAATCCCTCTTTCAATGCAAACAGAGTATGATCTTTTCCAAGTCCGACATAGTTTCCTGGATGAAAACGAAACCCACCATTGTAAGAGAAGAGTTACATTATTGAAACGGGTCTTGCACTGTGCACTAAAGAGATTGAGGTCAAACCAGTATAAAAACCTATGTTTGAATTCTCTATCCCTACACTTTTACTTTCAGTCAACTCCATTATCTATACATTACTTTTCCGCTGCAAACGAATTTCTATAACTTGTGATTCAAGAAAGTGTATAAAATTTTCTACTTTGATTTAAAGATTGCGAAAAGACTGATTTTCTACCAATTTACCCCCCTCTTGGTGTTAAAACGAAACCTACCTATTTCCCAACAATTGGTATCAGAGCTAGTTTTCATAAGATATTTGAAAAACTAGTTGACTCTATTTTTCATTGAATCGACTATAAACCTGGGGATGGCTTCCAGTTTTCAAACTTTTGGTGAAGGTGCTTCAACAAACAGACCACCTCTGTTTGTTGGTGAAAATTATCCTTTTTTGGAAAATTAGAATGCAAATCTTTCTTGAATCTGTGGATAGAGGAATTTGGGATGCAACTTTGAATGGTCCTTTTATACCTACTAAAAATGTTGATGATAAAGTTGTTATCAAGCCTTTTACAGAATGGTCAACTGATGAAAACAGAAAAGCACAGTATGATATTAAAGCTAGAAACATTATTGCCTCTACACTAACAGTTGATGAATTTTTTAGGATATCTCAATGCAAATCTGCAAAGGAGATGTGGGATGTCTTGGAGGTTACACATGAAGTCACTGATGAAGTCAAGAGAGCAAGGAAGAATTCTCTGATTCAAGAGTATGAACTTTTCAGGATAAAGGCTGGAGAGACTATCTATGAAGTCTAGAAAAAATTCACACATATTGTCAATCACCTTATGGCTCTTGGAAAAGTGTTTGATAAAGAGGAGATCAACATCAAGATTTTGAAAAGTCTGAACAGAAATTGGAAACCAAAAGTCACTGCAATCTCAGAATCAAAAGATCTAACTAGCATGAACATGGCTACCTTGTTTGGCAAGTTACGAGAACATGAATTGGAACTTAGTAGACTAAAAGATGAGGAAGAGATTGAAGAAAAGAAATTCATTGCTCTGAAAGCTACAAGCAAGAAAATCTCAAAGTCAGATGATTCAGATGCAGAGATGGATGACAAAGAAATGATGACCATGATGGTAAGGAAGTTCAGTCGAATTATCAAAAGTGGTAGTCAACTTACTAACCATGCAGGTCATAGTAAACCAAAGAAAAGCTTCAGATCAAATGTTGTCCAATGTTACGAATGTGGACAAGAATGACATATCAAGCCAGAATGTCCAAAATTGAAGCCAAAGAAGAAAGCAAGTAGAAGGTTTCCTCAAGACAAAGGAAGAAAACAAAAAGGAGCCTACATTGCTTAGGAGAATAGTGACTCAGACTCTTCAAGTGAAGATGATCAAGTTCAAGAAGAGGAGTCTAACATATGTTACATGGCTGCTACATGGGATGATTGTGACAACGATGCAAACATCTCAAATGAACCCATTGAGGTCAGGTATGATCTGTTGTTAGATGTATACCAGGAAGTACACGCTGAAGCAATGCGACTGCAATACAAGGTTAATCGCCTTAACTCTGAGAGAAGAGATTTTGAGCATAGAATTAATAACCTTGTTGCTAAAAATGAGAAATTAGAAAAGGAATTGAATGATGTCTCGTTATCTGCTAAAGAGATTAAAATTGAAACTATTACAGTAGAGAAACCTTGTGAAAAATGTCCTACACATGTTGAGAAAATAGATTACTTGACTAGCACGCTAGCCAAATTTACTCTCAAGGTAGAGACAATTTGAATGATGTTTTAAAATCCTCTAGCAGAGCTATATATAGACAATGAATTGGTTATAAAGCTCAATCTAATAGAACTAATGCAAGGAAGTTTATTGATATAAGCAAACCTGCTAGAAATGCTTGCTTTTATTGCAATTGTATTGGTCACACTGTTAGAAACTGTTATTATAGAACTATTGGTGTTCCTAAAGGTTTATATGTCTGGAGACCAAAGGAACAAGTGAAGAGAACTGACAATCAAGGATCCAAGTGCAAATGGGTACCTGCAACCAAAACTTGAACTGTATTGCAGGTTTACAAACAGGTGCAATAGGAACTCAAGGATGAACTACACTTGATATATCAATCTACTTGAGTGTCTACAACGGGTAACTCGTATCACTCTATTGCATCATGCATAAATTGATTGATTATTATTCCTTCATTGTATGTTTGATTGATTGATCTGTATTGAAAATCCATTTTCATGACTTTTAGTCGACTGAATTATGAATCAATTCGACTATATGTCTGTGGTCTACTCTATGTTTTTGGGTTTTATATATTAGACTACTGTCAACTGCGTTTTTAATCAAGTCGACTCTTGGTCTTCTGTTAAAATGTGTTTCCAAATTTGAAATTTCTTTTGGTGCGAAAATGAATTATTTTGTTCCCTTCAAGTTTTCCAATTGTGTTCTGTATAAGTAAAAACCTAATGATCATGAATCACTACACTAAGCTGCATCAGTATCTGAGTCTGCAATTCTCATTCTCTCACACCCTGCAATAAACTATACTTCCCATTCTGATAAATGGTTTCTAGCTCAGCACAGAAGAAGCGTGTCAAGACGCTGGGACAGAAGGGTGCTAGGCGTGTCCCTGAGTTAAATAGGTGGATCAGTAATGATGAAATGCAGTCAAAATTTTTAGACTGTTTGAAGATGAGAAGCTTGATATCCCATAAGTTCATGAAAGTAAAGTTCTTCAAAGATGAAGGCTTCAAATTTCAAAGATGGCTCAGACGACAAGGGTTAAAGAAATTTGTGGAAATGACAGATCCTTGGTACCTTGACCTAGTGAAAATTTTCTACTGCAACCTGAGAATTGAGGATGATATTCTGTGCTCCAAAGTGAAAGGGATCAATATCAGACTCACTGACGAAATATGGACAAAGATTGTTGGATTGAAGCTTGGTGGTGAAAGATACCATTTGGGCATAGAAGGTTTCTTCAAGTATACTGAGTATCAGAATACTCTGAGGAATCCTGATGACTGCAGAGACTATTCCAGCTATAAAACTGGTGGGGTGAAGATGAATGATCGTCTTGCAATCTTCATTATCTCCTGAATTCTAATACCAAGAGGTGGAAACCACGCGCAGGCTACTAGTGAAGACTTGTTTCTATTGAAGGCTTTGAAAGAAAACATTCAAGTTAATTGGTTGACATCGATATTTGATAACATGATGAAGGTTACTAAACTGGAATCAACAAAGCTTCCTTACCATGTCTTCATATGAAAGGTACCGGTTCACTATGGAGTGGACTGTATTAGTGAGTCGGTGAACCACACCAAAGAACAAGTTTGATTGACAAATCTGCTTTGCACTCAATGCAAATGACAAGAACACCTGAAGGATGGGTGTACAAAAATGAGGTTCCTAGCGATGAAGATGAACTGGAATCACTTCTAGGAAGTCAATACAGGGCCAAGTCTGAATTTGAAAGGATTGTATTGAAAGGTCTAAGGACTGTGATAAAGCTGCTGAAAGAACAAAAGGGAAGTTCACAGCCAGAGGAGGAAATGTCTGAAGGATCAATATCTGAGGGAGAAGACTCTCCTGAAAACTATGATAGAGAAAGTGGAGATGAGAATACAGAGGAGGAAAAGACTGTAGACAGTGACAGTGATATGATCCTTAACGATTTTGTTAACAAAAAGGAAAGAAAAATTTAGAATCTTGTTCTGTCTTTTTAATTTTTGTTTTATAAATGGCTTAGTATGCCATCTTTTTGGTTAGTGTCTTGTGTTGTTCTCACCTATTGTAATATCTTTTAAACAAGAAATTAAAATTAGTGGTTTGAATCACATCCAATTGCCTTAATCAGATTTATTATATCTGTTCTGTTTGAATGATGATTAATTCAGCTGTATATTGAATGAAGTTGACTATGTATGTTTAAACTATTATATTTTTTTGCATATTAACTTCTTATGGATTAATTTTCTTGCATAACTAAGTTTCTTGATCTGCAAGAGATCTTTCAAAGGTTTTGCAAGAAAAACATTGCTTGGAACTCACTACTGGAATTACAACTCACAGAGCAGCAATGGAATCGACTGGATTATTAATTCAATTGACTGAATCATAACAGGGTTATAAATTCCATTATTGGAATTTGGATAAAAGGGTTGATTTATTATTATTTCTCTTTGATTATCTGCAATATATCTCTGATTCTGATTTTGTGTTTCTTAATTGAGATTATATTGTGAGATTGTTGATACTTGTCATTGCATGATTGAATTGATTGATATCTTAACTGTGATACAATTCTGTGTTTTGATGATTGTATGATCTGACTGTACTGTACTGCATTGTGCATCTGATTTTAATTGTTAAAATATGCACAATGACAGGGGGAGCATTACACATTTGCACATATTTCTTCACATGTTAAACTTCAGGGGGAGTCATCTTTTCCATGTGAATATATATGATAGGGGGAGCATCACTGCATATTTTTAAATTGCTTATTCATTCTGTTTGATGCATCTCTATTTGGTTTATCAACTCATTATATCTAGAAGCAAACCTTTTTTGTTAATGCACAAATGGGGAGAAGTATTATGAAAGCATTGTGAAATGCTATCTGCTTGATATTGTGTTGATTAATTGTGTGTATTCAAAGTATTTAAACTGAAATATGTTTGTTATATCTTGTTTGATATTGTACAAACATGGTTGTTTATTAAGCATGGTTGTGCATCATCAAAAAAGGGGGAGATTGTTGAGATTGTTGACAACACAATATCTATATCACTCTGGTTTTTTATGATGACAACACATTTTTAATAACACATGTATTGTTGATGTGTTACATGTTCTTTTGCTTATTGATTGATATATTGTTGAACATGTTTTGTGATATGTGAATGCACATTTACTGAGCTTATGTTTGTTACATCATATCTAATTGCATTTCACATGTTTTGAAAGATGAAAACCACATGCACTTTTATGAACTTACATTGTGTTGCATATCTGCAAGCTGTAAGTCGATTTCATGATGGGGGAAGTCGAATTAAGGTCGTGACTATGCACAGACTTTCAAAAACAGTGCTATGTGAGATTTTACATTGAAAAGAAATTCAAAGTGAACTACAGTGTCGAAGTTGACTGTGTGCGCCACACATTCGACTCTATTAGTTGATTATTTTGAAATTCTGTTATGCCCATGAACTACAACGGCTATATTTTTAAAAGTTAGTTGGGCATTGAATGATGGTCAACTGCATTAACTGTGAAATTAATTGTTTGATTGAATTGCAGTTATTATGTCTTAACTGTTATAATATAGTCGACTCTATTAGTTACATATTCGACTACAGGAGCGTCTGATTTATAGAAATCTATAAATAGACGAGACTTGATCAATTACAAAGAACTTTTGGATTACTAACTGCTAAACTGCTTTTTAGCTGCTTAAAGTAGAACAAAATTGGTCCCCACTAAAGTGATATAGGGCTGACCAAGATATCAATCCACAGACTCGACAAAATTTAGTTTTAAAAATGTAAGGTTAGTTCTTGTATTTTATTTACTAACTATCTACTAATGCAGGTGGGACATTTAAAATGAATGAAGGAAATTAAAAATAAAAGAGAAAATCTAAAAGCTGTAAACTGTTTAAAAGAAAAAATGAAATGAGTCAAAAGAAAAAAAAAATCAGAACTGAACTATTCTAAATGAACAATAACCTATATGAAAAGCTATCTAACTCTAATTCATTAAGTTGGACCAATTACTATTTACACACGACTGAAACAGGACTTAAGACTATATGTGTCATGACCAAAGAATTAAATTTGGAACTGATAGTAAAGAAACATCTAAACTAAAACTACATTAATTTTCAATTCATAGTAACCTAAAAAATGAAATTAACATGGAAAAGTATTTCTAATCTATGAGAAAGAGTTGCAATTTTAGAAAAATAGAAAACAAGTAACTAGACCTACAGCTTGCAGATAGAATGCTCAAAATAAAATGAAAAACAATTTAACAAGTAACACCTAACTAAGCAGCAAAACAAATTCATTGGTTAAAATCATGAATCAGAAACCAAAAAGCAAAGGTTAGTGTAGAATAATATTCAATTGCAACTCAGGAAGACATCCTGTAAAATCATACCCTCTTTGGAGTAATTAAGTCCCAATTCAGAACTTGATTTGTGCAAATGTATACTTTCTGTACCAAACTATAGCAATTGTGACTCTGACGCAAGCTTTTAATCAAATATCAAATGCACAATCTAATCTAAACGCACTTTAAATATACAATCTAACTCTAAAAACCTATAAATTTGCAATGAAAACAAACTGCCAGAGACTACTCATCATGAACAACAAATGAACTCAAGTAATATACTCTAAAACATACAAAATTCTAATCAAAATGAATTAACAGAAACACAATACTAATTACAGTGTTTTTTTTCTTTCATTAGACTCATCTCCATCAAGAAGACATCTCGGTATATCATGCTCACTGTGGAGGCATGTAATTCCCTAGGGAATTTCCACTGTGGAGTGATAAAGTCTAAATCAGATTTTATTACAAAGCAAAACAACACAAGAAAAGCTTCACATCATCGATCAAGAACACATAATCAAAGAAATATATCAAAACAACCTAATCAACAAAACTCTCAACATAGAAAAAAATCAAGGACGAAAGTATTATTAACAAGAAACGAAATTTACACCAAAATATACCGAACGATGTGCGATCGAGAACGCAAGAAACTTGAAACTGAATGCATGATAAACCCTAGCTCTCACATCCTCTCTATCTACTCTAAAGACATAAACTGAAAAATATCTAAATGTCTCTCTGTGTAAGTGTAACTGTTTACATGGTAGCAAATCCTTTTATATAGGGTTTCAAAAAGAAAGAAAAAGAAAAATGGAACCTTGCTAGTGACGCTTTGTGCTTCATCCGACGTGGCAGCTCGGGTCACCTTCTCTTCCTCACCGGTCAGCTCATGACAGGGTCCAGTGTCATCTTTTTTTCAGTCAGCTGATGCAAATTGCTCTTCTTCTTCACTCTCTCGAAGCCCTAGGTTTTTGGGTGCGTTCTCCTCTCAAGTGAACTTTTCTCTCTTGCTAGATAAATGAGTGTTTTTCTCCAAATGAGGTGTGTGCCACGAAGACCTCCTGCAGCTGCTGCCAAGCCACTCCAAAACGGCACCGTCCCACTTAATGCAGCCTAAGTCCAACATATGGCAGCAGCGTTTCAATACCAGCCTTGGCCCAATTTTAGCATATCAGTCAATTATTCAAACGTGGCAGCAACTTCAGATTAACGTTTAAACGAAAGCATGCTTCAACCCTCAACAACACCAACTTCAGCACTTGCAATCTGCCAGCACACTGCCTTTTTATTATTCCTACGCCTTTTAAAGGACCTCTGAAATAGATTATTGTCGGTGATTCCGAAATGTCAATTGTGCGTGTGGTAGTTGAAGATGATACATTTGTTGGATTCATAAGAGCCATGATTTATTGTGTAGATCTCACCTACGTAACATACAATTCTATAACTATATTAATGGGTAAGTGAGACTTACATGTAATCATTTGTAAGACATCTTCGTCTGATCGTAGTTTAATAGCTTCATATGTGATTGTTTCATCAATATTAATTGTAGGTTGACAGAAGTACAACTTGTTCAAGGTTGTGTTAGTTGGTTTTTCAGAAGCTATGCAAACTTTTTGCTTAAGAGTTTGAACGTGAAATCGTATGGAAGGCGAAAAAATTTTGGATGCTGACATACAAATTCCACCCCATGGTCACCATTTGTGATTTCCCCGTCTTGAAATAAGGCAGCAAGGTAGGAATTATATAGGTTGTTTGTGGCAGTGATGCCAAAGACTTCATTATCGTAGTTGTTCATCTTGTGTTGGGGATGATGTGTGAAATGACTTGAAAAGGAATGGGAATGGGGAATTGCATTCAGAGGAAAAAATTTTGGATGCTGACATACAAATTCCACCCCATGGTCACCATTTGTGATTTCCCCCGTCTTGAAATAAGGCAGCAAGGTAGGAATTATATAGGTTGTTTGTGGCGGTGATGCCAAAGACTTCATTATCGTAGTTGTTCATCTTGTGTTGGGGATGATGCGTGGAATGAGTTGAAAAGGAATGGGAATGGGGAATTGCATTCAGAGGAAATAACAAGAACAAACAAGTGGTGTTTTAAGCTTGTGAGGTTAAATATCATGTTTGGTTCTACTTATAGTGGAAATGTGTGATGTGCATTCCTTCAAAGCAACTTTAGTGACATGCATGCCTTAATATTCATATAATTATAATATTCATAATTTTATTGATTATAGAAAAGAAATAATTAAATACAATTTTTCTATCTATGTCTGCCAGTACCACAAGTTGGTCGTCTTCTTTGTTGTTGCCCTCGTCTTTGCTGTTGTAGTGGGGGAGTTTGTGTGTCTTCATCACTATGTTCACTTTCAATCGACTATTGTTGCAGTTGAAAATCCTTGGTCAGTCGATAGAAATTTCTTGATGAAGAACGTTCTTGGTTTGTAAACAGTGGAGTCATCATCGACATTCTAAACATATGTGAACAACCCGCACCAAAAGTTGACGGACCGCCATTGATGAAGGAAGGACTTGCAAATGTTGAAGGACCCACACTAAATGCCAAAGGACCTCCAGCAAATGGTGGTGTTGGTAGAAAATAGACATAAGAGCTTCCAACTTAAGGATAGGATGATGTTTGTTGGATGTTTTGTTGGAAGCATGGATATGGTGATGGATACTGCAGGTGATCATAAGAAGACCTGTGCGGGTCATGGTACAATTATGGTGGACGATATGCAGTTGTTGGTGGAAATTGTTGTTCATGATCCATGTCATACTGTTCAATTCATTGTTTAAGTTTGTGAAGAAAACGTATACTATTAAATGGAAATTGACAATGTTGTGGTACCTCTTCATCAGATGATTGTTCAATCAGGGCAATATAGCGGATGGTATGACTTATATACATTTGCATATACTCTGTATCATCGTACACATGACCATTTTTGTTGAATGGTACCCCATTAAATACACGGTTGTGTCGATCATTCCATAATGCAATTAATTTGCTGATGGTGTTGTTGCCAATTTCAATCCACTCGACCTCTCATATCCTCTTTATGAACGTCATCTAGATTCATTGGGGTTGACGGGATTGTCTGTCGAAACCCAAACTAGTGCATAACACATTCTAATTGTTGATATTCTACTAGAGAAAAACATATGAGAGACACTATTGCCCGATAAGTGGGGGGCAGTTCGACTTGAATCATCCGACGAATGTCATCATGTCTATAGGGAATCCAGATGAACTGAAATAATGGTATTATTAGTTAGAATAGTTATATTTTATTACACTGCCTGACATGTAAAAGACATATCAGAAACGAAATTTTGATTACCTGTCTCGGTTAAAAGTCATCAAATTTTGATGAAATTGTTGAACAGTACTGGTGTCGTGGAATATTGACTGTGTTGTTTGACACCATCAGCAATGAATTGTGGGTTACAACACCGCCAACAATATCCTCATCATTGACTTCATTCACTTTTGAAGAAATACATGTAATTCGTTCTCATGCCCAACACTGTAACAATATCATGCACCCTCTGATATTGTCTTGATCAACCCTTATACCATGATCAAGGGCACGGTACAAGCAGGACAACACTACAGATCCCCAACTTTAGTTGGACACATTCTGCAAGTCGGCTAAAAGTGGGAGATACATCAAATGTACCATATTGCATATGTATCCGACATTAATATGCTCCCAATAATCATCAAAATATATGATGTAGCGTATTGTTGAATGTGATCATCACTGGTATCATGAGGCAATTGTCGAAATGTATTATTCAACAATGACAATTTTATTTTGTTGCCTCTGACACATGTCTCTAGAGGAACATCCCCTGATAGTTGTTGACAGTAAAGTATCAGTGGACCACTACTAATTTCAGTGACAACCTTGCCTTCAATCGGAAGGTCGAATTGCAATGCAACGTCTTCTAGTGTTAAAGTTGTTTCCCTAAGGGGCAAGTAGAAGGAATGAGTCTCCATTCTCTACCTTTCAACCAAAGCGGTCACTAACATAAGGTTTATTTCCATATTTGAAACTTTTAAAATATGGCTTAACCTTGTTGCATCAAGTATATTAATGACTCTGTCATCTAGTTTTTCCACATGTTTTGCAATCCATATTGTATGTCTTCTAGGATGAAGAATTCTTTCAATGCCCTCCTAAATGGCCTTCACAACGTGTTTTTCTTAAAGTCGTAAAAATGAAAAATCAACTGGAATATAACGTGCGAAAGCCAACAGTGAGAAAAAGAAAGTAAAAGATGAAGAGAAATGCGATGAATCTTTCGAAAGAACTTAAATGACTAAGAATTGAAATACACAAAGGATATTTGCTTTGGACTCTAACACTGTGTTCGTTTGAAACGATTGCACGGTGTTTTGCAAGCGAGGAATTAACTAAATGTCATGTTCGCATGAGTAGAAATGCGCAGACGGATTTGAAGGTAAAAGCGGGATAGTGCTATTGTTCATTCACCTGTTAATGTGGTGAGATTTGCGCTGATTTATGACAAAATGACATATGTGTCCTCTAATATTTGTAAAATATCACGGAGGGAAAAAGCGTTCACCCGCCTCTGGTTGCCAAACACTGATCCTCTCCAGTGCCGACTCCCGTTACCGCCACCCGCTAGTGGAGGCGATCGAGACAAATGCGTGCCCCGTCGATACTGCTAATTACACGTTGTGCGAGGATCCGAGACTGAACAACCAACAGAACACGGAGATGAACTACTATAGGGAGAGGCATTGTCCCAGACTGAAAGAGTGGCCACTCTGCTTGATTCCGTCGCCGAACGGTTACCGGGTGTCGGTGCTGTGGCCAAAGAACTTGCACAAGGTTTTTGTTACTTTTAAGAAAGGATCCCGTTATTTTGACACCTTCTATTTGACACTCATTTGACACTACCACGTGTCAACATGCTATTGGCTAATTTATTTATTTTTTTAAATTTGGTCTGAAAAATTTCAGAGAAAATGTTTTCCGTTTCTACCCCTGGGCATTTTGAGTTTGAATGTGAAGGATTGGTTCTCTCTCAGAATTGGTTTCTTTCTCACATTTATCGTGTTCTCCATTAGCGCTCACGGACTCCTCTTCTCCACAGTTTCGTCGTGTCCATTGCTGTCCAGTGCTCTGAAATGGCAAGTTCCGGATTGGAGCATCGCTGGACGAAGGTAAGTACCTTTATTGTGGGTTTGGGTATTCAGTTTTAGGTTTGGGTTTAGGGTTTTTTTGTGGTTTCTTGTGGGTTCTGTATGGTGTTTGTTTGTTATTTGATTTGGATTGTTATTTTGTTATGGACAGTTGAGTGTGCGTCATCCAACTCGACCAAGTGACCAACCATCAACATCTACCAATGAACACCCAACTGAGCAACCACCAATATCAAGTGATGGACCACCAACATCATCCAATGTACCACCAAATGACCAACCATCAACATCATTGAATCAACCACAGTAGTTAATTTGACATATGCTCTTAATTCTATATTGTTATGCAGGTTAAATTATGTCTTTACTGGATGACTATATTACTGTATTAGTATGTTATGAACTCTAAAATTCATGCTTGGATGACTGTAATTTTAGTAAAGTAGAGTACTTCAGTCTTGTGTGGTCGTTTTAATATTTTGAACATGTCGTGTAAACATGTAAGTCTAATCATTCTATGGACCTTAATGGAATTATTTGTTGTTGTTTTCTAAGGTAAACAAGACCTCAAATCCCCTTTGCTCCTTCTCTTTATCCCTATTGGTTAATTACTTCCAAAATGATGTCCAAAACAAAACACACGCTCATGTAAAGGATATTTGACACTTCCACAAAATTTCCAACCAAGACCAAGTCAATTTTAAAAAAAAAACACCCAGAATGGGCTGTGGTCCCCCACTTGACCACTGGTGGTCCTTCCAGTGCAACAGGATGTCCAAAATCCAGAAATGCTTCGCGTAATCGATTACAGGTGTCTGTAAACAATTACAAAGCTGTTTTGTACTAGAAAATGCATTGTCCTTGTGCAACATACATGCAATGACCAAGGGTGGACCCCTTTATACATAAGGGGTTTGTCAACCATTAAATCCATCCCTTGACACACATTTCCAACCAAGACCAAGTCAATTTTCAAAAAAAAACACCCAGAATGGGCTGTGGTCCCCCACGTGACCACTGGTGGTCCTTTCAGTGCAACAGGATGTCCAACATCCAGAAATGCTTCGCGTAATCGATTACAGGTGTCTGTAAACGATTACAAAGCAGCTTTTTACTAGAAAATGCATTGTCCTTGTGCAACCTACATGCAATGACCAAGGGTGGACCCCTTTATACATGTAGGGGTTTGTCAACCATTAAATCCATCCCTTGACACACATTTCCAACCAAGACCAAGTCAATTTTAAAAAAAAACCACCCAGAATGGGCTGTGGTCCCCCACGTGACCACCGATGGTCCTTTCAGTGCAACAGGATGTCCAAAATCCAGAAATGCTTCGCGTAATCGATTACAGGTGTCTGTAAACGATTACAAAGCTGCTTTTTACTAGAAAATGCATTGTCCTTGTGCAACCTACATGCAATGACCAAGGGTGGACCCCTTTATACATGTAGGGGTTTGTCAACCATTAAATTCATCCCTTGACACACATTTCCAACCAAGACCAAGTCAATTTTAAAAAAAATACACCCAGAATGGGCTGTCGTCCCCCACTTGACCACTGGTGGTCCTTTCAGTGCAACAGGATGTCCAAAATCCAGAAATGCTTCACGTAATCGATTACAGGTGTCTGTAAACGATTACAAAGCTGCTTTTTACTAAACAATTACTTCAATTACTGGAACTTTCATTTCATCACCCTGGGAATACCCACTGTACCAAAAAAGGTTTCCCAACCAAGACATGCAACCTTCAATTTCACTTGCAAAACACCCTAATACATACTTGAACATTCATACATTTGACATTACAAACAACCTGGAAATCAAACATAAAAATCCTTATTCTTATTCAAATAAAAATATGTACAGAGTCTTCATATGTCTGAAACAATCCTATTGGAATAAGAAGATGTTAACTATCTGCATATACAAAGTACATAACAAGAAAATTGAATTGTCTGCATCTTCATTCCTACACTTAACAACTAGCCTACAACATTCCATAGACGTCTAGTGCATCCATTAATCTTAAGTTCTCCTCGTCCAGGATCCATTCAGTTACATATCGCTTTCTGATTGCAAGCAGAACCTCCTGAAATGAAAATATTTAACTTGTCAAAGCAACCAAATAATAATAAATAAAACAAATGGTATTCTTCCTTACGTTTGAGTATTGTGGCATGCTAGTGCCATTGAATTTATCCTGTCCATCCCATAGTTCCATAGCTTGTAACATTATAACTCCACAGTCATGTCTAAAACAATAAAATTTATTACATCAACCACTTATGACACTGAAGGTCAATTAAGATACCAATACATTATTACGTATTAGACCTTACCAATACATTATTACGTGCAACTCAAAAACAATATTCAAATTGGCTAACACATACCACATGAATGTCAATCCTTCTGCGGTCTCTTACGCCCTTCGCCATAGAATCAATAATATATAATTCCAATGTGCTAATTTTTACAACATAGCACCACCAATGATAATTATGGCAAAAAGGAAGAAACAGCTACAAACCAACAAAAACAAAGTTAAAAATTCAACAATTGCTATATGTCACCGGTAGCCCAATCGTATAAACAGAGGCTGTCTAGGTCATCTAACACTCTTGATGGAATGTTAGCTACTACCTTAGACTTTCTAGGAAAGAAAAACACAACCAAACAAACAAATATATACAACCTACAAACAACATCAATGTCTGTGTTTTTGTCTACAACAATCACATTAAACACTTCAACCAAGTCACTCAAAGACGTGCTTTTTCTGTTAAACATTTCTCCAACAAAACCTTCTATACATTCATCAAACGGTACTTCTAAACCACCTATACCTAAACCCGTCGTCATGAAAACATCTAAAACAGTAAATGGAACCAGTTGATGACTCAGCCTAAAGCTAACGTCATGCCCGGCCCACCGACATACCATCACCTTAATTAACTCACAGTTTATGTCCACCTTTTCACCTAGGTACACACACCACCTGAAAGGTGTCTCACAAATTCGTAGAAAATGATCTTTTGTCAACAAACGATTCATTCCAATAATATAAGATGAATCCAAAGAAGTACGAACCCTCCACTACAACAGATAAAGAAAACATTGTTAATATTAACAACAAATTATCCAACTAAATAAAAGTAACAAACTTTATCTTATATTTGGGATTTCGGAAGCCATTCCAACTGAACACAAAATCAAAACACCAAAGAGGCCAAATATCAATACTTGGTTAGGGTTTACAAAAATAAAATTAACCCCTAAAGAGCAACATTATAATGAGAAGCGAAATGATTTATAAAAACCCAAACGACCAAAAAGCGACAATGGCAGCCAATGACGAAAGAAACACGACCACCATCCAAACCAAAAACCCCAATGCTACACTACGGGCTTACCTTCTCAATGATCGTCTTTCCCTGCTTGAGATAAAACGAAAGGAACGCAACAATGGACGAAGAACAAGAATGTTGGAGAGAAGGCAAAAGTGTTCGAAAGTGTTCTCAGCAAAAGTGAAACGAAAATGAAACTGCCAATTCCAAAATGATATTCAAACACTCATTATTCCACTTCTACCCCTGCTCACTTTACTAAAAAAACTGTTTCAGTATATAAAAAATCACCCAATAGAAATTTGACACCTTGTGTCAAATGTGGGTGTCAAACAAACATTTTCCTTTAAGAAAAGGAGCTGAGCTTCTTAAGCTGGATTGTAAAAGTTCTCTTATTGGAGTTTAGAATGGAAGGAGGCTTTGGTGAGGGGTTTAAGTTAGTACTGTATCAAAATAAAAGGTTGACACTTTTTTTTATCTAATGTAATTTACTATCTATCTTTAATAATTTATTTCTTTAAAAATGATTTAATTTCAATTCTATAACATATAAAATCATAATAATAAATAATATTACAAAAATAAATTCATTTTATTAAAATAAATTTTTTATACAATATTAAAATTAATTTTAATAATTAATATTAATTGTTTACTCTTTATAATTTTTTTATAATTAAATTTAACATTAACAATTATCATTTTATATTATATTAATAACTAAGGACATTTTGGTAATCTTCAAATTCTATCAATTAAACAATTTTTTTTATCTGTCACATCAATCAAAACCTACACTAATTTACTAATTTTCAGAAACTTTACCTCTAAATTCACTCTCAATTACCCACAAATTCACTAAAAAAAACTAACAAAAAAATTACCCTCAAATCCATTCAAATCATCTCCCCCAAATCACTACAAACCAACCAAACCTAGGACTTTTCCTTTGCATCTATTTATTAGGAAGCATCTCCTTCTACACCGTGCATATGCCTTTCAAAGTTGGCATTCCATAATTCAAAACCACCACCATTATTGTTCCATTGAAAGCAAATTTGATGTGACCTTATTGAAAGGAAGGTTGTCATTGACCCATAAGTGCAAGCATAGAAGCATAGAATCTCTACACATCCACATACCATTAAAACCAAAAAAATAATAGTGAATATCATGCTTAATGAATAATATTATTACAATATGTCTTGTCATTTCAATTATTACTTTTATTTTCTTAAAACTAAATTCATTTATATTTTTATAAAGACGTAAATTTGGAAACATAAGTAATAAATTATTAGTAATTTTATTTCATTACAAAACAAAATCAAGTAAAAACATTAAATTTATATTTTCTGATTTTGTTAATTAATTAATTTTAAACAACAATTATTAAAATAACGTTACTCAATTTTAATAAATATATTTTATTTTATTAAAATAATTTTTGTAAGGGTCTTATAATTTTATTTTTTATTGTTTATTTTAAAAGAAAAGTCATCAGGCCTTATAATTTAGGGCAACCAGGCCCATCAGATTAATGACAACCTGATTTTAGGGGAGACTTCTCAGAAGTCTGAATGCATTTGTTAAGTTTTCCCTTCTCTCTCTAAAACTTCAGTGCCTTAAATCCTCTGCCTTCTCTCTACATTTCCAGAACCTTGAACCGTTAAATTTTTGATTTGGTGTTGCCAAATCATTCCTGGCATAGATAGCTTCTATTTAAACCGAACATTTCTCCATTCCGATTGGTAAGTCATTTTTCCCCTTTTCTCTCAACTGTTCTTGACCTAGGGCATGCAACTTTACTGGTTGCATGTGCTCTGCATGTTCTACCTTCCATTCTTAGTTTATTCTAGCTCTAAGAGTCCTATTCCATCACCAATTTGGTGATTTGTAGGTTCTGTAAGTTCAATGTGGTGTGCGTACGATCCTAGGGCATTCTTGACAAGTTACTGTTAAGCTTTCCAGGTAAGGGGAGCTAATTATTTTGTTTGAAATTATTTTATAAAATATATGCATGTTGAATTCTAAATTTGGTGCTTTGAATTGAATATGTTTTAGTGTTTTATGCAAGTGGAATTAAAAATGTGATGTACTATTTAGACTGTAATGTTACTGTTTTAAGTAATTGGTTTTGGTGTGTACTATACTACTTAAATGATTTATCTAGGATTGATTTTGTGTCCTATTTTGATGATTATGAATTGTTTCTGAATGGGTTATTGACTGTGATTGGTAATGTTTTGGAAAAGGTCTTAAGTGAGATTTAATTAGCTTTGTTGGGTATTAATTGGATACACAGGTACGGTTTCAGATTAACAAAATATTTAAAAAAAAAAGAATTGACATTTGAGGTTTAATATGTATCATAATATATTATATTATTAATGTATAGATTATATATATATATATATATATATATATATATATATATATATATATATATATATATTATATTTATTTATGAATCTATCAAAAGCATAAGGTGCAGGCGCAACGTCTTTTTTTATGTCATTCATTATATTAAATTTGCGGTGATAAATTTGTTTTAGCCTTCAATGATTATGCTATTATTATTTTCATATATAATCCATGATTTTATCAAGTATTGTTTGGTATATATTATTATTTGGTGAGAACATGACAATATTGTATATTTGAGATGATTGAAAGTGGTTGTGGAGCATGTTCTATTACATATGACTTGATTTTTAAATCTTAAACATGTGGTTTGATTATAATTCAAAGGTATATGAATTGGGAAAGAAATAAACATGGTTTCAAGGTTATTGGTGGTGGTTTAATTATAAAATCTCTCAGTGAGATTCTTAGTGTTTTAGAATGACAGTAGGACCTCAGTCTTAGGGGTCTTCCTAACGCTCCAATGGTCTTCCTTCTCACGTAGAGAGGACTGAACAATGTGGTGAGGAGTAGCAGGAGGTCTTAGTCTTGGAGGCTTCCATCATGCTCCAAGGCACGGAACAGACCAACCTCGTGAGTGTGGCAGGGCGGGGGAGCCCAGGGCGGTGGAGCCGAAGGCGGTAGAGCCTAAGTATCACAAGCCACCACGGGTGCATGACCCACCATAGCTCGACTATCATTCTAAAGTCTGGACGAGTCAAGTCTAGTATTTAACATGATAGGATGAATGTTTTATCTTGTTTGCTTTAAATTAATCTCTTGTATGTACATGCTCTTAATTGTATGCTTTTTATATAATTAGCTCACCCTTGCAATCGCTTGTGTTTGTGCCATGTTTGCGTTTGTTTCCCTTGCGATGATCATCCACTTGGAAGGGAGTAGATGACAAGGAGATACTTTGGAAACAACTCTTGATGGGGAAGGAAATATTGCTGCCTAGTTCTCTAGGCTTTAATTATCTTATCCTAGGATATTTTGAAGAAACTTTGTCATGTTCTAAGTTTTAAATTCTCTGTAATTTAAGGGAGAAACTCTAGTACTCCAAGTTTCCAAATTGTACAGTTTAAGGATGACTGTAATCCTATTACTCTTAACTGCTTTCTAGTATTATTCATGGTGACGCCTTTATTATAATTATATATCTTTATAATATAATTGGGATGTCACATTTATGGTATTAGAGCAGTTTGTTCCTAGGATAACCTACGAGTTGTGGGTTTGTCGTGACTTTCCTGTGGAAAGTTGAGTTTGAATGGTATGTTCTACCATTTCCTCCAAGTTCAGATAGTATAGTTTTGTATCTAATTGGAAGTATTGAGAACAGAAAACTTCTTGATAAGAGTAGTGAGGGTGCACACTCATGGCTCTTACCAGAGATGATTTTCCTTTCTTAATTCTGAAGGTTTGGGGTAAGAAAGAGTTGGGGTTATCCTAGGTGTATGAAATGGTCTGATGCTTTTTTATGCAATTGTGGTTGGAGCATGTTTCTAGGTCCTTGTGTATTAGATTCATGGAGAGGGGTAGAGGTAGTGATTCATCTAGTATGATTAGTGTCTATTTTTGGGTTAATTTAAGAGGATGCTAACTTAGTTTCCATTCCATTTAACTAAAATATATGTTCTATTGCTTGGTTATAATATCAGTGCATTACCATGTTTTTCTTCTTTTTGAGATACTGAAATTGACTTCCTATTGATTGAATGTAAGGTTCTTGGTTGTTGACGTGAAATTAGTGTATGAGCTTGTTGTGGTTAGGTATCTTGTTTGATCACGTGAATATGTTGTAATTATGTTTGATGAAGTACTTGCAGTGTGGGTTTATATTTTAAATACTATTCCTAGTTTTTTTATATTATTAACATATAAAGAAAGTATCTTTTAAAATTTTCTTATATTATTAATACTTCATGTTTGTATTTTATTTTTAAGTGTACTTTACAATTAAAAATTTAAAATAATTATTATTAATTTTATTTTCTTAAAACTTACGTACACCTTTTTCTCTATAGCTCTAATATAAAATTGTTATGAAATGAACAACTCAATATTTTTTTGTTTACATCTTAACTTTTCAAAATTTAAAATATAATGTTTTATTTCTATAATCTAATCATTATTTAAAATTTAGAGTTTACAATTATAAAACTATATCTTAATCTTCTCATTCTACCTGAACCTAATACATGATTTTGTGGTTCACCAATGTCTCGTTTCTCCCTCCTTCTTTCCGGTTTTTTTTTATTAGAAAATCATAATCCCAATCTTTCGAAGGTCAAAACCCTAGAATGGTTCCCCAAGCTCTGCGGGAGCAACATAACTATATCAAATCGATTACAGGAATTATTGTTAACTATCATGAGGTATTAAATTGAATTTTACTTCCTATTTAATTTCTCTATGATCATGCTCATTTGCTACACTAATACACTATGTTGTGATGCTTTTCAAGCCAATCATTTATGTGCCTTTTCCATCTCAATTTTATTTAGGAAAATGATATTTTAACACCAATTTTTTGACACTATTTTGACACTGCACACGTGTCAAAATGTGGTTGGACGATTTCAAATTAAAAAAAAAAAACTTTGGTTTTTCTCTTCCAAATATGTCCTTGCATCATTTTTTTTTAATTTGAAATCGTCCAACCACATTTTGACACATTTGCAGTGTCAAAATGATGTAAAAAATTGGTGTTAAAATATTATTTTCCTTTTATTTAACTGATTTAATTTGCTGGAATTGTGTAAACGAACTTGGAGCCGTCGTAACTATGATTCATTGTTTTATCTGCCTCGACTCTGTGCAAAGTATGCTAATTCAAATTCTCTGTTTTGGTTTTATCTGTTATTTTTCTGTTTATTTTGTTTGTTTTGTTTAGCTGTTTCATATTTTGTTTGGTTGATCAATGGTGTCCATCTGATATGTGAAGTTGTGATACCGTTGAAGCCAGAGTCATTAGTCCTGGCTCGTTTTCTCGGTTTAGTTGGCTGCCACCTGTCTCAACAACCTGATTTAATTTGGTGGTCCAGAAGTGCCCAAAAGAGGAAGAAAACGTGGTGTTGCTGTGTATGGATATATTTTAGGCTTGAAATTGTGAAAAGTAGTTAGTGTCAGTGTTGCAGAAGCTTCTTCTTCTTTTCTTTCTTTCTCTTGTTTATTTATTTATTTATTTTTCTTCTATTTTCGAAAACCCTAGAGGAAAAAGAGGATTCTTGGTGTGGTTAAGGGAAGAAGAGAGGAAGTAACCAGAAGAGAGAATTTAAGATAGGGACCGTGGTTTCAAGTGAGTTATGGGGAAGAAGAATCTGTGGTTCGTGAATCAATTTAAGGGTTCGAGAGATTCATTTGGGGGTGATGGTGGAAGACTATGAAAGGGAGAGCAATTGAGGGTAGAGACACCAAAAGCGAGAACTTTTAGAACTTAAAAGTGGTAGAAAGTGGGTAAAAGAAGTGAGAGTTTGAGTCAATGTTAACGGGATGGCAAATGTACCATATCGTTTCAAGTAATATAAATGATATAACCCATTATCGTTCTTCCCATGAGACTCAAAAGGCCTTATCGTTCACGTGAATCAAAATCGTAAGACTTGTGAAAGAAAAATTAATAATTGTGGTGAAGGCAAAGACAAAAATAAACATGCAATGTGTTGATTCAATTGACTAGAAAAGAGTATGATGAATGGAGTTTTTGGGGGTTTACAATTTCATCTAATCCTCTCTCTCTCGTATTTACTCCTCTTGTTTAAATTGCTTTATTATCTAATTGTTATGAAAACTTTCTTGGCCTCCCCTTAACCCGATCCCTTGGCGAAAATGACTTATTACTAATTACCAGCTTGCTATCCCTAGCCTCCCCTAGTAATTAGCAACCCATTACAAACAGAAGCAAAAACAAATGGTCAGCCTACCCCCTATCCCTAGGTAGTATTGCTTAACCAAGGAATTACTCACCAGTTCATGACATTACTGTACGTCCCCGTATCAATAAAGGCAAATAACAATTACCGAATGAGTTAAACGATAAAAGCTTTAAGCACAGATGAGAACCCAACAATTGATAATAAACACATACGAAAATCATATAATTAAACAAGAGTTTCAATAAAAAAGAGTATCAAAAGATTACATTGTTCCCCCAACAACAAAAGGGTTTAGTTCACCATTGTCATGGTGAACCAAGATGAAAATAATGGAAGGTATGGAAAACAAACCCTAGAAAAGATGAAAAGGAGCCTAAGCATCCAAGAGATCCTCTCGAGAGAGTAAAAATTAGGTCTGGCCGCCATCTTATGTCAAAAGAATGAATAGGAAATCGTAATAGGGCTATTGATAACTGAGGAGCGCAACACAAAACAGGCCCAAGCCCATCTGACAACCGCCCGACATCACACTTTGCCGCCCGACGGTTTACCCTAAATCGCGCCACCGCCCGGTGGTAAGGGTCTACCGACCGGCGGTTTCCCTTGTGCCGCAAAACCGCCCGGCATCAGGGGTCTGCCGCCCGGCGTCCTCTGCTGATGTCTTCTCCTTCCGTCGGACCGCCCGGCGTCAGGGGTCTGCCGCTAGGTGGTTCCTAGAGTCTTCTTTTCTTCAATTTTCTTTGTTTTCCTTGAGTCTAAGACCTTCATTTTCATCCCCAATCATCACTTTCATCAGATTTCCTGCAAAACAATGCAAAACAAGCATAACATCGCTAAAAACAACTTTTGACTCTCAACTGACTCATTTATTGTGTTTTACTTGATTCTAAACTCATTCTAAGCAGTAAAGGGTATAATTTAGTCCAAAATAGCATATGAAAATAACGGTTTTTCAGCCGTTATCACAACCCCAAACTTAGAACTTTGCTTGTCCTCAAGCAAACAAACAAAACTAAAAATAAAACATAGCTTGGCTTTCTACTATTTCATCCAATGATTCAACACTCCTAAAGTACATGATAAAACCTATTCAATTTCAAATCATTAGTGAAATCAAATCGAGATGCATGCATGTTCTCTACTTAATTTAGCTCACACGTTCCTTGACAGATGCCAAACATTATGAATGATCAGTCCACTAAGCAAAAATGCAATCATGAAATTTATAAGTTCTCACCAAGCAAGTGTTTCACTCAGTCACTCAAGTGTTTAGGGTAGCACTCCACTCTTTATTATTCATAAGTCGCATGAAATAAAATTTCCATTCATCTTAAACAATTAACATCTTCACATGCAAATGCCATCAAAAGGACTTTTCCAAGGCTTGTAATGAGGCTGGGCTTAACAAGAAAAATTGGTTTTTCTAGATCACAAAATTTTGATTCAAGAGAGCTTATTCATCATTCAAGGTTCAAGTTCAATGCTCTTTCTTCACCAATCTCACTTGTTTCCTAACTTCTTCCATTTTCTTTTCGATTGAGCTCATCTTCATTCTTTTCTTCTTTTCTTTT
Organism: Vigna mungo; assembly: GCA_036885675.1. NCBI lineage: Eukaryota > Viridiplantae > Streptophyta > Magnoliopsida > Fabales > Fabaceae > Vigna > Vigna mungo. The sequence continues at coordinate 14,137,249 of CP144698.1, read as the reverse complement.
CTTTTTCTCATGCTTCTCTTTTTCAACAATTGAGCTCAATGCTTTTAAACTGCTTTTCAATTTCCCCAATACAACCCCAAACTTGAACCTAGTTAAAACATACACTTAAGCTCAACCCAACTCATGGTAAAAATTTCAATTCAAAGGTTCTCATCCTGTTTAAGGCTAAGGTTCAAAAAGGGTATAATCTTTAAAGCATTTTGGGCGAAAATTTGGCTAGAGAAGGGTTTTCAAAAATGGCCTTGATCATATGACATTCACATGCAATTCAATCAATCATCAAGATTAAGGTAATATCATTCAAGCTTTACTGTGAGCAATACATACAACAATAACTCTGGAGCTCAATACCTCACACAACATGCTTTCTCACACACATTCATTCATACACCCTGCTTAGCATTATGACCACAATCATAATTCATCACACATCTGTTTCACAGGATATCAACATGCAACACAACTGAATAATCATTCACATCAGATCATCATCAAACAGACTCATCATGCAAATTATTCAGTCAAACATCTTCAGAAAAATATTCAAGCCAGGCATACACACTGAAAATAAAATTCAACCTATTCTAAAAATTTAAAATGCAAAAGTGAGAGAGAGAATCTAGGTTGCCTCCTAGTAGCGCTTGTTTAACGTCACGAGCCTGACCCAAACCTGTTTAACACTTGTTAGTAAGTGCAATCCTTCCAACACCCTTCAGTAGGTGTGCCTTCCGGGTATCCTTCAGTGGATACCAAAAGTTAGCATCCTTCTGTAGATGCTACCCAAAAATTGTTCAAAAAAAACTGTTTACAAATTAAAAATTTAAATAAACCTAACTAAAGAAAATAAACAAAAATGCTTTACAACAATTGGGATGGCCCCAACAAACACCCATCAGTAGGTGTTGAATTACTTCTTGCTTGATATTCTTTTCTTTTTCTTCTTCCTGCTGAATTTCTTCAGAAAATTAAGAACACCAAGCACTTGTTTCCATGTTTCAATCATAAGAACTTTGATCTCCAATTTCTTGAAGATTTCAATAAAGCACTTAAACTTGTTTTCTTTCCCATGATATTTCTTTTGATGAGGAAGAGGTTTTGCATATAATCTCTTCTTCTTACCCCTCTTCATTTTTTTCTCAATCTTCTCCTTCAACTTTCTCTTTTTATTTTTCCATGCTTTCCCCCCCTTCTTTTTTTACACATTTTCTATTTTTTTTTTCTTTCAATTCTTCTTCTTTCTCCTCATTTTTCTCTCCCTTGCTCAACTTATCATTTTCAAAGATAGTTACTTGATATTCCTCTTTAGGGTCAACTTTAGTGTTACCCCGAATAATACCCAAAGATATCAATGCTTTTGTTATCTCATCTTCCTCTATCTTCTCTTCATCAATAACCTCCTCTCTAGGGTCAACTTCAGTATTACTCCCAATAATACCTAGGCACTTCAATACTTTTGTTATCTCATCTTCCTCTATCTTCTCTTCATCAATAACCTTGTCATCCTCAAAGATAGTAGATTGACATTCTTCTCTAGGGTCAATTTATGTATTAACCCCAATAATGCCCAGAGATCTTAATGCACAAGAGATTTGTTCATCCTGTAAACGTTGTTAAGCTTCCCACAACGTTTCTTTTCTTAAAGAGAATTGTTGCCCTTTTTTATTTTGATCCATGTATGAGTGAGGTTCCCACCAGTGATTGAAATTATTCTGGTAGAATTGAGTGCTCATATAATCAAATTCTTGTCCAAACTGCATCTTGCAACTGTTAGGCACAAAACCCTAGAGAACATTTATTAGAACAAAAATAAAAATAAACATGAAAAATCAAGTCAAATTCAATCAATTCACACTACTTGAAAAAGTTAAACTTCGAGTCCCCGTCAACGGCGCCAAAAACTTGTTAACGGGATGGCAAGTGTACCATATCGTTTCAAGTAATATAAATGGTATAACCCATTATCGTTCTTCCCATGAGACTCGAAAGGCCTTATCGTTCGCGTGAATCAAAATCGTAAGACTAGTGAAAGAAAAATTATTAATTGTGGTGAATGCAAAGAAAAAATAAACATGCAATGTGTTGATTCAATTGAGTAGAAAAGAGTATGATGAATGAAGTTGTTGGGGGTTTACAATTTCATCTAATCCTCTCTCTCGTATTTATTCCTCTTGTTTAAATCGCTTTATTATCTAATTGTTATGCAAACTTTCTTGGCCTCCCCTTAACCCGATCCCTCGGCGAAAAACGCCTATTACTAATTACCGGCTTGTTATCCCTAGCCTCCACTAGTATCTAGCAACGCATTACAAATAGAAGCAAAAACAATTGGTCGTCCTACCCCCCTATCCCTAGGTGGTATTGCTTAACCAAGGAATTACTCACCAGTTCATGACATTATTGTACGTCCCTGTATCAATAAAGGCAAATAACAATTACCGAATGAGTTAAACGATAAAAGCTTTAAGCACAGATGAGACCCAACAATTGATAATAAACGCATATGAAAATCATATAATTAAACAAGAGTTTCAATAAAAGAAAGTATCAAAAGATTACATTGTACCCCCAACAACAAAAGGGTTTAGTTCACCATTGTCATGGTGAACTAAGATGAAAATAATGGAAGATATGGAAAACAAACCCTAGAAAAGATGAAAAGGAGCTTAAGCATCCAAGAGATCCTCTCTAGAGAGTGAAAATTAGGTTTGGTCGATCTCTTCTGCAAAAGAATGAATAGGAAATCGCAACAGGGCTATTTATAATTGAGGAGCGCAACAGAAAACAGGCCTAAGCCCATCTGACAACCGCTCGGCGTCACACTTTGCCGCCCGGCGGTTTATCCTAAATCGCGCCACCGCCTGGGGGTAGGGGTCTACCGCCCGGCGGTTTACCAATTATATTACTTGAAACGATCTGGTACGCTTGCCAGTTTGTCAACAAGTTTTTGGAGCCGTTGTCGGGGACTCGAGGTTTAACTTTTTCAAGTAGTGTAAATTGATTGAAATTTGACTTTCTTGTAATTATTGGTTATATTTTGTTTTGTTTTGTTTTTCTTTAAAAGTGCGTTTAGGGTTTTTGTTTCTTGTGTATGTAGGAAACAATATACACTAGAAGTAAAAAAAACCAGCAACCTCTTCTAGAAGGGTTATCAGACAGGAGAGGAAGGAAAATTAGATGTCCTTCACGTGAAAATTTTTCCTCTGCTGAAAGACTTTTGCAATCTTCACTAGAGGCTTTTGCACAGGATATATAGGAGATGGCGGATCAACCTCCTCCAAGACGCACACTGGCGGACTCATCAAACATAGTGGGTCCTTTGCACTTGAATAGTATAGCCATACCAGAAGATAATGTAACAAACATGGTGATGAACCCTGCACTCACCCAGCTAGTACAGAGCAACCAATTTCATGGGTTGTCAAATGAGAATCCCTATGATCATTTTACTATTTTTCGTGAAATTTGCAATACCGTCAAGATGAACGAAGTTTCAGATGACAGGGTCAGACTTATCTTGTTTCCTTTCTCTCTTGGAGGAAATGCTAAAGCATGGTTGCATTCATTCCCAGAAGGTACTAGAAGGTACTTTCAGTAATTGGGAGGCTGTGGCAAAACAATTTTTCACTAAATTCTTTCCGCAGACAAAGATCAATCAAGGGAAGCTGGAAATTTCTTCATTTAAGCAAGGAATGGAAGAAACTCTTGGACAGGCTTGGGACAGATTCAAAGGCCTGTTGAGGAAGACCCCAGTCCATGGGTTTGACAAGACCTCATATATACTTGCTTTCCTTGGAGGCCTGCACACTCAGTCAAAGATGATGCTAGATGCTTCAGCTGGAGGCAGTATAAACTGAAAGACTGAAGATGAGGCCTACGAATTGATTGAAGAAATGGCTATGAATGAAGTGACACAAAGTGAAAGGGGTGTACAGAAAGGAGGACTTTTGCATTTCCCTGCTGATGATGCTATGGCTGCTCAGAATCATCTCCTTACTCAAAAACTGGATAAGTTAAGAAAGGTCCTTTCTGAACTTACAAAGGGAATAAGGAATATCTCTCAAACTCAACAGCTTTGTGATCTATGTGGTGGTCACCATATTAATGGTCAATGTTCTTTCCCTGAAGAAATGCAGCAGAAAGTCAACTACATGGGAAATCAATTCCAGTACAGGCAAGGTAACGTTAACCAAGGCAATTCTAGCCAAGGTTGGAAGAACCACCCGAGTATTGGACAGAATCAGAATAATTCTTTTGGGCAAGTAGGTAGCTTCCGGCAGCAACAACTATCACCTTTATGGCAGCAGGTGAGCAGCTTGACAGAGACTGTTAGAGGCTTAAGTGACAAATTTGATAAATTCTTGAAGGTTTACGAGTCTCAAGAAGCTAGTGACCAAGCCAGCTTCAGAGCATTGGAGACACAGATTGGGCAGCTGTCTAAAAGGGTAGAGACCACCGAGAAGAATCAGTTTAGGGATAACATTGATGTTAACCCTAAAGAGGAGTGCAAAGTTGTTCTGACAATAAATAAAAGGAAGACAGAAGGAGATATAATTGATATTGAGAGCAGCGAGGAAGAAGATGAAGAGATGATGAGTGTTGATGAATTCAATGAGTAGAAAAGCAGCGAAGACAAAGAAAAAGAAGAGGAGAAATAGAAAGAGAAAGAGAGTCACCGAGATCCATTCAGGGAAATCTTTAATCAGGTGATTCTTACTCCTTTAGTACTTTCGCAAATTCGTGATTATGATAAGAGGATCAAGTATTATATTGGTGAGGTAATTGATCTTGATGATGATGAAGATCAGGAAAGGGTTGTTAAGCTTAGAAAGAAGGACCATCCACCAAAATTGAAGGATTCAGGGAGTTTGACTCTTCCTTGTGTTATTAATAATGTGGATATAGGGAGAGCCATGATCAATTCAGAATCAAGTGTTAATTTGATGCCCTTTAGTGATTTCAAGAAGATTGGAGGGCTAAAATTAAAACCAGCTAATACTACCCTGACAATTGCGGATGGATCTCTTAAGAAGCCAGTTGGTATGGTGGAAAATGCAATTGTTCAAATTGAGGAGTTGGAGTTCTTGATTGATTTTCTAGTAGTGGACATGGCAAATGAGGGAAGAATTCCATTAATCTTGGGAACACCTTTCATGAGGACTTCTAAAATAGTGATACGTGTCCATGATGGGAGAATGATGTTAAAAGATCAAGACCAAGTGCTAACTTATAGTGGCTCTGAAGAAAACAGAATGAGAATAAGAAGAAGATCCAGATATAAAAGGGTCAGAAGTGAAGCTGCAAGAGAGGAGAACACCACAGGTATTGGTCATCTTAATAGTTGTAATATTTTGCAGATACTTAAGGAGAAGAAGGTAGACAAAGGAGAGTCAACCCACTCATAGGACACACCATTCCTGCGTGGCATGTCAGTAAGATATAAAAACAGGAAGTGGATTGTGAATAGGAAGCTTAAGGAGGAAGGAATGATGGAGATCAGAAGGCCATACTCCACAACAATTCGAAGAGTGGAAAAAAGACAGTTGAGGAGTTGGGATGATGAAGATCCCAACGTGAAGAAGAAGATTTGATTTGTTGGAGAGCATATTTTGTATTATAAAACATTTTTTTATTATTATTTGTTTGTTGGACATGTAATTTTTGGGTTTTTGAACAATTTTTGGGTAGCATCTACTGGGGGATGCTAATTTTTATAAAGTTACTGAAGAACACAGGATAATACACTTACTGAAAGGTGTTGGGAGGCACTTGCTGAGGAGTGCTAGAACAGGTTTGGGTCAGGCTCATGACGTTAAACAAGCGCTACTAGGAGGCAACCTAGGTTTTTCTTTCACTTTTGAATTCTTAGAATAGGTTGAATTTTTATTTCATTTGTAGTGTCTATACTTGGCTTGAAAATTTTTCTGACAATGTTTGACTGAATGACATGCATGATAAGTCTATTTTATGATGATTAGATGTGAATGACAATTGAGTTGTGTTGCATGTTGATATCCAAGTGACAAAGTTCACTAACAATGTGAACAGATGTGTGATGAATTATGATTGTGGTTATGATGCTAAGCAGGGTGTATGAATGAATGATGTGTGAGAAAACATGTTGTGTGAGGTATTAAGCTCCAGAGTTTTCATTGTTGTATGTATTGTTCACTGGAAAACATGAATGATATTGCCTTAATCTTGATGATTGATTGAATTGCATGTGAATGTCATATGATCAAGGCCATTTTTGAAAACCCTTCTCTAGCCAAATTTTTCACCCAAAGTGTTTGAAATATTATACCCTTTTTGAACCTTAGCCTTAAACAGGATGAGAACCCTTGATTTGAAATTCTTTACCTTGAGTTGGATTGAGCTTAACTATATGTGTTGAAAAGGTTCAAGTTTGGGGTTGTATGGGGGAAATTGAAAGGCAATTGAAAAGCATTGAGCTCAAATGTGGAGAAAGAAAAATGCATGAGAAAAAGGAAAGAAAAGAAGAAAAGCATGAAGATGAGTTCAATGTAAAAATAAAAGAAAAGGGAAAAAGTTGGGAATAAGTGAGATTGGTGAGGTAGAGAGTTGTGCTTAAATTTTGATATTATTGTAGCTTTTGTAACTCAAGGATTTTGCATTCCAGAAAAACCAATTTTTCTTGTTAGCCCAGCCTCAATACAAGCCTTAGAAAACTCCTTATCACTAGTGCAAAAACGCTGTTTAACGTCGGTTATTTTGGGCTTTTAACGTCTATTAACGTCAATGGGACGTCCGACATCCTAACCACAGACGTCTATAATGACGTCAGTTAGTACCAAAGATCGACGTCAATAAACGTCGGTTCTGGTTTAACTGGACGTCTAAAGGCACTATATAGATGTCAGACAAAGCATTAACCGATGTCTAAGAGGCACTAAAGACTTCGGAAATGACACTGGCTGACGTCTAAGAGGTACTATAGACGTCAGTGTGTACATTAACCGACGTCTAATACAGTGGTTGTGTTGTAGTGCAGTTTTGTTCACGTCTTTGGATAGCCTGGTAGCACAATCTCTTTTTGCTAGTTTCCCCCAAAAAAAAGCTTGCGTCTTTTGAATTTCCTATGGTCCCTTCAACCCAAAACCGAACCTGGGTGGTTGCTTAGTTCCCTTTTTCATCCGCAAGAGGCAAAAATCACGGTGAAACGAAAACTAGACAATGACCTAGGGTCGTTTTTGGGTTGAAATGATCAAAAGAAATTCAAAAGAAGCCGCAATTTCTGGGAGGCAGCTAGCAAATGGAGAATGTGTTACTACGTTACCCCAAGAAAGGAACAAAACTGCACTAAAACACAACACAAAGAAAGCAAATTTTAATCAGTTGAACTAGAAGATAATAGATGAAAAACTAAATAAAGTTTAAACGGTAAGCATAAAAAAACTAGAGCCGTCAAAATGGGTCACAACCCGTGGGCCAACCCGGCCCGTCACGGGTTCGGGCCAGGTTGGGTTTGAAAAATACAACCCACTTATATGCAGGTCATATTTCAACCCGGCTCACTTAGACCCGGCTCATGCGGGTTGAACCCGTGGCGAGCCGGGTTGGCCCACCAACCCACCTACCTAATTTTATTTTTTTAATTTATATTATTTATGAAATCCTAAAAAATAAAATACTTTCTTCACTCACTGTGTATACCAAAAATTAACCTCTGCTTTCACAAATCACTCTCACGGTACTTGCTCTCATTTGACGGTGCTCTCACCCTCACTTCACTAAAATTCTTCAAGGAGCAGGTAAAACACCCTTCCTTTTTTCTTCTCTTTTCTCCACATTTTTGTTTTCTCACTTCTCTTTCTTTTTTTTTCAAAAACCCTATAATGACAAAAATAGGGGGTTGCGAATTTGTTTTTTGTTTTGGGGGATTTGAAGACATGGAATGATTTTTTTCATGTTCTGACATGCTTTTATCAGATCTTATTCATTTTTTTTAAACAATTTGAGTATATATTATTTGAACAAGCTCTTTTTGATATCTTTGCATTTGGGAAATTATGTTACAGATTAAACCATTAATTTTTTGTTGATGTTATTGAGTACTAATTCTCTTTTTTTTTACTAATATTTTTTTATTGATTGTCAGAATTGTTCTGATATTAGGAAAATCTTTATTAGTGAATTTAGAGACAACAAGAACAAGGGTCAAGGGTTACAACAATTGATGTGATAGACTACATTCAGGTAGGTTTGACATTCAGGATGATTCAAGAGAGCAGAATATTGTGGATTTACCTATTCAAGATTCTAATATCGTAAATGGATAAGGAACAAAAAATGATGAATATAAGAAACTTATTTGTATGTTTTTTGTGTTTGTTTTTGGATGACATTTAGATTATATTGTACTTTTTATTATTATTTTGAATTGTCTTTAACATAATCTTTTGGGAGTGAAATTTGTTTAAATTTAAATCACAGAAAGTTTGTATATTTTATTTTTAAAAAAATATAATTAAATGGGCTAGTGAGCCAACCCGTTTACTCACCAACTCGTGGTGGGTCGGGCCAGGTTCAAGTTTTTCTGGCTTACTAATAAATGAGCCAGGTTGGATTGACTCACTAAATGACCAACCCGTGGTGGGCCGGGCCGGGTCGAGCCGGGTTACCCGTTTTGACAGCTCTAAAAAAAACCACGCACCTGGGATGCCGCAAGAGAGAAAAAGGAGAAGAGGCAGAAGATAAAGAAATCAGATACAACAACGGATTGCCGCAAGAGAGAAAAAGAAGAGGTGCCGCAAGCGAGAAAAGGAAGAGGCCGCAAGAGAAAATGGAGAAGAGGAAGACGATATGAGAAACTGAATGCCGCGAAGAGTTTGTTGTTGTATTTAAAATGAAATTGGGCGTCGGTTGCTCCAGACACCGACGTCTATAGTCACCTAGATGTCGGTTTTATCACTAATATGACGTCCAAGTTAAAATCTAAACTGACTTTTTGAATACCCATTAGACTTCGGTTTCGAGGGGAGCCGTCGTCTAGGAAGCTGAATCGATTGACGTTTGATTTCCTGTCAGGGATGTTCACGACAGTTGTGATGGGGCGCCGACATCTATAATGATGAACATAATTACTTGAAGGGACATAGACGTCGGTGCCCCTCTTATCCGACGTCTAAGCTCCTCGAGTTTGGTGAACCTAATTAATTACAGGCACATTGACGTCGCTTCCACGGATCCCCGACATCTAAATTGAAGATTTTTTGTCTTCCCGCCTTCCGTTCAGGTCGTAGATGTCGCCTTTTTACTACGCGAAGTCTAAGCGTCTGGGAATTAGGTGAAGAGCATTAATTGCAACCTCATAGACGTCGGCCCCCGTGAACACCGACGTCAAAGGACTGTCTTCTCACCTACCTCTGAGAATTAGATGTCGGTTTGCGTTAGTGTGGATGTCTACAGTGTAATAGACGTCGCCGGAACCTAAAACCGACGTCTAGGTTACCAAGCTATTTACAATAATGCCACCGTCCACTCATATACGTCAGGTTACCAACAAACCGACGTCTATTCGATGACGTTGAATAGCGTTTTTGCACTAGTGTATGATGGCATTTACATGTGAAGATTTTGAGTGTTTGAGATGAATGGCAATTTTGTTTCATGTGACTTGTGAATAATAGAGAGATGGAGTGTCACCTTAAACACTTGAGTGATTGAGTGAAACACTTGCTTGGTAAGAATTGATAGATTTCATATTTACATCTTTGCTTAGTGGATTGGTCATTCATAAAGTATAACATCTGTTGAGGAATATGTGATCATGTGAACTACATTGAATTGGAAGCATGCATGCATTTTGATTTGTTCCACTGAAAATCTAAAATTGAATAGTTCTTGTCATGAAATTTAGGAGTGTTGAACTATTGGATGAAAAAGTGGAAAACCAGGTTTTGCTTTGTTTGCTTGAGGAGAAGCAAAATTCTAACTTTGTGGTTGTGATAACTGTTGAAAAATAGTTATTTTCATGCTTCATTTGAGATCAAAATACACCCTTTAAGGCTTAGAATGAGCTTAGAATCAAGCAAAGCACGTAAGTTGAGTCGGTTGAGAGTCAAAAGCTGTTTTTAGAGATATTATGCTTGTTTCGCATTGTTTTGCATCATTTTTTGAGAAAATGAAGAATGAGATTGAAGATGGAAGGTCTTAGACTCAAGAAAGAAGAAGAAACATGAAGAAAAGAAGAGTCTAGGAATCGCCCAGCGCCAAAATCCAACGGTGGGCTACCAAATGCGAGGAGAAGCCACTGTCTGGCGCCCAGGCGGTGCAGCCAGGCGGTTTTGCGATTAGAGGCAAACCGTCGGGCGGTGCAACTCATCGCCGGGCGGTTGCGCGATTATGGGGAAACCGCCGAGCGCCAAAATGTGACGTCGGGCGGTTGTCTGCTGGGCTTGAGCCTAAATTTCGTGACGCTTCTCAATTATAAATAGCCCTAGTGCGACTTCAGATGTATTCTTTTGACAGAAAGGGGCGGCCAGACCTAATTTTCACTCCTTGGAGAAAATCTCTTGGATGCTTAGGCTCATTTTTATCCAATCTAGGGTTTGCTTTTTAATTCTTCCATCATTTTTCATCTAGTTTCACCATGACAATGGTGAACTAAACCCTTTTGTTGTTGGGAACAATGTAATCTTTTGAAACTCTTTTTTATTGAAACTCTTATTTATTTATATGCTTGTCGTATGCTTTGATTATCAATTGTTGGGTTCTCATATGCGCTTAATGCTTTTATCGTTTAACTCATTCGATAATTGTTGTTTTTCTTTATTGATACGGGAACGTACGGTACTGTCATGAACTGGTGAGAAATTCCTTGATTAAGCAATACCACCTAGGGATAGGGGGGTAGGACGATCAATTGTTTTTGCTTCCATTTATAATGCATTACTAATTACTAGGGGAGGCTAGGGATAACAAGCCAGTAATTAGTAATAGGCTCTTTTCGCTGAGGGATCGGGTTAAGGGTAGACTAAGAATGTTTGCATGACAATTAGATAACAAAGCGAATTAAATAAGAAGAGTAGATAAGAGAGAGTGGATAAGATGAAATTGTAAACCCCAACAACTCCATTCATCCATAGTCTTTTTCTCGTCAATTGAATCAATCGCATTTGCATGTTTACTTGTTGTTTCTTGCATCCAAACCAATTAATTTTTCTTTACAAGTCTTACGATTTCAATTTGCACAAACGATAAGGCCTTCGAGTCCTTTGGGAAGAACGACATTGGATTTACCAATTATATTACTTGAAACGATCTGGTACGCTTGCCAGTTTGTCAACAACAGTCTTAACAACATTTACAAGGCATACAAAGTACAATTTCACCCCATGCGAAATGAAGATTATTGGTCTGCGTATACCGGTCCAAACTTCATACCAGATCCTCAAATGTGACGCAAGGCATCCAGAAGACCAACTACCAATAGAATTCATAACGAGATGGATCAATCCACCTCCGATCAACCAAAAAATGCTCTTATTGTAGCAACGGAGGTCATCATAAGGAAACATGTCCATATTGTCAATAGTTTTTTGTTTAATCTTACCTTTTTGTAATCCCTTCATCAATTAATAAAATAGTATCACTATTGTTTATAAAATTTCTTTTAAGCCTTTAATTTGTGTTTGCACTAAATTAATGATCATTTAAATTTTTTTCTCTTTAAAACAATCATGTACTCAACATTGTCAAGCATATGGTAATATAAATAAGACCAATTCATGATCCTTTTTTAACATAATATAAATAAGAGCAATTCATGATCCTATTTGATTTGTTTTTTGAAATATTTGTAAAAACCTATTATTTTTAGAATATATTAAAATCAAATCATCTTTATCTTAATTGATTCTAATAAGTTTCAAAATAATATATTTTATTATTATTATTATTTAACAATAATATCTAATTATATTTAATAATATTTCAATATATCCTTTAACATGTAACAATATTATCTCAATATATTTTTTTAATTTAATAATTTTTCACCAAATCTTTTTTTTAATCATTTAAAGTAAAATAAACCCTTTAAATATAAATAACAAACTGTTTTATCTTTCATTTACAGTAATTAACCACATTTGTATTTTTCTCCTAATTATTAAAATTTCTAAGGTCTCCCACCAAAAACAATTTTCATCTCTAAAAATGTACTTAAAAAATCGACTCTTATCAATTTTCACTTTTTATAACTTTTCTACTCTTCATTTTGTAATTAAAAGAAAAATGGATTGTTTTACTAAAATTTATAACAAATTCATATAAGATAAGTGTCTAAATAATATGTAATTTCAAGTAAACTAGACACAATTTCAAGTAAATTAGACACTTATCAGTGGTCCATAGGCATAGGTCAAATTAACAACTCTATTTAATTCAATGAGTGAATATAATGGTGATTGAGTGAGACAATGTTTTCTAAACTTTAGAAAACATGTTTTCAAATGTTTATAAATGTTAAAAAAAATATATTTAACTAAATTTCTATTTTTTTTATCAACATATTATACTTGAATATTATTATAATATGATGATGAATTAAAATTTATTATTAGTTAAGGTGAAATTTATTCGTATACAAATATATTATGTTAAGGTTGTTATACACATAGTTATTTCCTGGAAGGGAATACTGTATTGAAATGTTTGGAAGTTATCCTAATTCTATTGATATTGGATTCATATAAAGAAAAATATCAAGTAGTGACCTTTTCACATGAGTGGATGCAATCCTACCATGTAGTTTTATTGTGTAAGACAACTTAGTAAAGGTATAGCGATAAATGAAAATCTTTAAATGTAACTTAACACATGTCTTTGGAAAGAAAATTCAAATATTTGTGATATTGATATCAATGATTTATGACATGAGATGTAATCAATGGACTTAGAGTTACACATTTGATTTTGATACATATTAAATGAATGAATTAAATGTGTATCCAGATATTAATGTAATATATTAGTTTTTAAAGTATATAAGTATTTTTTTTGTTTATATATGTTTGTGATGTGACATCCCAAAAATTTCACTAACATATAGCAATAATTGGATTTATGAGATATGACATAAGAAAGCAGTTAGAGTATAAGATAACAATATTAAGCAATACAATCATCCAAAGAGAAGGCTAGAATTCAAACTTAAGATATAAACACAAGGGTTTTCCAAAATACATAACAATTTAAACAGCAAAATTTTTTTAAAAAAAAAATACAGAGATCATGAAAATAAAACTAAAGGGGTCTAAGAGCTGGGAGCAACGTCAGCCTCATCCAGAGCCTGTTCTAATGAAGTCTCATCTCCATCTGCTCCCATCCAAATTTGGATGATTGTTAACTGAATGACAAGTGTACCATATCGTTTTAAGTAATAAAAATGCTAAAACTCATTATCGTTCTTCCCATGAGACTCGAAAGGCCTTATTGATCGTATGAATCAAAATCGTAAGACTTGTAAAAGAAAAATTAATTGTTGTGGTGAATGCAAAAGCAGAAAATAAACATGCAATGAGTGATTCAGTTGACGAGAAAAGAGTATGAATAAATGGAGTTGTTGGGGGTTTACAATTTCACTTAATCCTCTCTCTCTTATCTACTCCTCTTGTTTAAATTGTTTTATTATCAAATTGTTATGCAATCTTTCTTGGCCTCCCCTTACCCCGATCCCTCGGTGAAAAGGGCCTATTACTAATTACCGGCTTGCTATCCCTAGCCTCCCCTAGCAACTAGCAACGCATTACAAACAGAAGCAAAAACAATTAGTCGTCCTACCCCCTATCCCTTGGTGGTATTGCTTAACCAAGGAATTACTCACCAGTTCGTGACATTATTGTACGCTCCCGTATCAATAAGGCAAATAACAGTTATCGAATGAGTTAAACGATAAAAGCTTTAAGCACAGTATGAGAATCCAACAATTGATAATAAATGCATATGAAAATCATATAATTTGAGCAAGAGTTTCAATAAAAGAGAGTATCAAAAGATTACATTGTTCCCCCAACAACAAAAGGGTTTATTTCACCATTGTCATGGTGAACCAAGATGAAAATAATGGAAGATATGCAAAGCAAACCCTAGAAAAGATGAAAAGGAGCCTAAGCATCCAAGAGATCCTCTCCAGAGAGTGAAAAGTAGGTCTGGCTGCCCTTCTCTGTCAAAAGAATGATAATGAAATCGCATTAGGGCTATTTATAGCTGAGGAGCGCAATAGAAAACAGGCCCGAGCCCAACAGGCAACCGCCTGGCGTCACACTTATGCCGCCCGGTGGTTTGCCTCTTATCGCAAAACCGCCAGGCGTCGCTGCCTTGGTGCCAACTACTCGTATTTGGCCGCCCAGCGGTGCAATTCTGCCGCTGGGCAGTTTCTAGACTCTTCTTTTCTTGATTTTCTCCCTCTATCTTGAGTCTAAGGCCTTTATCTTCACCTCCATTCTTCATTTCCATCAAAATTGCTGCTAAACAATGCAAAACAAGCATAATATCGCTAAAAATAGCTTTTGATTCTCGACTAACTCATTTATTGAGTTTTGTTTGATTTCAAGCTCATTCTAAGCAGTAAAGGGAGTAATTTGGTCTAAAATAGCACATGAAAATAACAGTTTTTCAACCATTATCAATGATCATCGCAAGAAGAAAGACATAGACACACAACACAAACAAGCAAGGGTAAGCTAGGTATAAAAAGCATGTTATCAATCAAGTATTTCAAGCATGCAAGGACCATCACACAATACAGACTAAGACCGAACGCATTTTATTAACACCAATGACCAACCACGTGATTTGACCATCCGGACTAGTATGAAATGTCGAGTTCCAGGGGTTTGTGCACTTGTTGTGGCCCTACTACTTTGCAAAGTCATTGCTGAGGTGTTTCACCTGACCACACATAAGTGTAAGCCCTTTACCGAATAATAGGCCTCCACGCAACACCTATTACTAGGACCTCCTGCTATTATCACCACATGACTCATCACTCTCTCGTTGAGCATGGATGGTCATTAGAATGTCAAGATAAGCCCCATCTGGAACTCCGGCCATTCATACGGTCAATCACAACAACTACAGTGGCACCACCATGTAACCTCCCTTGAGGATCATGGAATTACGTCCAATAATCATACTTTTCACTTTTACATTGCATACAACATATATATGATAGTAATTACACTTCAAAAGGCCACAAACAACCCAACAAGTCGTCAAAAATTGTATGAAATCATTCCATGTACACTACCAGTCAATAATAGTTCTAAAAGGATCACTAAACAACACAAAACCCAGTGAACTCATACTTAGACAAGAAAAATGACTTTGAAATCATCACCAGCAGTTCCGGAAGGGTCAAAAACTCCCAAAACGACCTAAGGAACGTCTAAAAATGATACCCGGAACCCCGAAAAAGACTCAAAATTTTCCTGGATGATTTCCTGACAACAATAATCGATTATTACTTATGATAATCGATTATTTATGTGAAGTTTGAAGAAAATATGATGTTTTGACTAGATTAATCGATTATCAAGTGGGATAATCGATTATTCTTATCCGTTTTTAACAACAACCTGATTTTTTCTGGTTTTAGTGCATCTGAGACACTTTGATGAGTTTCTAACACTCCTAAGTTAATCTATATGATGAATTTAACTTGCCTAATTGGTTTGAACACTTCCTAACCTAATTATCGAGTAATTATGCATCAAATTGTACTATAAAACTCAACTTCCATCAACTCAAGGACTCAACTTTGGATTTATTACTTTGATACTATTTTTGACCATTTAGACACTTCTATCCAGTCCTATTTGGCTTATCTAAGTTCCCTAAACTAACCCTAAGACCCTGAAACGCCAATTTCTCAATTTGACCACTTCAGTTCCTTTAATATGACTTAACCTCCTCATTTATCCTAACAGATGATTCAATAATCTATTAACTACCATTTTCCCCAATTCAATCACTCAACATCAACATTAAATCTCAATACACATCAGTTCATGAACATATAATTCCACAGCTGCTTAATTAAACAGAAATTTGAAATTAGAATTCACATGCAAGGTGACCAAATCTCACAAAACAGCACCTCACATAACCATTCAGTATCAGCATAAAATCTTATCCCTAATAGTTCATAAGCACCATTCAACAGCTTCCATAATTTAAAGGTATAGAGCATTTCAGTTCACATACACAATTTCTCATTTCCAATACAAACAGTACCAATATACCAGTCAGTGCATACATGTGTTATTTAATCACTTCAAATAATAATCTATCTCATGCATCTCCTAATTCACAAAACAGAAAGAAATACCCAACTTCCCTTACCTCTGGTGCAAACAGTTAAATTCACAAGATGCTCCAACCAGCCTCTTCACCGCAAGAAATCTTAGATACACCTATAGTTCATCCATTGAAGATAAAAGACACTTCTTAGACCCTAAATTTCAGCTAAGAATTGAAAATGAAAGTCACAAGGGACATGCAGCAACTCAATTGCATGCCCAAGGCTCAAGGGTTTGCGGGAGAAAGGAGAAAACTACTTACCGTTCAGATTGGGGAAACTGATCGGTCGAAGGAGGAGTCCTCTTCGTTGTGATCACTGGCACCGCCTAAAATTTGAAGCTTACTGGATCAGTGATTAGAAAGAATGAGAGAATGCAGAGGGGTAAAGGAAGAGTGTAAAGCTCTAAAGTGTGGCACAGGTTCTTTTCTTAGATGATGAAAGAAGTTTTTAGAACAAAGCCTATTATGCAGGAAGTTATTCCATTATTTAAACTCAACCCTATCACATGCTGCCACATGGATGCTAAAATATAATTTGGATTTTTCTCAAGCTTTACATGTGAGATTTTAAACCTTACTCTGTTTTGTGTGCTTCTATGTTATTTTTCACGCTTGCTTTTTGACATATTGTTGGGTAAGGAGATGGAAGACAAAAAATAGCTAAAAAGCAATAATGCAATTTCAGAATTATGTTGATATGATGATAAACTAGGAGAGGGTTGGATATAAGATGAGGTCTTCTAAACACCAACTATAACATGATCATCAAAGAGGGTTGTACCTTGTCACTTAAGGATTTCTCCTTTCGTGAAATGACTAAAGGTTGCTTGTTTGTTGGGTCATTTATAGGAGACACCTTGCCCTTAAGCTTTAAGTTAGGCCATTTTTACTTCTTCTTTGATTCTTCTAGCGTCTCTTATTTGTTGTGGATATGGAACAACAACTTTACACTAAACAAATAAGGGCATTTGGTAGATGTTATTCTTGAATATTTTGGAGCATGTTCAATGTTTTCTTAGCTATTATTTTAGACCTCTTGGGAACATCTTTAAAATGTTTAGATGTTCTTAGGGCATCAAGAACAACTAATTTAGGGGATTTTAGAACTTGTAACTTGTTAGGAGTAGAGAGGTTTAGCCTTTATTTGGATCTAATGGTTGAATGTTCTTATTCTTCCTTCTTTGACTCCCATTTTTTTTCTCATCAATTACCTTGGGGTATCCACTAGAAGAAAACAATTGACAGTCAAATTTTCCAGTAATGTGTGAATAATGGTCAAAATCAATTAGTAAATCAAAATTTTCTATGAATATTGACTTTTTAACGTAAATATGTAGTTGCATTATCTTTCCTTGGCAAATGTAATTGCAGGAAGTACAATATTTCTCATCTATGCTGATGACATAAGATTTGAGAGTAATATGGTAGAAAAACCATTCATACCTCGAAAGAAAATGCATTGACAAATACTGTGAAAACTCAATCAAAGGTTCTCGAATCTATTTCAGAAAAAATATGTAATGTATTCCAAGTGATAATAACATATAAATAACAATAAATATTAAAATAAAATAATAATAATAATAATAATAATAATAATAATAAAGTTATATACTATACTACTTTCACACGTTTAAGATTTCATTCATACTTTATATTACCATATTTTTTTACATTTTAAAAATTAATTTTTTTTTCTTCTTATAAATATTTTTACAATTATATATAACATTAACCATTATCATTTTATATTACTTTTATAATTATAGACATTTTGATAATCTTTAATTTTTACCAATTAAACAATGTTTTTTTATCTACCATATCAATCAAATTCTATACTAATTTTCACAAATTTTACTTTCAAATTCAATTTCACTCACTTCCAAATCCACTCCAAAAAAACTACAATCAATTCACCCTCAAATCTCTTCAAAAATACAACATAAATGTCTTTCTTCTTGACTACCTTAACATGGCACCAAAACATTTAATAAGCTCTGGATAAATGTTTTGTTCCTAAATGAAGAAAGAAGTAAATAATGTCACACTGTACAAGTAAATAATGTCTCATGTGTCTAGCTCTTTAACATCCTTTTCATTTTAAAATTTTCTCTTTGATTACTTTATCTTGTGACGAATAAATAACATTTTGCATTGTTTTAATAGAAGAACTTATTGATAGTATGAATATGTTAGATCTTTTAAAATTTTAATGTATTTATTCTTTGTATCTCTTCATTTATGATGTTTAATTATATTTGGTTAGATATTAAAGTTTATTTTTTCAAAACATGTTTGCATTTTCTAAATATAAATAATTTTGTTTAAATTAGTTATGTCAAGGTAGGTTATATATCACAAAATAACTATTTGATTTGTCAAATTTGGTACTAATGTTTTAATATAAATGTGTACACTACTTTCATATATTAAAAAAATAAATAAATCCTCTACGTAATATTTCACATTTCATCCCATATTTAGCATACATTTTTTAATTAAACTAACGAGTATTATCACAATTACAAATATATTTAAAATATAATTCTTTTCATAATAAGCTTCCTATTTAGAAACCTTTGCACCGAAATTTTCTACGTAGATGTACACGTCTTTTTATTGCTAGTGTATTATTTTTAATAAAAATAATCTAACCATCATCACAATTAGAAAAATATTGAAAGCAAACTTCTTTTATTGGAGGTTATGATTTATAATACTTTTTCTACTTAAAAACCTTTGGATTGACTTTTTAACGTAAATATGTAGTTACATTATCTTTCCTTAGCAAATTGTTGTTTAGATACAAGTTAGTTATCAAATTAGATATTCATTTGATCTCATACTACCTAAGTTGACGTGGACTGATTTAAACAAGTCAATAAAAATAAATACAAAGACCTAGTCGACCCCTCATGTATTAAATGTATGTATATGTTGGTAGATTTATTTATTTTTCAGTTTGTGTAATCAAAAAGCATTTTTAATTTTCTCATTGAACAATTTAGAAGTCATTTTTTATTTTCGAGTTACATAAATCTAAAAACGACTTTTAGTTTTAAAAGAATTCTTAAGAAAAAAAAGTTACTTCTAAATTATATAATTCAAAAATCACTTTTGACTTTTCCATTGTACAATCTCAAAATATAATAAATTACTAATTTTGCAATCCAAAAAAAATAAAAATAAAAAATATTTATATAGAAATAAAGGAAGAAAGCTAGATATGCAAAAGAAACTTTTTATAATCATATTCTCTTCAACTTTATAATGATGAAAAAGAAAATAGTGTTAGGTTGAATTTATCATATGTTAAGATATCATATATATTTATACTTTTCAAAATGTTGATTAAGTCACTCAAGGTGGTCTAACCTCTTACTCAATATCGATCGGGTCACTGATTGAAGCAACTGTCACAACATTGAAGTGTACTGATGAATCCCTTATTTTATACTATAGCACTTTAATTATAAAATACATTTAAATAATATTAAAAGAAAAACTTCTTTTACTTAGTTATCCTTCTTTAAATAAAACTTACACGACATCCTATAATGTTTTCTTCATAAGGGTATATAATGTATTATGTTGTTCACCTAATCTTATTATAGATCATAAAAAAATTAATTTCACTGAAATATTTTAAAGTTTCAACGCAGATAAAACCTCTTTAAGAGAATTGCGTCACTCTAATTTCTATGTGCTATTCAACGAACCTATATTAGCATATTATTATTATTATTATTATTATTATTATACTTTTTTTTTTTTATCAATGACTATCATTATCAAATGGAGACGATAACAGAAACTGCATGCTGTTTCTTGTCTAGAGTTTAATGGTCAAAGGTAGTGAGTGAAAGGTAAGAAAGAATCTGATATGGAAGAAACCATCACATTGACAAGAGAACCTTTTCTTGCAAAAGAACAGCAAACTTCATCTTCTCTGATCAAGCATTTGTATATTGGTCACTTCTTAGCTAGATGGGATGCCAGGTTTTCCTTTCACCTCTCACATTGATTTAATTATTTGAACTCAAATATTATTGATAGGTAGGCCACTGATAGCTATTGTTTCTGGTGCTTAATTGATTTCATTTTTACAAGAATGCAAAGAAAATTTTCCTTTTTCTTCTTTGTAGTTTTGAAAATCTCCCTGAATAGGAAAATGGGTTTCTGCCCTATTACCAAAGCGGATGAATTGAAATGGTTGTTTGTGCTATGAAATAATAAATTTTTTAAGTGGGATGTGTGATTTAACTGTATCAATTACCCTTAATTGTACCAAGCTGGGAAATAGACCACATTAGATAAGATATAATATAAATGCATGGAAGGTGTCTGTGAGTTAGTCAGTCAATTAGGACCATTCTTTCTTGGCTTGGGAGTTGAGATTTTCAAAATCACTGTTTCCCAGGGATTGGGCTGCGCTATTTTGTGTGGTTTGGTTTGGTTTTTGCTACTTAAATTCACTGTGCATCTGTGTTTCAGGATGTGGGAATTCTCTGTTGGTTTATATATGGTCAACATATGGCCAGACTCTTTGTTGTATGCTGCAATATATGGTGCCATTGAGTCTGCCTCCATTGCACTGTTTGGCCCCATAATTGGAAAATGGGTTGATAAGTTGTCTTATGTGAAGGTGTGAGCCCAAAGTATTACTAATTAGCTTATCTGCTTTTATTCAAGGACTACTAGTGCTTCTGACCTGTAAAGCGTTCTGTCCTTTTGCTAAAAGCTAAACGATAACTTCAGATTTTTTTTATTCTACTTTATGGGTCCAGTATTGACAGGCTACTTTTGTGTTTGGTCTATCTTTTTTCAGCTTTAATATTATGTGTGTACGAATGAAGAAGCCCTATAAAATGGAAAGAAATGGGTAAAGAGAGGGTTATATAAGTGAAATAGCTTATAAACATGATGCCATAAATTTTGGTTAAGATGTGGCGTATAATTCTTTGCTTAAACCTTCGTTCTGTTTCTGGACTTCCCTATCCATCAGATTCTTTAAGACCTTAGATTCTAACAGCATATGCATGTGAAATGCCAAAATCTTTTCAAGAATTATCTAAAGAATAAGAGATGAATAATTCAAAGATGAAAAAGAATATAGCAATATCTGACACAGGTAGCTTTAGTTATTAAAGTTTGGTTCTTAATTATTTGATGATGAAGATCAAGGTGTCTTTGGTGAAATAACTCTGTCAGCATACTTTATTGGCAGGTTTTGCAGTTGTGGTTGGTGACACAAAATCTCTCTTTTGTTATTGCCGGAGCAACTGTAGTTGTTTTACTTGTCAACTCGGCTTTGAAGTTTACAAATTTTTCAGTTTTCACATTACTGTTATGGACCATCAATATCTGTGGTGGCATTGGTGTGCTTTCTACCCTTGCCGGCACAATCTTGATTGAAAGAGAATGGTAAAATTAATTGTTTTCTTTACTACCTTTCAAATTTACAACTCAGAAGAATATTAATTATTCTAAGTTCTTTCTGGTTTTCAAGTAGTTTAATTGTGCCCAGTAAAGGAAAAATAATATTTCCAAGCATGGTTACCACCTCTATTATGTCAGTTCAGAATGTAATGCCTTTGCTCATACTACATAATCTAATGTCTTTAAACTGAATTATTAGGGGTGCTTAATTAAATGGAGAAAAAATATTTTTGTGAAGAACATGATATTGTTCTTGTTTATATTATACAGGTTGTTAGTTATAGCGGAAGGTCAACCCCCAGAATTGCTGACAAAGATGAATTCAGTTATGAGACGCATTGATCTAACCTGCAAACTTCTTGCTCCAGTTATTACTGGGTTTATAATAAGCTTTGTTTCACTAAAAGCATCTGCTATAACTTTAGCACTGTGGAATACTGTGTCCGTTTGGGTGGAGTATTGGCTTTTCACATCTGTATATAATGGGATTCCAGCATTAGGCGAAAGTAGCCAGAGGAGGATGGCAAGACTATCACAAAGTGATCAACAAAGAAGCAATCCAACTGTGGAGGAAGATAGCTTGCTTTCTGTTACTGCTGGTAGCTCAGAATTGGTGGATAGAAAACACAGTAAAAAACTTCGTGAGAAGATTTCAGAAATTCCTTATGTTGCTGCATGGAAAGTTTATTTAAAGCAAGAAGTTGCCCTTCCTGGACTGGCTCTGGCTTTGCTATTTTTCACTGTACTCAGGTGAAAGCCTGCAAATAAAGTGTAGCAAGTAAATATTACATGAAAAAAAAAAGACTACTCAGAATTAGCCTTTTCCAATAATGCTTAAAATATCTAGTTTATTTATGAAGCTTGCCCTTTGAATTTTGTACTGTTCTCTGTACGTAGAAACATGTCTTGCATTTTTTTTTTTGCTGTTTGTTGAGCATGAAGAGTTATTAGAATCAAGATAAAGATATTCTTTCTGTTTTATATTCTAATAACAGTCATTGATAAAATTTCAATTTTTTTCTCAGCTTTGGAACTTTGATGACAGCCACCTTAGAATGGGAAGGTATACCTGCATTTGTTATTGGAATGGCAAGAGGAATAAGTGCTGCGATTGGAATTGCAGCAACAGTTGCATATCCTATGCTACAGTCTCAAATATCAACTATTAGAGCAGGACTTTGGTCTGTATGGTCTCAGGTATAAATTAAGTAATGAATGGCACTAAAATGTTCTGTATAAATGATGAGTACCAGTCAAATATTATTCAATTTTATGTGAACTGAAAAAAAAATGTCTTATTGATATAACAATAGTATATAGGTTGTTTCATTAAATGGGTTATTCCTACCGATCTGTTTTGTCCTTGTTTATGTATGTTGTGCTTCAATTGCAGTGGACTTGCCTCATTCCATGTATAGCTGCAATATGGATCCATAGGGGCTTTCTATCATCATATATTCTTATGGGAAGTGTAGCCATTTCTCGCCTTGGATTGTGGATGTTTGATTTGTCTGTGCTTCAACAAATGCAGGCAAGTTTACCTTTATTACCTGATGTTATTCAAATTTTCCTAAATATTTTATTTTAAAAATATCTATGATCAATCACTGAAGTTCTTTCTTAATAGTCATCTTGGCCTAACTTCTCTTTCATTAATTTTTTTGGTATAGGATCTTGTTCCTGAATCTGATCGTTTGATTGTTGGGGGTGTCCAGAACTCACTTCAATCTTTGATGGACTTATTGGCCTATGTTATGGGAATCATAATTTCTGATCCACGGGTGAGCTTTTAAACATCCATGTCCTACCCGAAATATTTTATTTTTTTATATATACTTGCTACTTATAGGTTTTCCTTTAGGTCGTTGATAAAAGACTTTCTGAGTATCTCATCAATTTTCAACTTCTGACAGAATTCTCTAATTTCACTAACATCAAATTAGATCTAACAATAGTACCCCCCAGTTAATCTAATTTTACAGCTGAAAATTTACTTCTTAGACAACAATTTGTCAGATGCATCTCCATTATTGGAACACTCCCAAGCTTTTGCACAACAACTGTTGGTTTTTGTTTAAGGATAGAAGAAAAACAATAGATCCAGGAAACAATATAAAAAATTATGGATTGCAAAAAGCCTAAATATTTTATTGAATCTGGCTTGTATTCACTGAAATAACTTCTTAGAAATCTTGCTCTGTGATTTTAGTAGTTGCTACTGATAGCTGAATAATAATATATGAAACTAACACACTGACAACTAGAAACAAGATAACATACTCTAATCAATTTAATAATTGATTTATTCAAATTAAAGTTAAAACTGCTTTGATAGCATCTAAGGCAGGTTTCTAACACTCTTGCATTGGAGGATACAAACTCTTAGTTTCTCCCTCAAAAATTTGACCTGCTGACTTAGAATGATTTGGATCTTTTGTTCCAGAATAGTTTTCTCTTTGTTGAAATACAATCTCTTCCTTTTGATATAATTGGATCTCTGCGTTTTCAATTTTTAACTTCTCAATCAACTCTAATTTCAATCATTAGTGAAAACATTTTATTACAGAACTTCTTATCTTTGTTTCAATAGCCTTCAACTCTAAATTCAAAGTTTTTAGACACTTCTCATCATGCTCAACCTTTTCAACTTTCTCTAAAGTACATTTTGCTTCTCTAATGACGACATCATACTTCCTCTTCCACTCCTCCAACTACTCTTGAGAAGACTAAGCTTGTTCCTTTACTTCTACCAACCTTGCTTCAGTAGCACTCCTTCTGGACTTGGGGGTTGCTACTATAGAACCAACTTGTTTTTGTTCTTCAGTTTCTTCTTTCTTGTGCCAAAATTGAGTTATATCATCTTCTATTAAAAAATCAGTTTGCTCCTCTAATGGATTTAAATCAAACTTTTCTTCTTCATTTTAACTGGAAAAATATCTTTGCCATAGACATCTTCAATTGTGCAGGATTTGTTTTCAAACAACACTTTATAACCATTTTCAACTAGTTGTCCAACGCTAACAAAATTTTATC
Source organism: Vigna mungo (assembly GCA_036885675.1). Classification (NCBI taxonomy): domain Eukaryota; kingdom Viridiplantae; phylum Streptophyta; class Magnoliopsida; order Fabales; family Fabaceae; genus Vigna; species Vigna mungo. Next base: position 14,112,451 of record CP144698.1, on the reverse strand, counting down.
CACTTTAGGAACCTCCGACGCTTTATAAATGAACTTTGTACCTCAGGAGGTTGAGATTTCTATTTTTCCTTTACCTTTCACATTAATGTACTACTTCCCAAATCCAACTAGAACCTTTGATATAATTGCAATTGTCAAAATCCCTTGATTTATGCTGGAGTTAATATTTTGGGAGATTTAATTACATTCCATAATTAGGAGGATTAAATGCTGACGGTATATTTTATATTTATTGTACAGGATTGTTGATCCTGAATTGTAGGAATAGATTATATCCATCATAAATTAGGATATTCTATTGAAGAGTAATTGTTCCTCTATTGTAGCCAACCCAAAGATTTCATTTGAAGATTTTATTTGTAACCATATTGAATAGCATCATGTGGTCATGTAGCCTACTTCAACTAGCTTGATAGGGCTTTTCTGTTATTATTTTCATCATCAAAAGATGGTTATTGCTTTGAATCTAATGCTTATAAAAAAATCGCAATTATGTTGATCATGCTTCTCTCTGTCTGTTTGACTTTTCAGGACTTTTGGAAGTTGACATTTTTATCATTTCTAGCAGTCACATTAGCTGCACTCCTCTACTGCATCCATGTATACCATGTGCGGAAGCACCTCTTTCACTTTGATCGTCTAAAGTGGAATTAAGGTTTGGAAAGCCATCTTAGGCAACAAATGTTTTAAGATTAGGATGAAGTTCTGTGTCCTTTGAAGAAATATATATAATTGTGAAGGAGTGACAGTGTTTGGTGTAATGGGTAGAATTGTTCACAATCATACTGCTTTTAAATGATTATTTTTGCGTAAGAATTTCCCTTAATAAATGAGACCATATATGAGTGATCACATAAATAAAGGTTTTCAGCCTAAAGAACAACATCCCTTTTGGTATCAAAGGCGTAGCATATTTGTATCTAATAGGTAAGATCATTATCATTTTCATCATCTCAATTACTTCAGTTGATTACCCTTTTAAAGGAAATCTCATGCCAAATGCAACATGAGTGATGCAATAGAGAATGCTTGATATTGTGACCACCTTCAGAATCTTGTGACAGTCAAACACTGTAGAATTCAGCTCATAAGGAAGCATGTACAATACTTGAAACTCTGGAGACTGGTGTTTCTCCATTGTGGCTCTTGGATATGTTGAACAAATCACACCCAAACGTTTCCTTTGGTAGCTGTTCAAAAATCTTCAGTAACGTCAAAAGGAAAGACTCCAACTGTTGAAGTCAGCAAAAGGGTGGAGTCAAAAGCTAATATTGGAATGAAATGAGTGATCAAACATTACAGTTCCTAAATTTCAAATAAGTTTGTTAACATGACTACTTAATGTTAATATGCTTGGTAAAAATATTCATCACGTCCCTTTTTTCACTTTGGATTAATAAGATGCCGAAAAAATGCTTAGAAATTCCAAGACTTTGAGTTGGCTTCATAGGTAACCTTCTGCACCATGCTTGGACCAAAACTATATTCTTTTTCTTCTTTTTATACACAATATGTTTTCTCCACCTATTTTCTCTCTCAAAATGTTATCATGTTTAAAAAACAAATTAGCAGTTATTGTTAGAAACTATTAGTATAATTTAAAAATAAAACAAAATTCTACTGTTATTAATGTTTTTATGTTAAACGACTTTTTACATTTATTTTATTTTCACAATATTGATTACAAATTACTATTTTTTAAATTATATTAATTATAATGGACTCTTAAATTATTTTCTCTTAACTATAAATATCACCTATTTATATGAGGAAAATAAACAACAAACACAAGTTCATATAAAAATATTCATTTGTTCCATACTTTTTTTTTTAAATATTGGTGCTCATAAAATATAGGAATCTTTAACTGCACTTGATCGATCTGTTATATTTTGGGATAAGTATATATCATTATATTAGTATAGTGAAAGTATATTTTTATCTAAGAACAGTAATTTGTATGTTTCAATCTAAACTCTTTAATACTTTTTTATTTAAAATTTTAACTTATATAATTATTGTTTGTTATAAGAATGGTTTAGTTTGATCGATCTCTTTTTATTTTCTATCTTATTATTTTTAATTATTATTATTATTATTATTATTATTTGATTTTTTTTCATCTGTATTTAATATTATGAAACCTTACAAACCCTGCCATAATTGCCACACAAATAAACAAATTTGTTCTTTCATGCTAATAGAAAATTTCCCAAGTTGTGTAGGTTGTTTTGTCTTATCACAAATTTTTATAGTTTAACTAAATAAAAACTACTTTCATTCAAACACAATAAGTAGTAGTGACTTTAATGAATTTTTATATATAATAAAAATTGAAAAAGAAATGTAGTCTAATCACATTATTTGTCATTTATCTCCAAATAATTATAACAAAAAATAAGATAAAGATTTGAAACAATACAACAAAGGTTTAATACATCATTTGGTCCCATCTTTTGGGACTTTTGTTCAAAATGATCCCACCTTCGGAAAAAAATCACTTTGGTCCCATATTTCATTAAATGTTGTTCAAAATGGTCCCTATGGCAGACGGCGTTAAATTTTTAACGGTGAAGTTGCTAGCGTGGCAAATGTATATCCACCTGTTTAAAATTTATATGACGTGGCTGTGTGGACTGTAGTAAGTTGACATAAATGGCTTATAATTGGGGTTATTAAAAGGGGTGGGTTAGGGTTAGTTGAAGTTAGGGTTCTTTGGTTCTTTGATGTTCTTCAAATTTTGGAGCAGAGGTTGCGATAGGGTTAGGGTTCGTTGAAGTCAAAATGGCTTCTTCTCAAGCATTTTCGTCTTGTTCCAAAACTGGGTGGGAAAGAAATTCACAATCCGCAAATGATGGGGGTTGGAGGGGAGGTGGGATAATCCCTCATTGCAAGTGTGGTGATGCTGTTGTGTCCAAAGTGGCGAGAACTCCCCAGAATGTTGGGCGAAAATTTTGGGGATGTCGGCATTACAAGGTTTTTTTATTTCCATTTTGACTTTATTTGGTATATATTTGATGAGGAAATTTCAATTTTGGTGGCTTATTTGTTGCATATCAGGGTGGATCTTCAAGAGGGATTTACTGCAACTTTTTCAAATGGTGTGCTGAAGAAAATAATGAGGAAAGAGATGATGAAAGTGTCAGAGAAAGGAGGAAGATTTCTGATTTGGAAATTTTAGTCCAAAACTTGCAGAGAAGGATGAAATTGTTACTTGGAGCTATTTGTGTTGTTTTTGTAGTTAACATTGTCATTTTAAAGGTCTGTTTAGGTTGATCTTAGTATGTGGCTGCATGTTTTGGTTTCGTAATGTCAAGGTGAAGGTGAAGGTCAATGTTAAGGTTCATGCAATGTCAAGGTTTTTATGTAATGTGAAGGTTTATGTAATATGAAGGTGTTAATGTGAAATGTTAAATATAGTATCTGGTTTCATTTTAAAATGTCCAATTTGGTCCCTAATTGTATTTAAATTAGTTTAGTTTTGGTCCCAAATGGATATGAAGACAAGTGCTTGTCATCCCATAATAAACTCACACAAGTGCTTCTCATCACATACTAAACTAACACAACTGCTTCTCATGATATAATAATCAAAGTGCACATAAAAGAGGACATAATAATACTTCATTAAATGATAATGACCATACATCAAAAAACTTGGTCACAAAATACATCCAAAGTTCATAATAATGACTGTGTTCAAAATACATCAAAAAACTGTGTTCAAAGTACATCAAAAAATTGTGTTCAAAGTACATGCACCATCTTCATAATACACAACAACTGTGTTCAAAATACATCCAAAGTTCATAATAATGACTTCACAACACATCTAATTGATTCTTCTTTTGAAAGGTAACTTCTTCCTCATGATTGGTGGAGTTGAATGTGCACTGGACTCCTGAGTAGGTTGTGGTGGCTGCGGGGATTGAGGATTGGGTTGCTGTGTTTGTGAGTCAGAGGGACATGTTGGTTCTGTGATGGGTGGACGTAAGGGGCACTTGCTTCTGTTGTGTCCCAGTTTACGGCAGATGGTACATTTTTTCCTGTGCCCACCAATATTCATTTGGGTCGCATCCTTTGTTAACTCCCAAGCCTCCAATTTTCTCTTTTTCTTTGGTCGACCAGGCATCTTTCGTATAACTGGTGGCAGGACATCCACAAATGATGTTTTTTCCCAAAGCATTTGGCCATTGATAGGATAAATCATTGCGGCATAAGTGGCTTCATATGTCGTTCTTGTGAAGCAAGAGGGTAGGAAATTTTTTGGGTCTTCATTGCAATAATTCATGGCTGCAATGGCATGACAACATGGAATCCCACTTATCATCCATTTCCTGCAGCTACACTCTTTAGTCTCAAGGTCCACCGTAAACTTGTTTGTTATTACTGCAGTGTGTGTAACCTCAAGCAACTTACGTCCAGACCAGCTGACAATAATAAACGACATTCCAGTTAGGATATCAACATGTAGACAGATTTGATTAAATTCAGATTTCATTACCTTGGAATCCAATATCTAGACAGGTTTTATTCCTTGATAAGCCTGGTGTTTATCTTTGGACAAATAGTGAATTCCATAGCTGCGATCTTAGTTCTGTTGGTGGCCCAACGTTTCATAAGATAAAGCCTTATCTCCTCTAGCATTGTGATTATTGGCTTGCCTCTGGCAAACACAATAACACTGTTGAAGGCTTCACATATATTGTTGTCAAGGGAATCACATACATCTTCATATGTGAAACGAGACCTTGACCAGCCATGAGCATTGAGTAAATCAACATTAAGGCTTATATAATTTTTAATTAAGCAAGTATAATTCAGCACATAATTGTAACACAAGAAACGAAAACTAATGACACAAGCAAGTATATGTTTATTAATAAAAATTTATTATGTTGAACAAAATGTGCTCTTTTGATTTCTAACATTTGTGTCTCATTTTAATTGAGGATATGTAATCTAATTAACATAAATCTGATTGTATGATAAAAATCATGACGGGATTCTAACAATGAGATTATTGAAAGCAATGAGTATTCATGTCGTAATTACTACAATACTGGTATTTGTCATATGGATCCATGACAGATAGTTTCTGGTTTTAAAAAGTGTTAGCGTTTTCCATTTGCATATATATAGAATTTGTATATTGGTGTTGTAAACTTGACATGCTACTGATATCATACATTCCTTTTCTGAATTGAGGGTTATCATTACTCCTATACAATAATATAACAAATATATTCAATCACCTAAAATATCCAAAAAAATGTTTTAGATAACATAAATAGGTTAATTAATAACCTTTTATCCGTAGGACTAATTTTTAGCTCTATACAATTGTTGTCATGTTCTATTTCTATCAAATTTATGTTATCTCTTACGTATATCAACGAAATAGTTAAATATATTATTAATAAAAATTTATCATGTTTTATATTGAATTCATTTTAAACTGCATGATGTTAATTCTGATTAAATGTTGCTAACTCGATAACTGTCATATGCTTTTCTATTTTCTTAATAGTTTTTTTTCTTGTGGTATCTCTTGACAGTGCTGTAGTCATTCCTATCTTGTTGGTCCAGAATTGAAACCTTCTCTTAACAAGGGTCTCAAACCGACTGAGAATATCTAAATCAGAAACCAACTCATTTGGTACCCTCCCCCTTGCATTTTAAATGGTCCTTCAAACCCGAGACCCGAAACTTTTATGCAAAATAGCTTTGAACATCAATATTGTTTGCTGAATATAAATTGTTTTCACTGAGTTGTGTTGACAAATTTAAGCTATAGCAAAATTTAGCATGTTCAGTTCATTTTGCAATTCCATCAAACAACTCTAATATTCAAATTTTGAATTAGCACTTAAAACAGACTTGTAGGGATGAATTGATGTTCAAATCAACAATTGAAATTTGCTCAAATAGAAAGAAAACGTTTTTCGAATGGTTGCAAATGATATAAGTTTCTATAACAGGTAAATTCAAAAAATCTGCAGCGTCAACATCAGCTTCTATAACAGGTATTTATAAGCTTCTATAACAGTAAATTCAGTAAATCCAATAACAGTTCATTTACCTAGGGGATGGATATAAGGTATTTATAAGCTTCTATGTTGACCTGTTTTATATTCAGCATTTCTCTCTCCCATGCCTGGGGTTACGTGCTTGTGGCAGCCTTCCACATCAGCGTCCTCAAAGTCTGAGCAGGAAACTGTTTTCTAAAGTTTGCGTATAGGTGCCTCATGCAGAATCTTTGGTCTGCCTTAGGCAAAAGTTCCTCTATAGCGTGCACCAACCCCTGACCACAAAGATTAAAAAAATCAAAGTTTCCTCTATAGACAGTAAATTCATTATAATAATGATAGTAACTGCAGAATCCAGAACCACACACTTCATTTCCTCCAAGATCTGCTATCAATAACTGCAAAAACCAACTCCATGTCTCTTTGTTCTCGACCTCAACAATGGCATATGCAAGGGGAAGCATTTGGTCATTTGGGTCCCTCCCAATTGTAGTGAGCAACTCTCCCTTATACTGGCCTTTTAAAAAGCATCCATCTAAACATATAATTCGTCTACAACTCACAAAACTTTCCTTGCAACCTTTCAAGCAAACATAGAATCTTTTAAACACTGCCTCACCATTAACACTATCAACCTCCACCTTAACTGTTGACCCAGGATTAGACCTTAAAAGTTCATGTCCATAATCATGTATTCTTCTATACTGTTCTTTGAAATCTCCAATAAGTTGCCTTGTTGCCATCAACTTTGCCCTTCGGGCTTTGGAGACGGAAATCTTAATATTCCATTTACGTAAAGCTTTTTGTCGTATATCTTGCACCTTCAAGTTTGGATTGTCTTGTAAAGACCTATCTATTTCTTCACTCAACCACTTTGTATTCATTATCTTAATGTTAAGTTGCCTGCTGCAACTATGGGTGTCCATTATTTTCCTTAATTACCAAAACTATCAGTTGGTAAATAACCACAGTAAGTTGTCCATGGACACTTACCTTGTCCACCCATGCATCTAACTCTCACCCTACGCTTATCGTTTTTAACAAACTTCAAAGCCCTCCCAGTATGCACAGCATAAGTTCTAATGGCCTCAATAAAGTTAGCCTTATCAGCAAATACTGTCCCAACTTCCCACTTATAATCTGTCATATTTTTTTGTTTCTCATATGTCTGAAATGGACCTGGTTGTGGTCTATCTTCACTCTCGTTCTCACTACCACTGTTTTGCAGACTTACTAAGACATCAGAATGCCATTCATCATCTGACAACCTCCTACAATTGACCTCAGCCCTACACTCTTCATCACTGTCCTCCAAACCAAAACCCATTTGTTCTTCCTCCTCCTCATCCACGTACTCATCACCACTAAGATGATCCATATGGCCTTCATCCTCACTCTCTACTTCAACTTCATTGTCGCCTCCACCATCACTCTCTACTTCAACCTCATTGTTCAGTCCACACTCACTGTCTACTTTATTTTCAACTTGTGTCTCCACTACAATTTCTTCCTGGACTCCACCATCTTCCTCATTTCCACCACTTTCTTCCACCTGCAGTCCACCTTCCACCTCATTTCCAGCACTTTTATCACTCTCATTAACCAACTCACCCTAAGTCAACAACTGCACCCCTACCTCAGGTTCGTTATCTTCTACAACCTTTGCATAGTCCACACCATGCACAACATACAAGTCAACTTTCCCAAAATACTTTCCCACCCACATCATATTCATTGCTCCTTTATCATCACACACTTCATGCAACACATTATTTATGCTGTAAAACAACTGTTTCACGTGAAGGTACCCCAAATCTTTTAATGCACCAATTATTTCAAAATAGCTCCATTTATCGGAATCAATGTCCCAGTAAACAATCTCTCCATTATATAGTTAATAGGGTAGTGTGTTACCAAGGTCCCACCATGGTGGACCACTACCTCAATTCTTTTCTCAGCCATCTCAAAGGGGGACCACTAAAATCACTTAAAAAACCAATAATGGGACCACAGTGAACAACAAAAGCCGACAATAACGCCCTTTGTCTTCCACAACCAAAAAGCCCACAACAAAAAAATAATATTTAACACACAATACAACGCACTACAATAGAAAATAAACAACTTTTTATACTACCCAAAATCAGAGTAAAACGAGGAATATATTCCTAACAGAACATCAAATTAAACCCTAGCCCCCCAAAAACAAACATAAACAACAACATAGCCTTAGAAAGTGAACCCTTACCTCACCCCCGTGCAATGTTGAACTACCACGACCAAGTAATCACCACTGACGTGATCTCCAATCGCGACAAATGAACAACAGATGAACAACCCAGGACCTTCTCTCCAATCGCGACAAATCAAAAACAATTAGGGTTGGGGTTTTTTTAATTACCCTAATTTTCTAATTTGATTTTAATTAGGGGTTTTTTAATTACCCTTAAATGTTTTCAGAAAGCCACGTCATATAAATTTTAAACAGGTGGATAGACGTTTGCCACCCTAGCAACTTCACCATTAAAAATTTAACGTCGTTTGTCATAGGGACCATTATGAACGACATTTAATGAAATATGGAACCAAAGTGATTTTATAAACAAAAACCCCAAAATAAGAGACCAAATAATGTATTAAACCAACAACAAACTATTCACATACAAAAGTATACACAATCATTCCAAATATAGTTGGCTAATTAAATTTATTTAATTCAAAAGTGTGGAGTGGCACCATATTATTCTCCACTATATCAAAACTGTCCAAATATAGACACATGTCAGCATTGCATACTATTTTTGCATTGTACTACAAATTTTTCTTTCTTTTTCACTTTTTTACTCTGACTGTGCAGCATGCAGAACAGGACCGTTCTGGTTGTATTAAGTAGTACAATGATGTGGTTGGATACCTTAAAATAATGAATAAAATAATGACATATTATTAATCTAATAGTGACATCTAAACTTAGCATTTTGATTCTCTCTATATTTTTTATTTCCAACTTTGGGACCATGAAATAGTTTATGCTTCTCCATCAAGAGTGGTAGCTCTCTATTGCACCACCATCATCAAGGTCAACTCTCACAGGCTAGCAAAAGCCACTCTTCTGTTCATTTCATCAGCCAATTTACAGAATTTGTGAACCCAAATTGGGCTATAAATACCACAAATTTAGATTCATAACATGGGAATCATAAAGAAGAGAAGCATACAAAATTGTAAAGGTTGAAGAGTTTGAGCATTTTGTATCTGGAAAGATTGTAAGATTCACTTTTATTCATTCTCAAATTAAGAGCATTTTGTTGATCTATCTACATATCTTTTTCCAAAGTAAATGCAATTTTTTTTATAAATATTTTTCTTATTTTATATATTTCACATTTATAAATTCTTTTTTCATGAACATTACTTTCAACTATGTTGATATTTTAAAATCTATCAATCTTTTTTTTCACACATATATAAATAAAAATATTTTCTAATTTTATTATATTTTATATATTTGATACTTCTAAATCTTTTATATATATATATATATATATATATATATATATATATATATATATATATATATATATATATATATATATCTACAAAGAAAAATTTTACACACTAAAATATTTCTTAAAGATCATTCTCCAAAAAATTGTTCACACATATATAAATAAAAAAATATATTTTTAATTTTAATATATTGTATATATTTAAACTCCTAAAAGTTTTGTATATTAAAATACTCTATATCTCCAAAAACACTTATTAAAGATCTGTTACAGGAAACAACCATGCTCAAGAATTATAGTAAGTAAATTTTTTTCATAGAATTTAGCACATTTGAATTTCAGGAATTTAAAAAATCCTGCATCTATTAATCTATAAAGTTAATAGTCTTTTACAAGCACTATTTTTTTTAATCGGGAGAATTTTATTATTTTTTTTACTTGCAAAAAGAAAATGGCATGAGAAGAAAATTAGAAAGAACGTATCAAAAGAGTAAGATAAAAGAAGAGCATTCAGGTACAATCTAGTTTATATCAAGCCAAACATTTTTATCACTTTAAATTTTATTATTTATAATGTTCTAGCATATAACTTTTTATTTCATTATCTTCTTAGCATATTACTTTATTTGTAAATAGGTTAAGTCAATTTTAAAACTAAAATAAATTAAATAGACCAAACTGGGTCTATGAACGGTATAGTTAGACCTAAAAATTAAGTTTATGACAAAAGTACTCATTATATTTTGAATATTTTTGCCAGATCAAATCTATTTAAGCAATTTTTCTCATCCCATTTTTCATCTATCAATATTTAATTACTAATGTTTTTACTATTGGTTGGATAGAAAGTAGTTACATTTTTTACGTCCTCAAAAATTAAAATATATGATTAAAACTATAACCAAAAATTAAATTAAATTAAATAAAAAATAGTGAGAATTAATAGATTATTAAATCTAATTTACATCTACACTCTTAACAAAAAGACATGCAGTTTTGGTAAAATGATTTTTTCTACTATTTTATCCATTCACTAATTTTGAAACGGTTTCTAATTATGAAACCTATCTCATAATTAGAAACCTATTTTATCTCATAATTAAAAACCTTATCAATTTTTTATATTCCAAAATTATATATTATTCAATGAAACATATCTCATAATCAAAGCCCTGAATATAAAAAAAAATGACTCAATTTTCAAATAGTTACTTTTAATTAAACTTTATTCTATTTTTTTTAAATAGATGAATAAGGGACCGAGTGCCTTTTTCAAATAGTTATATGAATATATTTCATTTTGGTGTATACTTTTAATTGAATAATTTTATGGTTGATCATACAAAAATAGTTAACATCAATCCTCCCATATTTTATTTAATTTTATTTTTTTCTTCTAGAACACTCCATTCCAAGGACTTAATTTTGCTCGACCGGGCCTTTTTTCATCTTGGACACCTATTTATTTTCACCTCCATAATTTGAATTTGCACCTCCGTAAGGTTCTTAATTTCGTATATAATTTTTTATATTCAAAATTGTATACTCTAAAGTATAAAATATACAATAAATTTTAAATTTATAATCTGAAATATATTTATATTTAGATTTAAAACATAATTTTTATATTATAAATTATATAATTTTAAAAAATATTATCTTTCAAATTCTATATTCTGAAATATAAAAGAAAAATAAATTTTACATTATATAATTTAAAATATAAAATTTATATTTGGATTTGAATAATTTATGATATAGAAATTTAGAGGCATGCATAAAGATATTATAGAGCTGTAGTCTTCTAATAAATACATTTTTAACTCAGTCCATTAATATATATATATATTGAATGAATAAGTAACATTGGATTTAGAAGCAACAGGTAGAGTAGGTATAGAAAGAAAATCACAAAAGCTTGTGAAGAATTCAAGAATTGTTCAAAAAATGAATTAACTATATAAAATATTAATTAGATTTCTGAACGTTTTTTAGTTAATCCTTTTTTGAACTTTTATTTGTTGAATAATTAAATAGATCATTGTCATTAATTTTTATTAATAAGGGTTGCACGAAGAAACTAAGCTAAAAAAAACAAACACAAAGTTAAAAGACTAAATTGAAAAACAAAATAATTTATAAGCTAATTAAATATTTAAAATTAAAAATTTCCATTTTATTATTTAAAAACTTTCAGACATCCATGCTGTTGCTGTATACAGACACGTGGACTTGTTTCTTGTTAATTATTATGGAGATTCTAGCCGCAATTCAGTGAAACTCTTGCCATATATAGATTTGACTTTGAATTTAATTTTCTTTATTCTTGAAAATATCTCTTTTAATAGTTGAAAATAAATTAAAAATTTATACATCTTTAGGCTTAATTTTCATATACAATAAATCAACAAAAAAATTCGTAAGTAATTATTACAAAAATTAAAAAAAATATTATATATGTAAATTAAAAATTATTTTATATGTAAATATATATGTATATATGTAAATATTATATATGTAAATTAAAAATTATTATATATGTAAATTAAAAAAATATTATATATGTAAATTAAAAATTATTTTAAATATATATTTTAGTAAAGATATTTTTCGTCTTCTGCATTCAATTTTTTAAAACTCTTGAAATTACTGGATATATAATATTTCAGGTGAAAATGCTTAGAAAGAGTATAAACTGATAATATAAAATGAATTATTATAATTTTTTTGTCTTTATATTTGTAATAATAATTAAATATTTTTCTCTATTTATTTTTCACTCTTTGTGATTCTTATATTTTTTAAAAATAAAATTTATCTCTTATATTGGTGATAAAGTCATTCCTTTCATTTTGCTTTTTTGGATGGGATAAGAAACGTATAGAAAGAGTACGTTTAGTAAATTTCAGTATTTTATCACTAAACCATATGTTTTAAAAAAATATAATAATAAATAGATAAAAAATATTAAATAAGTAACTTACTGGACATGGATGATGGTAATGGTAAGAATCTGAAATGGAAGAAAGCGTGAAACTGAGGGTGCCTCCACTCACTGGACAACAAGAACAGCCATTAGCTCTAATCAATTATCTGTACATTGGTCACTTCTTAGCAAGATGGGGTACCAGGTTCTTCTTTTACTTCTCAAAAATTACTTCAACTTTTTATTTCATTCTCTCAAAAATTGGAAAATGGGTTTAAAATTATTATCAATTTATCAGTTGAAATGACTATGACATCAGAAATTTATCAGTATCATGTGAATTATTGACTGCATCAGATATGATTTATTTGGCTTGTGATATTCCAAATCGTTTGCAGAATGTGGGAATTCTCTGTTGGTTTATACATGATCAATATTTGGCCAGAGTCCTTGCTGTATGCAGCAATATATGGTGCCGTTGAATCTGCCTCCATTGCTGTGTGTGGTCCCATAATTGGAAGATGGGTTGATAAGTTGTCTTCTCTTAAGGTCAGAAATTGTATATCCAAGCACTTAGTCAATTTTGTAATTTTGTTAAATACTTCAAAGAAAAGTTGTATCGTCCACAACAGTGCTTATACTTTGTAGGAAAAGATTGCTTCTAGTTAATGATACCTATAGCATATACCAAAAAAAATATCATGGTGCCTTTTGATAAATAACTCTATCTGCCTGCTTTATTGTCAGGTTTTACAGTTGTGGTTGGTGACACAAAATCTCTCTTTTGTTATTGCTGGGGCCTCTGTAGTTGCCTTACTCATCCACTCATCTTTGAAGTTTACACATTTCTCCATTTTCATGCTGCTTGTGTTGCTAATCAATGTCTGTGGTGGCATTGGTGTGCTTTCAACCCTTGCTGGTACAATCCTGATTGAAAGAGAATGGTAATTCATATCTTTTAGTCTTTGGTGAGAAAAATATAGATATATGATAAATTGTCTGTTGCTTGAAACAAATATTGGGGCCAAAGATTAAAGATTTAGCTCAGTTTTCACCATAATATCTTAGCAATTTCTGAAGGTTTTGAAAGTCAGATAATTTTGTGTGTAAAAAATGCTTTAGTTGCCACTGTACAGGTTGTTAGTTATATCTGAAGATCAGCCCCCAGAATTGCTTACAAAGATGAATTCAGTCACAAGACGAATTGATCTGTGTTGCAAACTTCTTGCTCCTGTCATAACAGGGTTCATAATAAGCTTTGTATCACTAAAAGCATCTGCTATAACTTTTGCACTGTGGAATGCTGTCTCTGTTTGGGTGGAGTATTGGCTTTTCACATCTGTATATGAAGGGATTCCAGCTTTGGGCCAAAGCAGCCAGAAAAGGATGGCAAGATTTTTGCAATGTGATCAAGAAATGAAGAATCTAACTTCGGAGGAAGATAGCTTGCTTCCTGTTACTGAATGTAGCTCAGAATTAGCACATAGAAAATGGAACAAAAAAGTTTCTGAGAAAATTTCAGAGAATCCTTATATTGCTGCATGGAGAGTTTACTTACAACAAGAAGTTGCACTTCCTGGACTAGCTCTGGCTTTGCTATTTTTCACTGTACTAAGGTGAAAGCTTACAAATAACTATAGCATAGCACTTTGCACAAACTTTGTTTTTGAGGTCAATGGACAGCTTGTTCTAGCTGACTCATAATAACATTTCATTGCTTTTAAAAAAAGAGTAACAAAACTACCACAGCAAATTAGTATTACATGAAGAAAGAACTAGCCTGAATTATCCTTTTTCCTCAAAATGTTTAAAGTGTCCAATTTATTTATGAATAAAGAATGTAGGCCAATGCACACGATTTTCCCTGATGTTAACATTTTTAACTCCTCAGAAGCTGTTTGGTACTATTCTATAAGAGATAATAAGAACTTTTGAGATTCAACAAAGGAATTAGAAACACTTCAAAATTGTAGATGTGTCTTTGTCAAACACATTTCAAATACTTCTTAGTCCTATCTACATTTATAATTTTTTACTTCTTTTACTTTTTACATTATTATTAATGATGAATTCATTCTATATGTTGTTTTATAAAAGTACCATCTCCTGTATAACTATTCTACTTTTATGATACACTTGCGCTCCTTATTGTATTCATACATTCTTAGTTTCAGTAACCTGAGCATTTGTTGCTGTTGTGCATCCATGTTTTGTGAAATTACTGTTTTATTTGTGATAAAAAATAGTCCGAGCTAGCATTGTACCATAGTTATTGGACAAAGTCATTCAGAAAATTTCATTATAAGCACAGCCTAAGAAAGCTGTCTCATATATCTTGTCAATTGGGTATGAAGAGTCATTGATGGAATTCCAATTATTTGCCTCAGTTTTGGAACTTTGATGACAGCTACCTTAGAATGGGAAGGAATACCTGCATATGTTATTGGACTAGGAAGAGGAATAAATGCTGTGATTGGAATAGCTGCAACAGTGGTATACCCTGTGCTACAGTCTCGTATATCAACCATTAGAACTGGACTTTGGTCTATATGGTCTCAGGTATAAACATAGTAATGGATCAAAAATCTAAAATGTTCTGTGTGAATAACATCTTTGAGTATAAAAATCTTCAGTTTCCTTCCTTTCTGAACCAATATCCAAAAGATGTGCTGCTGATAATATTTTTAGTATAAAGTTTGTTTCTTTTAAGGGTTACTGTCATTCCTATTGATCATTGTTACCCTTGTTTATGTATATCTTGTGCATGCAGTGGACTTGCCTCCTTCCATGTATAGCTGCAATATGGATCCAAAGTGGCTTTCTATCATCATATATTCTGATGGGAAGTGTAGCCACTTCTCGGCTTGGATTGTGGATGTTTGATTTGTCAGTTCTTCAACACATGCAGGCAATAAACAGCCCTTATTTTCTGAAATTGTTTAACTTTTTCTGTGTCTAGCTTTTATTGTCTTTGATGAATTGCTGAAGTTCTTTTCTTTTCAACTATCTTGGCTTGATGTCTCTTTGCAATTTTTTGAATAGGATCTTGTTTCTGAATCCGATCGTTTGATAGTTGGAGGTGTTCAAAGTTCACTTCAGTCTTTGATGGAATTGTTGGCCTATGTTATGGGAATCATAATATCTGATCCACGGGTTAGTTTTAAAACTAATTCATTCATTTATCACATTTTGAGTGCTCCTTACAACATTCAATTCTTACTGAATAATTGATCGTTTGTTGTTCAATAAATAAAGGCATGTCTTGGTTTGGCAAGTACCATTAAGGGATTGGAATTTCAGCTTAACTTAATTTGACTTATGGATTTCTCTCTATTTATATATTATAATAATTTAGTTTTATCTATAATAGAGGTGTAGACACCTCTTCACATTTAAAACATCAAACATAAGAATCAAATACAGACAATAAGTGACATAATAGGTTCAAATCTTAATTTAGGCTACACTTTTACCGGTCTTGATATCAGATAATAAAATTTTAACTTAACTCAAGTTTATTAAATCGATTAAAAAAAAACATTTACATCATTTATATATTATAAATTGGTATTATCGATAGTCGAAGTAAGATATTAAATACATTGCCTTTCACCAAAGACATTATACAAAACTACTTACAAATTTTAGTTTATTTGCATTAATGATTTTGATTACAAAGGTATACCATGAGCAATTTTTATTATTTCTTACCTTTCAAAAAAAAAATCATCTCCAAACAATAGTGCAACATCAACTTTGTTCTAGGGTTTATTTCCTATGAGTACCTTTATTATAGTTTATGCTAATGAAAAATTTTCATCTGCTTTTGAAAGTTATATATTGCATTGAGTGTGATGCTAAACGAAATGAAAATTGTGTTAAACCAGTTTACTGTTATCTCTATGTTCAGGACTTCTGGAAATTGGCTGTAATATCTTTTCAAGCAGTCACATTAGCTGCTTTCCTCTACTGTATCCATTCATACCATGTAAGAAAGCACCTCTTCCACTTTGACAGAATGTTGTGGGCTAAATGTTTTCTAAGAGCATCTTAACTTGCGAGCTCAATCAATCTGTTGGGAACAAGATTTCTATTCACTTTTCATACCATAGAAAGATTTTTTTTTTTTTTTCAATCAGAAGAGGCTTTTATTTGAAAAGTAATTAATTATTAAAAAAATTGAGATAAAAATATTAAAAATTATGAAATTTAAATTTAATTTAATCCAATATTACAACATAAATTCAGAAAAATAAAATTTATCTTTATTTATATAATATAATTTGATCTTATTTTTAACTTGATATAAAATTCTTAACGAAAAGTAGAAAGCGATGAAACAGTCTTAGTTGTGTAATTGTATTTTGTAGAAAAGACTTTTGATAAAACCATCAAAAGATATTGCGAGTTCATAACCAAACATAAAGATGATTGAACCTATGATATTCTTTATGTTTAATCTTAAAAACTTTCTCCAACTTAAACTCAATAATGTGACCTTATTTATAATTAACCAGCCATCTTTCCTATTTATTTTTATGAGAAATCTCATTTAATTATCACCCGTCAATTAACTAAAAAATCATTAAGAAAATTAAGTGTAAGGGGAATTGTTTAGTATTAGAGGAAGAGAAAAAGAAAAGGAGAAAATTAATAAAGAGATCAATTCTTCTAATCTTTTGAGTTAAAATCTTATATTAAATAAAATATCTAAAAACGCTAAAATTTTATTATCTTTAATATTATTTGTTGAAAGTAATGTTATGTTGCTAATAACCATTAGGATCGTTGCACTGGAATATTTACTTTGAACAAAAATTAAGAAAGGAGGTTAATTGGTTTGTTATTAAAAGTTTATACTTTAACATCCTTTCCTTTGTAACAACGAATAGTTAAATTGAGTAAAGAAAAAGATAATTGCACAAATTATTTTATACTCATTCATGTCAAAAGATCTTACACGAGGGATTAATTAAACACAAAAAATAAATTGAAATTACAAATACTAATTGAATGAATATGTTACTAAAGAATACACTTTTCTTGAAGAATTATTAAGAGATTAAAAACATCTTTCTTAAAATCACAATAAATGAAACACCCCCATTGAATTTCATAAAAGATGATACATCTTTCTTGAGTCAAAAGATGAAAGACAAAATATACAAGGATGAACATCTCTTGAATACACAAAAAATTAACAGTTAACCAAACAACAACAATTACATTTAATTAATCAAAATCACATTTGATGAAAGTTATAATTTTACCTACAGTAGGTTTTTAAATCTTTTTCACTATAATTCAACTGGTGTATATTCAAATGAAAGTCTTTCACTTTATTTACAGGTGCAATGTGAACAGTTAATAACTATGGCAAGCAACAATATATTATTATGGAAATGTCTTTTAAAAGAATTTTTCTCTATAGTTTCTATTTTTTATAAGGTCGAGTCACCTAACTCCTACACAATTTCCTCCTACAGTCGATCAGTCCCTTTTCTATTCATCTCTTCACTTCTAGTCCAAGTCTCATCCGGGAGGATACCTGATGCTAAAGTCAATAATTGTCCGTTCGGTAATCTAAGTGTTGTAATAAATGTGCAATTAATGAATATCCCTACCTCTTACCTTTGACCTATATTTATAGTTTTAGTTATGGCCTTAGATTAGTGAAGCAATAATCACAGCCCAATCATGACCCAATTATCTTTAATCAATCTTACCTTAACCATGTCCGGGGCGTTAATCCCTGCACCTCCACCTCTTTGGACCTCCACCTCCCCATCCCATTTTTATCCTTTCTTTTTTTATTTTTATTTTTATTTTTTATTTATATTCCTATTATACCCTTATGTAAAATTTAATTTATAGATTAATTTTAACTCTAATCTTCTACAGTAAAAAACCTAACTTTTTTTCTCACGTTCTGCTATGTTCTCCTCTCTTTCGTTCTACTCTCTCGTTGGTTTTTCGAATTCTTTTTGTGCTCTCTTTTCTTGTGAGAATTTTCTTTCAAAGAATCGTTGGGGAAGGAAAGTTGCAACTGTACATAATTCTTCTTCTCTTTCTCCGTGATCGCGATACGCGCCGCAGATGTAATTTACGGTTAAAAATAGCATAAACCCTTAAACATATATGATTATCCGTCAACGGATGTCAGTATCCGTTTAGGGTGAAACGGATGTTGACATCCGTTTCCCCTTAAACAGATGTTGACATCTTTTTCCCCTTAAACGGATGTTGACATCCGTTGAAGGATGATAAAGGTTTAGTTATATATAAATATTTTTTAAATTTAATGTTTCTAATAATATATATTTTTTATTTCTATTTTAATTGTTTAAGAAATGACTGGAAAAGTTGAAAACTTTTACAAAATGAAAGGTGGAGTTTGGGGTGTGAATGGGAAGGGAAGAAGAGGTGGAACTGTTTTCGAAAGTTTCGAAAATCTGTGAAAATGAAAGCTGAAATAGAAAGTAAAATAAAAATTAGGATTACTAAATTAAGAAGGTTAAAAAAGTAAAAATAAAAAATAGAAAAAGATTAGTTTTGTAATTAATGAAAAGTTAAAAAAAGATGGGGAGGTGTAGGTTTGAAATGGAGAGGTGGAGGGATTAATACCCCATGTCCGCCAGCTCATCTGCCATGACGGTTTGATTCCATCTTCCAATACTAATAGTTCGTCTTAGCTGTCCAAGACACCCCAGTACAGTTTCTTTTTTTTTTTTGTTAATGATCGATTATTTTGAATGATAATTTGTTATTATCGCAATGTTTCTCAAAAAAACAAATTTTCTCAATTAAATCAATTATTATGAGTGATAATCAATCACTCTTCAGTATAAATGATCTATTATCATAAATAATAATAGATTGTTGTAGTGTTTTATTTCAAATATAAGACTCTTGGGATTACAGTGCTATGTTTTATTTACTATGTTAAATGACATACATATATTACAGACTTCAAAAACCAAAATGATAAGACTTTAAAATAATTATTGAATCCAAACATTTTCTAAGTTTTCAATACTTCTCCCTAGATTATCAAAAGTCTTTCATACTTTTTCATACATCATCATCATCAAATGTTTATCTTATTTTTCAAAAATAACACCTACAGAAAATACTTAACAAGTAAAGTTAAAGTGGGGTTTTCCTCTTAACTATGAACCAGAAAAAAGTTACAGATTAAAAACCAAATTGTACTTTTATTAGATCAAACAAGTTTGAAAAAGAAAAAATATTTTATTTATTTAGTCTGAAAATTAAATTAATTAAATTGTCTTTAAAAGTAATGATTATGCTTTATTAATATATATATATATATATATATATATATTCAATAATTATAAATTAAAATTAAAATTAATTTTATTAATAGTAATTAAATTTTAAAAATATAGTTTCGTAAGTGTAACATCCCAATAAATATAACTTTGAAACTATAATTATTCTAGGAGTTAACATAAACAATAATAAAGAACAGTTGAGAAGGAACGAGTAAAGAAAAGGAACATGAAATTTCATATAGAATATTAAAACTGTACAAGAACACCAAGCATAAAGGAATGTACACAAATTAGACCGATCGGTCAAGGTTCTAACTTAAGACCGAACGGTTCTACAAAAGGATCTATACCGAACGGTTTTACAAAAGGGTATATAAACCGAATGGTAATACAAGTAATTAAATCTATCTAAACCTACTGACCAGACAGTCCTACGCTGTCTTCGGGCTGAGCTGTCTGCAAGGCTTCTTCCACTGAGTATTCAATAACACCTTCTGCTCACATCCAAAGGGTGATCAATGCAGTGAAGAGAACAACCGAAGACCAAATACCGAACGACAACATAGACATGACAGAAAATAAGGGTAAGCTTATGCAATTTAATTAATCAATACCAACATATACATTTAAACATGAAAACTGAAAACAACATTTCTAATTACACAATCATCATACCTATATAACAATATAAACCGAACATATAAATACTCAAGAACGACCACTTTGACATTTTCCGGACTGTATGAACAATGTAGCTCGACGTTTCTAGCACCCGGTGTGGTGTAGTAGCTGGCATAACTCATCAACTGCCACCCGAGGTTAGTCCTAAAACGATCATGAATTTCCTCCTCTACATGAGAAGGCGAAATCACGGAATATCAGGATCAAAACGACAGTAGAGTCTGACCACGTTCATACTTTACCAATCATCATCCATCATGAGACATTCCTCCTTTGGAATTCTCTTACATAACCATATGATTGAATCCAACCGAATACCCATCATCACTTTTAAAACAAAGTATCATTTTAAGGATATGACTGAACGGTCAAGTATTGAGAAAGAAAACTGATTATCAAAGAATATTTTAGGAAGTGACCGAACGGTCAACCACTGAAAGGAACCGAGTACTATTTAAGACCAAGCAATTCTTATAAAACGTCAATAATTCATAAGAATGAACGAACAATCAATAACTGGTTAACTTTAGGGAAACGGGATACTTTACAGCTTAGGCCGAATGCCTTAAAACAAAAGGAGTTCTCTTCAATAAACTGAGTGCTAGTACAAGATCAAACACACTTTGGGGAATCAAGTGTCAGTGTAAGACCGAACACTTGTCCAAAGAAATAATATAAATGTAAAACCGAGTACTTCAAAGACCAAATGCTAGTCTATGACCGAGCACTTCAAACCAGAGTGTCAGTACAAAACCGACCACTCAACAACAGATATTATTAATATAAGACCAAACACTTGAAATGACAGAAATACTAGTCTATGACCTAGCACTTTCAAGACCGAGCATTAAAAAATAAACATAATCAATATAAGACCGAACGCTCTTCAAGGAAAAGATAATTAATTATGAAACCGAGTACTTAGTCTATCACTGAGTACTTTCTAAGACTGAGTACTTTAAATTATAGAAATACTAGTTTATGACTGAGTATCTCCTAAGGTCGAACACTCAACAATAAATTTCATAATATAAAACCGAACGCTCTTCAAAGAAGGAGAATAAGTATAAAACCGAGTACTTCAAAGATTAAGTCTTAGTATATGACCGAACAATTGAAATCCGAGTGTCAGTACAAACTGACCACTCAACAATAAATATTATTAATATGAGACTGAACACTTTAAATAATAGAAATGCTAGTCTATGACCGAGCACTTCAAAACTGAATACTTTAAGACCGAACATTCTTTAGAGGAATAACATTAAAATAGAACTGAATACTTCAGAAACCAAGTGCTAGTCTAAGACCGAGCACTTGTATGACCGAACGCTCAGTTTATGACCGAGCACTTTAAGTGACTAAACGCCCAGTATAAGACCAAACGTTCTAAATGTATGGTTATAAATATACATACTAAACCGAGAGGGAAAGACTTCCTTGACTTATTTTAAAAAGTTAGACTAAGCAAAGTAGGTAGGAATCAGTATAAACAGTATAAGACCGAACGGTGATCAACTTATTCCCTGCAGAAGAGAATTCATTCAAGACCGAACGCTTTGGGGAAAACCGAATGGTCCTAATGACCCTCGATTACAGATTCCGAAATTTCACTATGTTTAGCAGACTTATGAATAATATCATACTAGAAAATCAAACATGCAATACATATAAACAACATACCATACTTCAAAAATCATAAATCGTAAACACATTAAATCATGCATCCATTCATATAAATAATCTTACTTAAATTTTATAAGCTTCCCTTACCTCTAAGGTCCAACTAGCTTCTAGGGAACTACTTCTATGGCTTCAGACTCCAAGTGGTCCAAATTGAATTCTGATCGGTGCAAACGAAAGGCCTTGACACCGTGAAGAACTAATCTGAAAGGAGTTTAGTGATCAGAGGGGAAGAAGTGGTTAGAATTTTAGAGAGAAGGTTGAAGGTTTTAGAGAGAAGGAGGAGAAAAATGGTGGTTCTGAAAATCTGAAGAAGAAGAAGAAGGGTTGCATGCAGAAGTGACACTAGTTTTCAAAATCCAACTTTAAATATGGTCACCAAAGTGGACGCTCGGTCCACTCCCTACATGCCACCTGTATTCCACTTTCTGGAAGTTCTCATTGTCTCCGCTACCACACGCATCATGATGGGTGGGGAATTAAATGGTCTGCACATCTTGTCTTCCACTAACCTAGGGAAGTCAGGAGGGTGTGACAAGTGGCTTCCACTAAGGTAGGAAATTAATGGGGTGTGACATTTCCCCCAACAAATAAAAATTTTCGTCCTCGAAAATTAGGACTTCCCCGAGAATAAATGAGGGTAAGACTCCTTGAAATAACATCCTTTCAAAATTTCCAAGTAGAGTCATTTGTTTGTAAATCCCTAAAAATTAGTAGTTGTGGCCGAGCACTCAAAGCTTGAGCCGACCGAACGATAAGACTAACTTGATCTAAAGATCATGGCCGAAAGGTCAGAATACCTTTCTACTAAATATGTTACTGCATTTTTGGGATAATGATATAACTCTATTATAAACCGAGCATTTTAACGAAGGATGAATTTCTTTGGGGTCGTTTAGGGTGGCCCTTCTTAATGTTGGTTAGTTGCACCTAAACCGAACGGTAAGGTTGGGCAATTACCGAACGATCTTTAAGGAATCAGGTGAACAACAAGAATTTCCGAAATGAGTGATCAAATAGTAATGAGAAGTTGAGGATAAGAAATAAGAATTACGATGTTAAAGACCGAATGAAAAATGCTGAGACAAGGGGACTAAAAATATACTGAAGATGTGACCGAAAGGTAAGGTGAATACTGAACGATGGAGAGTTAATATTGGTCACAAGTCTGATTAGGAGATTATGAAAATGGTGGAAAAGTTTGCTAAAAGTTTAGGGAATAAAGTATGATTAATGGAGGATTATTTTTGAAGAAGGATTATTTTGGTATTATCGGTTTAGGTTAGAGATTAGACCGATTGGTCAGTTGTTGGATTCGAGCGCGAAACCAAAAGACGGAAAAATCCGAAAAAGGAAATGATCTGGATATTTTTTTTTGGGAGTGAATTCTTGAACATACAAATGACCGAACAGTCATAGAAGCATAAGGCTGAACACAGGTCGAAGGTCTAACCAACGAACCGAACGGTAAACCAACTACAAGAATAAATACAACAGACCGAATGATATTAACCATTTAAGGATGAAACCGAACGACGTTACTCGTTACAAGAAGAAAGCAAACGATAACCATCAGTGGAAGAAAAATAATGAACGATTATTGACTATTATAGTTCAAAACCGAACGGTGTTGAATTAATAGAAAGGAAAGAGAGAGAATAAAATATAGTAGAGGAGGAGTTTCCACCTCCTAATTCACCCTATGATAAGACCACATCAGAAATGCCCCAAGTTTTATTGTTCGAACCTTGTGAACAAGGTTGTGGTTATTAACTTCATAAATCTTATTGAGTTAGGTGCCTCCAAGCTCATTGGCGAGGAAGGAACAGATCTAGTTGTCATCTTCATGAATATGAAGGAAGAAAGAATCATAGAGAAACACGACACTATATAAACCGAACACTGATTACAGCCAAAGGCCGAATCAGTGTAGATAGGTTAAAATGAGAGTTTAGTAGTAATGACCGAACGGTAACAATTAAAGGAATGTTCGGTCATTAAGGAACTAATATAAGATTCTAATGGTTTATAGAAGAGATCAAACATAGTCGAGTACAATGATGTTGAGACCGCTCGGTTTGGAATGAAGCTGAACTTATCTGATCGAACGGTAACTAATAAAGGATGTTCGATCGCAGAGGATTTGTGTAAGGCCGAACAGTTTCTATGGCACCCTCAATGATATCTTCTTCGAACTTGACCAAGCTTTGACGACAACTTCTCTTCTTGACTTGAAAAAATCAACTTCTTTTTCCCGCAATCAACAACAAAGTGATTGGTAACTAACTAATCCATTCCTAAAATTACCTCTAATCCTTGAAGAGGTAAGCAAACAAGATTTACCTAAACTAGCTGCTTCAACTCCTGCAATGGTATACATTTTCCCTTCCGCTTGGGTTCTACCACCACCTTGTTGCCATCTTCCAGCGCTCGATGGCCTTGACGATGCTCGGTTTCCCATGTTGCAATTTCTCTCCCAATGCCTCTTATTGCACCGAACGCAGAACTTAGAATTCTCTTGCTGGGGGCAAATGTTCTTGAAATGGGGTCCTCCATAGATATAACAAGTTACCGTTCCATGTACTCTGGACGGTAAAGCATAATTCAGAGGCTGAACGAGCAAACCTGTTGAACCCGATGAAGATGAAGGCTTGGTATATGGAGCTCTTTTGGGACCGTTACCATTTCTGGAGAATACTGGTCCTTTGGCACTCGGTTGTTGTTTCTTTTGTTGTTCTGCATTCAACATATTTCTCTCCAATACCTTAGCCCTTTCTATCAGTGCTGGAAAAGGCTTAATGCATAGATTCAAAATCATCACTTTTAGGTCTGGATTCAATACATTCTCATACTTCCTACATTGCACTCCTCGTTAATTCCCATAGTATAGAACCAAACGAGATGTTTAAACCGATCGGTGTACTCAGATACAGTCATTCCTCCTTGTACCAACTGGAGGAATTATACTTCTTTGGCAAACCGAACGCTATCTGGAAAATATTCTCCATAAAACTTATCCATGAACACTTCCCATGTGATAGGAACGTGCTCGTCTTCTAACATCATCTTTATTGCGCTCCACCAATGACTGGCCTCACCAGTCAACTGGGTGTATGCCAATCTATTCTCGTTTGGGCACCTCTTGGCGTTGTAAATCTTCTCCATGTCCCTTAACCAGCGATCGGCCTCATCAACACTGCATTTTCCCTCAAACTTGGCCGGACGGGGTTGGAGGAAACTCTCCAAACTCCATTCGGCCTGCGCATTCACTATAGAATCGGACGGCCCACCAGACAACATCCCACTTCTCATCATCTCCATCATTTTTCTCTGGATGTTCTCGGCCGAGACCCTGGCAGCTTCCATGCTTTGCAATGCAATAGTATTCTGTTGCATCAGATTGGCGTTTTGTTCTGCGAGAGCTGCTATGAACGACTCCAATAGATTGTTGCTGCTAGAAGCATCCCGATCGGTAGGCTGAGGGGGAGGTATTGGAGCCATCTTCTCTTTCAACAGAAAGAAATATCCATTAGTTTATTTCTAAGAGGCCAGAATATATTCTAACCGAACGGTAGAGTACACAACACAAGCACAATATACTCATAACCTACAGGCTTTCTAAGGACAAAACTACTGTGATACCATTAATGTAACATCCCAATAAATATAGCTTTGAAACTATAATTTATTCTAGGAATTAACATAAACAATAATAAAGAATAGTTGAGAAGGAGCGAGTAAAGAAAAGGAACATGAAATTTCATATAGAATATTAAAATTGTACAAGAACAGCAAGCATAAAGGAATGTAGACAAATTAGACCGATCGGTCAAGGTTCTAACTTAAGACCGAACGATTCTACAAAAGGATCTATACCGAACGGTTTTACAAAAGGGCATATAAACGGAACGGTAATACATGTAATTAAATCTATCTAAACCTATTGACCAGACGGTCATATGCTGTCTTGGGGCTGAGCTGTCTGCAAAGCTTCTTCCACTAAGTCTTCAATAACACCTTCTGCTCACATATAAAGGATGATCGTTGCAGTGAAGAGAATAACCGAATGGCCAAATACCGAACGACAACATAGACATGACAAAAAATAAGGGTAAGCTTATGCAATTTAATTAATTAATCCCAACATACATTTAAACATGAAAACCGAAAACAACATTTCTAATCACACAATAATCATACCTATATAACAATATAAACCGAACGTATAAATACTCAACACCGACCACTTTGACACTGTCCGAACTGTATGAACCATGTAGCTCGACGTTTCTAGCACCTGATGTGGTGTAGTAGCTAGCATAACTCATCAGCTGCTACCCGAGGTTAGTCCTAAAACGATCATCTGGTCTTATGATCGCGGACCTCCTACCATTCCCACGCATGAATTTCCTCCTCTACATGAAAAGGCAAAAACACGGAATATCAGGATCAAAACGACAGCAGAGTCTGACCACGTTCATACTTTACCAATCATCATCCATCATGATACATTCCTCCTTTGGAATTCTCTTACATAACGATAGGACTAAATCCAACCGAATACCCATCATCACTTTTAAAACAAAGTATCCTTTTAAGGATATGACCGAACGGTCAAGTTCTGAGAAAGAAAACTGATTATCAAAGAATATTTTAGGAAGTGACCGAACGGTCAACCACTGAAAGGAACCGAGTACTATTTAAGACCAAGCAATTCTTATAAAACGTCGATAATTCATAAGAATGAACGAACAGTCAATAACTGGTTAACTTTAGGGAAACAGGATACTTTACAGCTTAGGCCGAATGTCTTAAAATAAAAGGAGTTCTCTTCAATAAACTGAGTGCTAGTACAAGATCAAACACACTTTGGGGAATCAAGTGTCAGTGTAAGACCGAGCACTTTTCCAAAGAAATAATATAAATGTAAAACCGAGTACTTCAAAGACCAAATGCTAGTCTATGACCGAGCACTTCAAACCAGAGTGTCAGTACAAAACCGAGCACTCAACAACAAATATTATTAATATAAGACCAAACACTTGAAATGACAGAAATACTAGTCTATGACCGAGCACTTTCAAGACCGAGCATTAAAAAATAAACATAATCAATATAAGACCGAACGCTCTTCAAGGAAAAGATAATTAATTATGAAACCGAGTACTTTCTAAGACTGAGTACTTTAAATTATAGAAATACTAGTTTATGACTGAGTATCTCCTAAGGCCGAACACTCAACAATAAATATCATCAATGTAAAACTGAACGCTCTTCAAAGAAGGAGAATAAATACAAAACCGAGTACTTCAAAGATTAAGTGTTAGTATATGACCGAACACTTCAAATCCGAGTGTCAGTACAAACCGAAACACTTCCTTGACTTATTTTAAAAAGTTAGACTAAGCAAAGTAGGTAGGAATCAGTATAAGCATTATAAGACCGAACGATCATCAACTGGTTCCCTGCGTAAGAGAATTCAGTCAAGACTGAACGCTTTGGGGAAAACCGAACGGTCCTAATGACCCTCGACTACAGATTCCGGAATTTCACTAAGTTTAGCAGACTTATGAATAATATCAAACCAGAAAATCAAACATGCAATACATACAAACAACATACCATACTTCAAAAATCACAAATCGTAAACACATTAAATCACGCATCCATTCATATAAATAATCTTCATTAAATTTTATAAGCATCCCTTACCTCTAAGGTCCAACTAGCCTCTAGGAAACTACTTCTATGGCTTCAAACTCCAAGTGGTCCTAATAGAATTCTGATCGGTGCAAACGAAAGGCCTTGGCACCGTGTAGAACTAATCTGAAAGGAGTTTAGTGATCGAGGGGAAAAAGTGGTTAGAATTCTAGAGAGTTGAAGGTTTTTGAGAGAAGGAGGAGAAAAATGGTGGTTCTGAAAATCTAAAGAAGAAGAAGAAGAAGAAGGGTTGCATGCAGAAGTGACACTAGTTTTCAAAATCCAATTTTAAATATGGTCACCAAAGTGGACGCTCGGTCCACTCCTTGCATGTCACCTGTCTTTTACTTTCTGGAAGTTCTCATTCTCTCCGCTGCCACATGGATCACGATGGGTGGGAAATTAAATGGTCTACACATTTTGTTTTCCACTAACCTAGGAAAGTCAGGAGAGTGTGACAAGTGGGCAAGTGGTTTCCACTAAGGTGGAAAATTAATGGAGTGTGACACTAAGCATAGGGTGGAATGCAACAAAATAGATATATATTTATACTAATTTTCATTAACCATTCTGACCAATACATCATATTACTCCAAAATTCCAACTACTCGTTGAGAACTATAAAAAAAGAAAATTTAATTCTGGTGTTTGATAACTATCAGTCAATTTAGATTCTGAAATTAGCACCACCACGAGTCAATTTGATTCATAATGCTACAAATAAATTATTATGAATTTAATTCTTGTAACAGTAGTAAATTCATTCAGTCCCTGTCATTATAATGGATTAAATTGACTAATAAATAATAAAATTACGTAATTAAATCAAGGAACGGATTGAAAATATTTTGCAGACTAGAATAATTAATTGTTTAATAATTGTAAAGACAAATTAAAATTAACGGTAATTGTAATTTATAAATTATTAGGAGAACGTTGTACGGAAAGATCTTTATATATATATGGTAGTACAAAGAAGGGTGATGGAGTGGAGTGTTTTCTCCACTAACAGAAATTTTTGACAATGAAGTTGTTGATATCTTAAGATTGTCTTAGTGGAGAGTAGTAACATCATTTCAATTGCCTCCAGTTTTTAAGTGCTTTACTTTCTTTTCAAATGTAGTATGAGTGAGGCAATACTATGGGAGATGAAACCACTACACAACTAAATTGCAATTGCATAAAAATTGTTGGTGCTTGCTTGCTAGTATTTTTTTTTATTTATAATAATAGTAGTAGTATTTATTTACGTGGAAAATTTGGAGTTTTTATTATATTGGTAGAGATTATTTATTGACTAAACCAAGTATTAACATATTTTTTGACATGATTTATCATACTAGAATATGAACATGAACTACTTGCCAAGCGACAAATTTATGGTTGAGCATGGAGGAATAATCCTTTGATCATGAAGAATAACATAAGTCTTTAGTTTTTGTGATGGATAAAGTTGTATCATTCTCAATATTCAGTTTTTCATGTATGAATGTCTCTATTACATTAGATTTTTTTTTCTCAAAAGTATTTAAAATATTTTTTAAATAATTTTTTTCAATCTGGTAAAAATAAAACAAGTTAAAATCAGAATGAATTCAATTATTATTAAATATTACTTGTAAATAATTGATTATCTTTATTTATAATTAATTAAGTGAAATAATTTATGATTTTAAAATATAATCGATTATGTGATTATATGCGCAAATAATCGATTATATTATTTATACTTAATTATTTTACTAGCGTAGCTAATGTAGGTAAATTTAGAAACCGGTAAATTTAGAAACTTTCAATTGAGTTCATATTAAATTTTTAAAGTCAATTGAGTCTTTAAAATTTAAAATTTTTTCAATTTAGTCTATATGCACTTAGATATTTTTATATATTATGTGATGTGATAGTTGTCACTCTCTTTAAATATCGCTATATAATGAGATCTCTCTCAATGAGTTATTATATAATGAAAATTGTTATTAAATTTAATTAAAATTATAAATTATAAAATTAAAAAAATTATAAAACAAAATAAATAATTATAGTTATGAAAAATAAAATTAAAAAATTACAAAGTTATAATATTATAAATGTAACCTCCCATTTTTAATTACTTATAATTGATAAAATAAGATATTATAAGAATGGGAACAAAACATATTGTCTTAGTATATATAGAATTAATATAGTTATTTTCAAAAGTAAAAATAAAATGTATATAAAAGAACTAAGGATGACTTATAATTTTAGAAAATTCCTGTACTAAATAACTACTATAAAATGAAGAAAACTACTTTGCGTCGTCATTGCCTTTCCCTAGAGAAATATTGTAAGAACCGGAAATTTTATTTTAGAGCATAAATAGATTTTTAAAAACGTATATCACTTCATTTAGCATTTCACTTTATCTCTCTAAAAGTTCACCTTCTTCCTGACTTCTGCCTTCTTTCTAAATCCTTATCTCACTGAACTGCTTGATCAACAATCAAGAGACGCATAAATGTTCCTGGCGTTGAGAGCAACGTTTTCCACCGATTTCTCTGTTCTTCAACTGGTAAGTTGAAATTCCTTCTTCCGTGAAACTCTAAGGCTGGGAGCATGCTACAGATTTTGTGCATGTAACTGATTGTTCTTTTCCACTAAAATTCTAGCTTCAATTTTGTTCTAAAGACTGATTTCCATCAATGGGTGATCTATAGGTACTATTAGGGTTTCCCTAAGGCGCAGGGCACTTTTGAGCATCTTTGAACTTGGCTCTTTGCACTAGAGGTAAGGGAAGCTGAGGTTTCTTTTCTATTCTATGAAATTAGGGTATGCATATGTTAGATTCTATGAGTTGTGAATTATGTATGTGTAAACTGTGTGATGGACCATTTTATTATTTGAACTGATGCTTAGTAATTTGGTGTGTATGTTGTGTGATTCTTGATTGTTAGAGTATGGAATTGTGAAACTGATGTGTTGAACCAGTATGATTGAGGTAAAATGATGAAATTGAGCTGTTAGGAGGAAGTGAAATTGGTTATGCAGGTTCTTAGATAGAAAGTTAGTAAAACGTTCATGTTTTAGAGTATTTTAGAAGAACTGAGGTAGTGATTTTTAGATTTAGGGATTGGTGATGAGTTTAGGCAATTGGGATAGCTTAGATAAGTTATTTCTGACTTATTTGAAGTGCTAAAATGGTTAGAATTAGTTGTTGGGCAATACAATTGAATTTGGTCCTCTAAGTTAACAAAATGGAAGTTTTAGAGTAGAAATTGAAGCATAGTTACTAAGGAATGATGTTAGGAATGTTTATAATCACTTAATCAAGTTTAATTCATCATATATATCAAGTTGGGAGTGTTAGAAACTTATTAAGTGTCTCATATGCACTAAAATCAGAAATAATAGGTTGTTGTAAAAAACTGATAAGAATAATTGATTATCTCACTTGATAATCGATTATTCTAGTCAGAATGTCATGTTTTCTTCAAAGTTCATGTAAATAATCGATTATCATATGTGATAATCAATTATTGTTGTCAGGAAATCATCCAGGACAATTTTAAGTGGTTTTTGGGGTTCCAGGTATCATTTTTGGACGTTCTTTAGGTCGTTCTGGGGGTTTTTGACCCTTCCGAAACTGTTGGTCTAAGTATGAGATTAAGGAGTATGGGGTTTTTTGTGGTCTTTTGAAGTGCAATTACTATCATATACATGTTGTATGCAATGTAAAAGTGAAAAGTAAGGTTATTGGACGTAATTCCATGATCCTCAAGGGAGGTTACATGGTGGTGCCCTGTAGTTGTTGTGATTGACTGTATGAATGGCCAGAGTTCCAGATGGGGTTTATCCTGACTTTCTAATGACCATCCATGCTCAATTAGAGAGTGATGAGTCATGTGGTGAGAATAGCAGGAGGTCCTAGTAATAGGTGCTACGTGGAGGCCTATTATTCGGTAAAGGGCTTACACTTGTGTGCGGTCGGGTGAAACCCCTCGACAATGGCTTTGCAAAGCAGTAGGGCCACAACAAGTGCACAAACCCTTGGTACTCGACATTCATACTAGTCCGGATGGCCAAATCACGTGGTCGGTCATTGGTATCAACAAAATGTGTTCGGTTTTAGTCTGTATTGTGTTATGGTCTTTGCATGTTGTGTGTGTGATTGTATAACATGATAATTAGTTCCATTGAATGTATAATCTGATAGAATATTTACTTGCTTGCTTATGTGCATGCTGTTATGTATATGTTAGTTTAAATTTGGACTTATCTTGCATGCTTTTCAACCTAGGTTACCCTTGCATTGTTTGGTTTGTGTTTTATGTGTATGTTTTTCATTTTGCAATGATCATCGAACTTTGGATGTGAGTAGGGGCAGAGGATGTTTCTCTGGAGCAGGCTTTGGAAGGAGAGGACCTAGCTCCTAGCTCTTAGATTTTCTTAGGATTTCTTTCTTATAGTTTTACTTTCATTTTGAGAAACTTTGTAATTAATATATTTTATCCGGTACTTAGGATTTCTCTTTTAGATATTTATATATATTTTGAGAAACTTTATAGTTCAGATGTAGCCATGGTACATAGGATTGCTACTAGACTCTTCTATTATTTTGAGAGACTTCCTTTGTACTTAAAGTTTAAAATTTCTATAGCTCCTTTTAGATGACTGTAAAGGCTATTTCTTTACTAATTGTCTTAACTGCTTTATTATACTATGATGGTATGTCCTGTCATATTATATCTAGCATATAATTTATGGGATGTCACAAATATCAACACCTACTCTCATATGCTCACACTAAGAAGTAATCATCGCAAAAAAGACAAGTAAACACAAGAAAACATAAAAGAGACAACTTGATAAGCTAGTATGCAAAAGAGTTATTCTAAAACAATTAAATCATATCAAATACCAGCTAAACATGGATTAAATACAATAAATAATATAGATACACACAAATTGTTGACACTAGAATCAATTATCCAAATATATGCCTTTCACATTAGACTTCATGTGGTATTTGTGATAGTATTCAAGCTCTGTAGAGTCATAAACATATATAAGGCATATCATCTAATACCACTCACAAGGTTGAGTAATACATACATATTGCACTCCTACCAACAAGTTATAGAACATCAAGCCATATTTTATCCAATGTTTATGCAACCAACCATCGCTTAAATGTCTAAACAGAATTATATGATCTCAATACATTAAAAATCCATGCACAACCAACACAAATATTGCTTAATCACCTAACATAACACTAATATCCTTCAAAATGAGAGAGATTTTTTTTTCTCTCGTTCAAGTTACAAATTACGCAGTCGACCCTCTCTACGATATTTAAAAGATTTTCCCCTATACACTTAATCTTATTAATCTTATAAGGACGACTCCAATATAGGGGAAACAAGGGTGTTCCATCTCATCCCTCCACCACCTTTAGAGATGAGGTTGGAGACTCGCAACAAGATAGGTTAATACCCCTTATCTTAGGAGAAGAAACATGAGGCAAAGAAGACACACCTATAAAACAATAGGCAGTAATGGCAAACTTAAAGAGAATAAAACAACAATGGCAAGCTTAAGGAGTAGAAAACAAAAATGGTGAGAATGCATAGGGGATGAGAGAATGGAGATAAAAGGAATGAAGAATAGTGAAAGCATATGGAAGCAAAAGAATTTTAAAAAGAATTTGTAAAAAGTAAATATGAAGCATCTCGAATACTAAAACTATATTACTAAAAAGACGTGTTAAGTTAAGGGTCACGTCACTTCAAACAATGCAACCCTAGCCTAATAGGTTGTCATTTCAATACATTCTATGTCAACAATGCTACCTCTTTGCAATTAATATTGACAAAAATACCTTAAGAAAAAGGCAATATCAACACACCTCCATAAAAACAATTATTTAGGGGCCATATTTATCAAGTCATAAAAGAAAATTATAATAGCTCAGGCTCTTACCCAATTCTTTGACAAACAAATATTTGTCTGTCAAGCTTATTTGTTGAGCTACTTTACATATTTGAAGTGTCGACCTATAGCTCGATCATTAACAATAACTCAACTATAAAAGATTATTTGACTAAAATAACATAATTCACCTCCATTATTAGCCTTCGACCTTGGGGACTTATGCTTATTCTCATCCTAAAAGCAGGAGAAATATTATTAATCCAAAAACTGACTTGATACAATTTAAGAGAATGTCTAATATAATAACAATAACTCCTAAAATATTGGCAACACATACTATTATAATTGTTTATCAATTATTATTTGTAAGGATATTAACATAACTCTATATATTCATCAACTCTAAATATCTATAATATATATCCTTTAGTTACAAAAAGTATTCAATCAATACTCTATTACTTTATACTTATACATTATCCATATATTCTTATTGACTTGAGTGTTGGAGACTTTGTTGGTGGACTTCACTTTAACATTTCTCAATGAGATCAATATATTATCACTTTGTTTTAAGGATCATGTAAGGCCTTGTAAAAATATCACTAAAGTAGTGCACACGTGGAAGCCAAGCATTAGGCAAAGTTTTAAAATAAACTTGTATTAAAACATTTCCTTACAAAGTTCAGCCCCTCTTTTTATTTCTCTGCCACAATAGTTTCACCAAAACCCAACACAGTTTCTTCTTCTTCTTACTCTTGTGCCATGCTTTCCACCCATTCCAACTCAAAAATCTAACCGTTGGTTTCTCGAATTGAAGCTATCTAGACCTTCAGGACTTCAAGAGGAACATTTCCACCGATTGAATCTTCATTTCGTCTAACCGGTAAGAAAGCCCATTTTTCTCCTTTGCTCTAGGGTTTCAAGCATGTGATTTCTTGTTGCATGCAACCCATTTCGTTTTCTTCCACAATCTAGCTTCAATTAAGTTCTAAGACTTGTTTCCCATCATCAATTTATAATTTATAGGTGACTCGCACACTTTGGGGTTCAAAGCACATGGTCTAGGATTTTTCCTTGGGTTGGCCGTACACACTAGAGGTAAGGGGAGCTAGTTCTTCTTTTCATTTTAGTGGTATGCCTTGAATGTATGATAATTTTGAAGTTGTATGTTGTTGGAGGCATGAGATTAGTTATATTGACTTGAAATGCATGAATGGAAATGTGTATGTTCTGTAAATTTGATGATTGATGATTATGAACTGTTTGGGACGTTTTTGAATGATGAATTATGCATGTTGGAACTGTATTGGTGTAGAAATCTGTTGTGGTATTGTTTGGAAGGGAATCAAAGATCTTAGGGTCACTTTTCTAGTCATTTTAGAGGAAGTGAGGTAGTGATTTTGAGTAAATGGGGTTTGTCACGTTTTTGGACTGTTGGGACAGTTTCATGCACTGTATTATGACTTGTTTGAGTCACCAAATTGGTCAAAATAGGTACCAAATGGTAAGATTGGGTTTTGGGTCCCTAAGTTGGGAAAATGGGTGTTTTAGAGTTGGAAAGGAGCTTAAATCACTTTAGAAAGGTATTAGTAATGTTTAGAACCATTTAGATAAGTTTAATTATGCCTAAAACAAAGATTAGGAGTGTTAGAAGTTGGTAAAAATGGTTGGAAATGGTCCTAGCAGGTTTTGTCGAATTCTGCATAATTCTGCAGAATTCTACAGAGTTTTGGCCGTCCGGTTTTGTAGGCCTTGGTCAAAGAAGGAGGGTTCCTTCTCATGACCGTTCGGTTTGGAGAGCCTTGGTTAGAGAAGAATGATTCCTTCTCAGGACCGCTCGGTTTGGTGGGTCTTGGTCAGAGAAGGAGGGTTCCTTCTCCTAACCGTCCGGTTTCGTAGGTCTTAGTCAGAGAAGGAGGTTTCCTTCTCAAACCGTCCGGTCTGGTAGGTCTGGGTCAGAGAAGGTTGTTCCTTCTCCTGACCGTTCAGTTAGGTGTTCTAGGTTAGAGAAGGTTGTTCCTTCTCATGACCGTTTGGTTTGGTACTGATGGTAAGAGGAGAGTTGGTTCTCCCCATGACCGTTGGGTCTGGTACTGATGGTCAGAGGAGAGTTGGTTCTCCCCATGGCCGTTCGGTCTGGTACTGATGGTCAGAGGAGAGTTGGTTCTTCCCATGACCGTTCGGTTTGGTACTGATGATCAGAGAAGAGTTGATTCTCTTCCTGGCTGTTCGGTCTAGTACTGTCGGTCAGAGAAGGTTGGCCCTTCTCATGACCGTTCGGTTTGGTAAAGACTCTCGATCATAGGTGGGTTCATCTTACTTGAGCCATGATAGTTCGTGGTCGTTCGGTCTGTACAGGAGTGCTCAGTCCGGACACTCTGTTTAATCCTAGTGTTCGACCAAGGCATTAAGGGTTCGGCCCATATATATAAAACGTTCGGTTTAGGTGTGCCAGACAATTTCTTTTGGTTAATTGAGTATACTTGATTTTTATTTCAAATTAAGAATAGTTGACGTGGTATGGTGTGTATATGACGAAATGTGAATTTGGATGTATATTTTGATTCAAAGAGATGTATTATGAAAATAAAGTGGTTGGATCGGTTATGAAACTATGATCTCTCGGTGGGATCGATTAGTGTATTGAATGAATGGTGAGAGGCTTCCATATGGGGGGTTATCCCTAACACTCCAACAGTCTTTCATTCTCACTTAGAGAGGATCGACGCGTGTGGTGGGAGGAGTGGGAGGTCCTAGGGTAGACGCTATTATTGGAGGTCTATACTACTGTAACGGACTAGCCTTGTGTATGGTCGGGTGGAACCCCTCGGCAATGGCTTTGCAGAGCAGTAAGGGCCATCACAAGTGCACAACCCGCCCCAACTCTACATTCATTCTATGTCCGGACGTGTCTAGGAGTCTTAACAGGATATGATGCTTGTTTTAATGAGTCTTGAGAAATGAATGTTTATGTTTATGATGACTTACATGCTTGTATGTAAATGGATGTTATCAGTAATGCTAGATTAATTTGCCATGATTTGTATGTTTATTTGAGACCTAGCTCACCCTTGCACTTGTATGTTTGTATGTGTTTGCCTTCCCCCTTGCGATGATCATCCAATCCTTTGGATGTGAGCAGTAGGTGATGAGGTACCCTTGGAGCAGGCGTTGGAGACTGAGGAAGATCCAACACCTAGTACTTAGGACGTTTATTAGTCCTTATTTCAATAGCTTGTTATTTTGGAAAACAATCTTTAGGACTCTTTACAGTTTAGCTAGCTTTGTATTTTGGAGAACTTGGAAGCGTGTACTCAGGTTTCCTTTTCGTTTTAAATTTCCCCTCTATTTTGGATGACTGTAACTTATACATATATTGTCATCTACTACTCTCAATTGCTTTCACATATTGTAATAGCTGAATCCTATTATATTATATGTGTATATCATATTTTAGGATGTTACAGATCATCTTGCATCTACCTCAAAGGTTGCTTCCTCAAATTCCAATAAAAATACATTTTTTATATTAAATAAAATTTGAATTTTTTTCAGAATATATATTTATATTTAATGTTCCATAATATGTTAATCAAAATTATCTCCTCTGAAGGGAAAAAAAATGCTACTTTATATGGAAGTGTTTGATTTTGATTTAGGTCCACAAATGGATGTATACTCCATAATAGCAAGGTGTATGTTTAATGTACCTACCCGTAAAGATGATTGAATTTTTGTTGAGGAACACATGTGGGTGAACCCATTTGTTGTTGGATGTTGTGTTAATGTTGATGTGAAATGAGTGGTCCAAAGAGACATGTGTGGCATGTGGTGTCTCCTGGAATATGTTTCTCTTCCATTTTGTCAAAAGCTAGATTTCAAACATGTGGACAGATATCATTTTGTGTTCTACCTTTTGCTGGAGGATATAAAATCCTCAATGACCTAACTTTTTTATATAATTTAGAATAAGATGTACTTTTTGTGGTTTTGGTATTATTTCTTATAAGATTTTGTTTTTTATTTTAATTTAATAATGTGAAAAAAAAATTGAAAAATTCATGTGAGTTATCAAGAATGATTAGTGACATTTTCGAAGTGAAATTTCAGTTACAGAGAGAAAATACAAAAAAGGGAAAAATACTTTAGAAATTGTCTCTTTTATTATATTTGAGCAATGTATTTATTATTTTATAAATATTAAAATATAAAATTACTTTTCCATATACAAAATTATGTAAATTTTAACATTAGTATAAGTTAAATAACTAGTTTCTTTCAAGAAAATCATCTTTACATTTCATCATTAGTTTAAATCTTGATTTAATACACTGATAAATCATATGAAATTTCTATAATATAAATTATTTTCCAATATTTTTTAGCTTTTTTACTTTACAACAATAATAATTTTACTTAAACTCTTTTAATATCGAGCATAATGTTGAAAGTCTCGCATCGATTAGAGATAAATGTCAAATTATAATATATAAGTGAGATGCAAACCTTATCTTACAAGCTGGTTTTGTGGGGTTTAGTTAAGCTTAAACCCACTTTCTAATATAGTATCAGAATATTATTAATATACTCAATACAAGGTCAAATAATGTTTGATTTTGATTCTTAAAAAATAAGTCAAATTTTATTTAGTTTTGATCAAGTTATGTTAATTTAATAAGATGAAATCATAGAACGACAATAAACCAATTGTTTAGAAAAAAAAATCTTTAGTATTTTTTATTTCATTATTAAAAAATGTTTAATAAAAATTAGTAAATAAGTAGTTCTAGTTAATATAATGATTAACATTTATTTAATCATATAATATTTCGAGAACCAACATTACATATACCTTCCCATTCTAATTTCTTGTTCCCTCATTTAAACTATAAAACTTGAGAAAAATATATATTAATTAAGAGACAGCAGGTTACTGTTTGAGAGAGAATTTTATTTTATTTTAGTAATGTATTGTTTTTAATTTAGAAAAAAAGAAACGATATCATATATAAAGAGAACATGTGAATAATTTCAATTCAATATTTGGTGGGAAGAAAAAAACTTGTCAATAATTAAATTAGAAACAACATCTTCATACTAAAAATCAACCAGCATTTTGGAGAGAAAAAGGTAAATATTAGTTATAAATAAAGATGTTAAATATTTGTTGAAACCTTTTTTCCTAGAATAATTGAAAAAAATTCATCACCAATTAAGTATAAACTCTCTATATGAAAAATCTGATATTATCTCTAATATCTCTAGTATAAATTCTTTATATTGATACTTATATTTTTAATATATATTATATTAATGACAAAAAAAAGAGAGAATAAAATGGAGAATAATGGAACAGATTGCATATTAGATGAAGCCTGAGACTTTGGAACTTTATAATCTGACATAAGTAGTGGAGCATATATCTGTAGTTGTGATTCTTGATATTAACTTCCTCTTCCATCAAAACTTTAATATAAGATATTAGTCTGAGAAATTCAGTGGTGATGGTCGTATCTCTATTTTGCCTCTGCTTGGTGAAGGTTCTTTGGGAAGGTTACATCCATAATCTATAGATATCATTAAACTAATTTCCATCCAAACATCTATATTATTAAATACTAATACCACCAAACAACATCATTATGATAAAAGATAACAACAAAATTTATTATATAGTTATTAAAAAAATTTCGAAGGGATGAAAAAAAATATATAAAAAGATGCTTTTAAAAAGTCCTTAACGTCAATTTTATACTTTAAATGAACGTGACTTTTTTATGTGTGGTAAAATGGCTTATGTTATTTTTAATTTTGATTTTAAAAAATGATCCTATCTCAGAAAATTTTCCTTTAATATACACTTTACAGGTTTTAAATTAATTAACTATGCATGCTTTTGCATGATTTAAACTAGAGGTTTTCTTTTTTCCGCAAATATATTTCTTTGGAAATCAACTATTTTGTTTAAACCTAATTTTATTTACAAGGAATATGTTTGAATAGAGAATAATAAATATTTTCAGTAAACTTTTATATTAAGATATTATTTTCATAAAATAAATTAAATATAAAAAGACCTACAAACTTTTATCACTGGTTAACTAGTTTTGTATCTACTCCACTAGTTTTATGGATTTATTCTCAGTAGCGACCTAACTGCTTTTAGGTTCAATCCATCGAATGGGATTTTCAGATTCTGAGTGTTAAACAAAACCATGGTCTTCAGATTTTATTTATTTAACATTCATTATTAATTTTCTATTACATAATATCTGCATCATTAACAAAAAATAAAGATTAAATATTTTTTATCACTAAATTATTTTTAAAAATCTAATTTTATATTTAAATTACACACACACAAATATAAATATATATATATATATATTACTACAAAGTTGTAACATCCCAAAATATATAGCAATGTATATAGATATAGAATGCAACAGTCATAATTAAAGAAACAGTGAGAGTGGTAGATAACTGTATATGTATAAATTACAGTCGTCCAAAATAGAGGAAAATTAAAACGAATAATAATGAAAGTACAAAGGTCTAAAGTTTCTCAAAATATGATAGTACAAAAAGAAATAAAAACAAGGTGAACGCCTAAGTACTAGGTGCTGGATCTTCCTCGGTCTCTAACGCCTGCTCCAGAGGTACATCATGACCTACTGCTCACATCCAAAGGATTGGATGATCATCGCAAGGGAGGAAGGCAAACACACACAACATACAAGTGCAAGGGTGAGCTAGGTCTCAAACGAACATACAATTCATAGCACATTAATCTAACATTACCGAGAGCATTCGTTTACATACAAGCATGTGACTCATCATAAACACAAGCGCTTATTTCATAAACTCAACTAAAACAATCATCCTATCATATAAAGACCTCTAGACTCGTCCGGACTAAGAATGTATATAGAGCTGGGGCGGGTTGTGCACTTGTGGTGGCCTCTACTGCTTTGTAAAGCCATTGCCGAGGGGTTTCACCCGACCACACACAAGGCTGGTCCGTTACCGCGGAATAGACCTCCAGTGATAGCGCCTACCCTAGGACCTCCCACTACTCTCACCACACGCGTCAATCCTCTCTAAGTGAGAATGAAGACCGTTAGAGTGTTAGGGATAACCCCCCATAGTGGAAGCCTCTTACATACATTCAATACACTAATTGATCTCACCGAGAGATCTTAATTTCGTATTCAATCCGACCACTTTAAATCATATGATATTCCTCTTGAATTAATAATGTACCTCATAAACCACTTTGATTCATCAAACATACAATTTCATAGTAATTCAAGTGCATTCTTAATATATTGTCTCATGCCAAACCCACATACCATCATACAACATCAACCATGTCATAAAAAGAACTCATACATTAGATACTTTCACAAAACCATCACTTAATAACACAAATTTCTTTATGACTTTTAATTATCAGTACTTAATTAATTCAAACAGCTTGGAGACCCTCACCAATGGTTTCGGAAGGGTCAAAAACCCCCAAAACGACCTAAGGAACGTCCAAAACGGACATCCGGAACCCCCCAAACTATCAAAAATAAAAGCAAGAGCAGAAAGTGGTGCCCCAGCGCCCTTTAAGGGCGCCCAGGCGTGAAAATAAGCTGAAACAGCGAGTTGAAGGGCGCCCAGCGCCCCTCAGGGGCGCCCAGGCGTGAATTCTGCAGATTTTTCTGCAGAATTTTCAAACTCACACCCCTAAGTTTCATTTTAGGCCTTTTGGTGGATTTCTAGCACTCCTAACTTGATCTATATGATGAGTATAACTTGCCTAATCAACTTTAACACTTCCTAAACCAATTC
The DNA here is from genome assembly GCA_036885675.1 of Vigna mungo. NCBI lineage: Eukaryota > Viridiplantae > Streptophyta > Magnoliopsida > Fabales > Fabaceae > Vigna > Vigna mungo. The sequence goes on along the minus strand of CP144698.1, from coordinate 14,070,873 downwards.
TCTAATGATTTCACATCAATCTACATTCAAATTACTCAATTTCATCAACACATGTGCCCAATTCTAATTCTACCAGTTAAGCAATGTTTTTACCACTTTTAAAACTTCTAACAAGTCATAATTAACTTAATCAAATTGTCTCCACTGCCCACTTACACCCTAGGCCTCAATTACTCAAAACCACCCTCTCACTTCCTCTAAACTCACTTAAAACACTAGTTTTCTTCAACCTAAGAACTCAACTTCACTTCTACCATTTAGAACCTCATTTAAACCAATTTTATAGTTCTAATAAGTTATAATTAACTTGCCTAAGCTGCCTCAACAGTCCAAAAACGTGACAAACCTCATTTGCTCAAAATCACTACCCCACTTTCTCTAAAATGACCAAAAAGTGACCCTAAGACACTTGATTTCATTCCCAACAGTATCACAACATAATTTTCATACTAAAACAGACCCAACATACATAATTAATCAATCTAAACCATTCCAAAACAACACACTATCATCACACACCAAATTCACATATCAAACACATCCTTACATGCATTTCAAGTCACTAAAACTCATTTCATGCCTCCAACAACATACCATTCCAAAATTATCATGCATTCACATCACACAACTAAAATCAAAAATAGAACTAGCTCCCCTTACCTCTAGTGTGGACGATCAACTCAAGAAAGAACCCTAGATCACTTGCTTGAAACCCCAAAATGTGAGAATCACCTATAAATAATCAATTGATGATGGAAAATGAGTCTTAGAACAAAATTGAAGCTAGATTATGGAAGAAAACGAAATGGGTTGCATGCAACAAGTTCAATTGCATGCTTACAACCTAAAGATGAAAGGAAAAATGGGAAAAACCACTTACCGGTCCAATTGGAGAAATTGATCGGTTGGAAACAAGACCCTCTACTCTACAATTGTTAGGGCACCACCTAATTCAAGTTTAAATGGTTAATTTATGGACAAAGATAGGAGAGAAGGTGGAGAAAGAAGGAAGAAACATTGAAGGAGATGGTAGTGTTTCAGGAAAGTGAGAAACTTGTGTAACATCCCAATAAATACAACCAAAGCCATAATTTATTTCAGGAGTTAACAAAAATAATAAATGAGAACAGTAGTGAATAATTAAAGCCGTACGGAAATACTGAAGATTAAAACCGAACGATTAAATAATATATACATCGATTACAAAAGAGACCGCACGGTCTAGAATACAAAGCAATGGCCGAAAGGCCAAAATTAAAAAGGTTCGAGAACAAAACGTTTACAAAGTTACAAAGGGAAAGAAACGCCTAAACTAAGGACCGGACGGTCCTGCATAACTCTCTGGCACGGCCTCCACTGGTTCCTCGGCATGCACAACGTCCTCTAGAGTTTCTTCCAACGCAGCTTCCAAAGTATCCTCTGGTCACATCCAAAAGGATGATCATTGCAATGAAGAGAATAGCCGAACGGTCGGATACCGAACGACAACACATACAAGGCAAAACAGATAAGGGTAAGCTTATGTAAATTTAATTTATCAATTCAATACACAAGTAAACATACAAGACAAACAAATCAATCATACAACATGTCATTCTTAAACTCAAGACCGACCATAAGACACCGTCCGGACTGTATGAACATGTAGCTCGGTCGTCCTTAGCACCTGGGTGGTGTAGTAACTGTTTTCTCCAGCTGCCACCCGAGGTTAGTCCTCCAACGGTTATTTCCTCGTATAACCGCGGACCTCCTGCCATTCCCACGCATGAGCGACCTTCCTCTACTTGAGGAAGCGTCCTCACGGAATATCAGGATCAAGGACAACGCCGGAGTCATTCCCACATTCATACTTTACCAATCATTGCCGAGTACATGAGACATTCCGCCCGTGGAATTCTCTTACTTAATCAAATTCATCTTTCGTTATTACTTCCAAGTTGTTCAGGGGTTCAGAAAATACCAGATACTCAATACCGAATAGTTTTGACTAAACGTTTCATAAAACCGAGCACTAGATCTATGACTGAGTGCTTTACATGACCGGACGTCCTCAGGATGAATAATATTAACGATATGAAACCGAATACTTCATAAGTTAAGTGTCAGTCTAATACTGAACACTTGTATGACCGAACGTACAGTTTATGACCGAATGTTCTTAAAATTTGTGTACCGATATAATACTTAGCACTTTTAATAAACATCATCAATATAAACCGAACGCTCAGTGTATGACTGATCGTTCTACACAATTCATATGAGACTAAATACTTAGTGTATGACTAAGCAACTCCAAGTCGAACGTTCAGTATAAGACCGGACGTTAAGTACAATAAAGGTAATTATTATGAAACCAAGTCCTCAGTTTATGACTAAGTACTTTCAAAGAAACATTATCAATATAAAAACGAACGTTCAGAGGGAACGAACGCTACTATAATAAACATAGTTAATATGAGGCTAAGTAATTCAGTCTATGACCGAATACGTTAAAGCCGAACACTCAGTATAAGACCGAACGTTCTGTAATAGATAAATTATTACGACTAAATAAGCAAGTCATTAAGGTTTCGATACAACAATACCAAAAACGATCGTTTAGGGGAAAACCGAACGGTCCTAATGACCTTCGGTCTCGGATTTACATTTTCTCTAAGTTTATACTTATCATACAACTCATACCACATCACACCATATTACATTCATGAAAATTCAACCAACATACTTTAGATATCAAACATGCAATAAATCAAACATACATTTAAACATACAGAAAATCAAAATTAAACTTTATAAGCTTCCCTTACCTCTATTCCAGCTAAACTTCTAAGATTCTTCTTTAATATTGACCGAACGTCCAAAGTGCTCCGATTGAAAAGCTGATCGGTGAAGATGAAAGGTCTTGACACCAGGAGTATTTAATCTGAAATGAGGTTGATGATCGGAGATGAAGAGGTGGTCGGAATTCTAGAGAGAAGGTTGAAGGTTTAGAGAGAAGGAGGAGAAAACAAAGTTTCAGAAAGTTAGGTTTGAGGAAGAAGAAGAAGATTGCATGCAGAAAGTGTTAAGGATTTTGGAATTTCTACCTTAAGTATGGCCTCCAAACCGGACGGTCGGCCATTCTCTGACTGCCACATGTTTTCCACTAAAACGCCCGTCTACTCCTAGCGTGCCACCTGGTTTCCACTTTCTGGCTTCACTGATCTACTGCTTCTGCACGAATTACGAAGGACGGTAGTTAAATGCTTGGCAGAGTTTGTCTCCCACTCACCAGGGGAGAACGGACAGTCGACACGTGGCCGTTACTAAGGGTAATTATTTAATGGGGTGTGACAACTTGGATATTTTTGAGTTTTATATATATTCATTTATTTATTTATTTATTCATTTTTATTTTATTTTTTTTTCTAAGCCTTTACATTCTCCCCAACAACAAAAATTTTCGTCCTCAAAAATTAGGACTTACAGTTAAAAGGAACAATCTATCTTCATCATAGTCTCTTGAAGCACCACCTATCTTGACCAAATACTACCCCCCTCAACTTTTAAGTACCTTTCTCTCATATAACCAATTCTATTGTGTCTGCCACACTGCTAAACACTTATCATCTCCCTCTACTTCTTGTAAATCTCCCCTAAGGCTTCCACCAATCTTGACTTCAATTGAACCCTTGACTGATACTCGTTTACCTCCCCTTCCTACTTTCATGCACCACCGTACGTCTAACTTGATAACCACAATTTCCGAGTTAAACTTCAAATGCTATAGTTTGGATCACTTTTAATCACATTCCTTCTGGAGGCTTCACACTGCTTTCCTGATCTCCATTCAGTAGTAGCAAGGTTTCCAACTATGCCACCCCATTACCGATTTAAATCTCTACTTCGTTGCAGCGACAAAACCAAGTTGAACACTCTATCTTCACTTCATTATCTCACTGACCGAAACCGCATACAATTCTTGATCCACTAGCCTACAATCATACTTAGATCTGTAACTTCTTCGACTTGAGATCACTAGCTTGATTAGTATCAAGTCAACCGATGATACATCTCAAACTAGGATTGTCCAAACTGCACTTTCTCAATCATTCAGAGAAACCCACTAGTTATAGTAATTTAACCATACTATTCAAATCACTTTACAACTTCACTAGAGACTCCAATTTCATATTCTTCAACCAACTCTTACTCAATCCTTATAAAACCCATAATCTGAACCTCCTCTTTGTTCAAACTATCAGTTGACACTTTCTTACTTGCAGATTGTCACTATAACTCAAAGCCATAACTCAAATCATCTCCTTCATCCACTAACCCACTCTTCTTGTTCCCAGTTCATCAATACTTCCTCACTTTAAAGTTGAACCTGTAGCTTGAAATCGTAGGTTCACTTATCTTCTCTGCCTGTTACTTATTTCTTCCATACCTAAACTCACTGCTGACTCTTGAAGATTACCAAACACTCTCAACTCATTCTCATATAACAACACCAATATTGTTTCAAAGAACCCGTCCCTCACGAGCCACCAATCCAAAATTATGAAAGTTCTTCATGCATACCTATTATTGACAATAACATGCTCACCATCATCCGTTGCGCTACTCTGATCCTCAAACTCCTTTGTTCCCTAGTCGACTCCAAGAATACTTCCTCATGGCAATCGTAACCCGAAAATGATCATCGTTGAAGAGTCTTCTTCAAACCTTCCATGGCTTTGCAACATTCTATAATTCCTTTCTTCCATGATAATTTGGTTATTCCATTTTCTCAACATTGTTTTCTGCTCCACTAAACGACCATGCTCGAAATAACTCCTGATTTCTAAGACTTATACAAGACTATTCTAACCTATCCACTATTTCTCTTCTGCGATTCTTCAACGTTGTAGTTCTCCCTATCATTACACTGAGCCCGAACAGTACGGCTCTAACCCAACTTCCATCTTCCTCTTACATTACACATCTTTAACAGGAGCCACCCATAAAAGATTTCTGGCATCGGTTCGGTTTCAAACACCACTCCCAAGTGAACTCCACTTCTCCAAGGCGAAGAAATCCCATACTTGTTGTGGAACACTAACCAAAACCGTTACATCACAAAGATTCATCTTCTCTTCTCTACTTGTCCTCACTAAAATCATTTGGTTTCTACAACCCTTCGTCTTCTTATTTATAACTTGATCCACTTCTGATGCATAACCATTTGGTCCCCTTCTTAAAGCACAACATTTCTTTTGAAGACCATAATCCTATATAGACGATTTGAAGACAAACAAACCATTGTTGTAATCATACCTCAGACTTAAGAAAGACGACATCACATCATCTTCACTTAAGCTTATCAAACATCTTGGATTCCCATAACACCTGCCACCATCTTTCGCTAAACAATACCTGATGCATCGTCCTTGCTTTCCTTTCTTGCTAAGAAATTACTTCCTATACCTCATGTACTTATTATTACCAACGTAGTTTACAACCTTGTCCCAAAATCACCTTCCTCAATTCTGAATCATCAAAATATCAATCCTACCTTTAATCCTATGAACTCCGAATACCCATAGCCCACAACGTCGAACCTCTGACCTTATCTGAAATTACCAATTCACTACCTTTTGTAACTCATAATTAAACATCCACTTCTATCTTGATTAAACTTAGCCGACCACTGAACATCATCATAAAACTATATCTGATGGGAATTGAATTTACCACAACGACCGCTTCATAACTCTGAGCGTCTCAACCAACCCAGACTCTGATCATTCGCGATACCCTATTTCGTAACTTCTACTGCAACCACCCTTTGCCATCTAGTCTATAACATTTCTTGTCCTTTCCTCATTCACTGTGTTCTTAATTCTCTAACCTTATACTTTCCTACCAAACTCACATTCTGATGTACTCCTTCCTTCAATACTTGAAATTTTTCCATCTCAGTCAATGATTAAACTTTTCTTCTAAACTTGACCATACAATATCCACTTGCGATAAAATGCTTAACGAGTTCCATCGGACTTCACGTTCTCTCCATATTGAGTGGTTAAATGATATGAATTCTGTTAAATAAGTGATTAGAGGAATTGTCAAGTGAATTTGGGTGTTTAGAGTTACATTAGATGAACTAAGGTAGTCAAAATTAGAATTTGGTATTTCAGGTTGTTCTAGGCAGTTTAGATAGTTTAGACAGGTCAATTGGGACCTAATTGGATCCCTAAATGTGTCAAAATTAGACTTAAATGGTGGAATCAAATTTAGGTCTATAGGTTGAGAGTTTTTCAGTTTTTAGATGGAAATCAATGCATAAACAGTTTATAATGATGTTAGGAAGGATTATAATCATTAAGACAAGTTTAATTCAACATATAATTCGATTTAGGAAGGTTAGAAGTTCATCAAAATGCTTAGAACGAGTTTGGAGTAGTTGAGTTGTGCAAATCTGCTGAATTTCATTCATGCAGATTTTGTAGACTCGCTGTGCGAGAGGATTCGCACAAGTACGATCTGGTCTTATTTGCAAACCATATACTCCCGTACAAGTACGATCATCGTAGGTGGAAACCACAACCACAACTTTCAGGGTGAGCAACCTGAATTATCTTATCATACAATATACAATTATATTAACCACAATAATAACCAAATCATAAACATATATTATCACCAAATTAACATCACACACTAACATAACAACAATAACATCACAAAAACATCAACACTCAATGGTCTATTTCCTCTACACTACCACACCACCTAACCACCATAACTAATTCATTATGAGTCACACGACATCCTCTTCCCATATCATACATCCAAATAAAATCTCTTTCCCGCATCACCCAAACGAAGATTCACCACTATTAGACCATCCTCTTCCCGCATCACACGGCCGAAGAGAATTTCTTTCTCGCATCACACAGCCGAAAGAGTCATCATTATCAGATCATCATCGTCCACACTCCTATCCTCACTCTCACGTAATGTCCTATTAAATCCATGGTTCCTCCACAAGTCATTCCTCTCTTCTTTCCTTTCCACTAATCACACTTTCACGTCACCCATCATTATCATTACTCCAAATTTACCACGCACCCCAAAAACCATACAGATTGCAACATATAATAAAGAATATCATACAATGGCAAACCATACACACAAGATAATTCTAGTCACTCCCCTTACCTGGTCTCGTACAACTTTTGTTTCCAAAATCACTAAGAAAGCTTCACAACGTCACCGATGGTCCTCCCATTTTTTGATGCCCCGTTCTCAACTCTATTTTCTCTTAGAAAACTTCTTTTGTTTTTTACATAATATTATTTATTTTTTAAATAGGAGATAATTTTTGTTTTTTCCTCCTAGGGTAGCAAAATGACAACCCCTTTTTACTCTTCTCCCTTTTATCCTCTTCTATTCTATCTCTATCATTTTAATATTAATAAAATCTCAATTTATATCTAAAACCACTAAGAGTTCCTCTCTCATTCTATCTTAACTATTTTTTAAAATATCATCAACCACGAAATCTTTTTAAAATCTACAATTTCTAATAATGATTTTATCTAATAATAATATTTCTCTTAATCTTTAAACCCACCAAGATTATATCTCCTATTTTCATTTAACTAACTTTTAAAATAACAAGAACTAAATATTTTAAAAGATTTACGTAATATTATTTTATTAAATATCCAGATTATTTAATTTGCATACTTTTGCTTTCTACACCATCTCTTAATTAATTTCTACACCAATTAAATAAAGGTAAAAGACCTTTTTGCCCCTAGGCAAAAAAATATAAAAATAAAGAAATAACATAACAATTATATTCTAACAAAAATATATACTCAAGAACACTAATCTCCAAATAAAAACTCAAAGTCTCAAAACTACTTTATTTTTAAAACCCCTATTTTTCCTGGATCTTACATTCACCCCTTCACAAAATAATTTTCGTCCCCGAAAATTGTAGTCATAAGGAAGCATACACCATGCAAAACTTTAAATGCTTTCCTAAAAATTACATTAATTTTCATAATACAATAATAATAACAATTTTTTAACAGATCAAAAGAACATCACAACAACTCCATGTATTCTAAATAATAACAAGAATATACAGAGATACACAACAAAAACTAAACCAGCTCACTCCCCAAGGCCCTAAAAGATTTTCGAAAACCAGGCTCTGATACCAAATGTAACGCCCCGGAAACTTACAGGGAATATTGACTGCCCCCGATACGGTTAGAAGGGCGAGTCTGTGTCGCCTTGCGAGAATGGTTCGACTTGAGCCACTGTCTGGGGTGCTTTCGCACAACTAATTGGGACACTATGCGAGAGTGTAAGGTTTGTAACAAATGGGCGTTAATTCGCAAAGCGAGCTATGTCGCTTTGCGGATGTTTGGGGAAGGAAGTTCTCTGTTTGAGGACTCGCTATGTGAATGCTACCTGGTCTCGCATAGCGAGCAGGTGCGCTAAGCGAATTCTTTCGCTATGGTTAGGGGTGTGCAAATAGAATTGAACTACACTGTACTACTAAAATCTGTACTAAACTAAAAACTAGTTTTCCTAACCTGAACTGAACTGTAAAACAGTTCAAACAAACTGAACTGAACTATTTTTTGTTTTATCAAACTGGATTGAACTGAAATACACTAAATTGTACTAAACTACAATGTAAACTGAACTAAACTACTAACTATACTAATTTTAAACTGAATTGTACTAATTTTAAACTGAATTTTATTACTTTTTAAACTGAATAGTATAACAATATATGTTTTTTTTAATTGAAATTTATTTTAGTATTTATTTTATTTTATTCATAAGTGTCTTACAAATTAATTTTTTAATTATTTGATATTATTATTTTCTATTTTATTTATATTCCTTTTATTATACTGTGTCTTTGTTTATTATCAATTTGATATTAATTTTTTATTTATATTTTATTTGATATTATTATCATATAAGGAATAACACTGTTGGTTAAACGGCTTTTTTTATGAGCTTTCTTTCTGCATCCAACGCTCACGCAATTGTGTATCACTCACGTTTCTTCATCTTCGTAGTTCAATTTTATTTTTCTATCTTCTCAATTTTTTTTTATATTTTATCATTTATAACTTTATTTTTTAATGTCTATATCTAAATATATTGTGTCTTTGTTTTATCATATTACATAATATGATAATTAATTTTTTTTTGAACGGTTTCTTTTATTAATATTTTATTATTAAATAACGTTTTTTTGACAAGATGAAACAGTTGAATAAGAACTAGAGAAGAGGAAGAGTAGATACAGTTCTTACAGTTAACTGAACTAAAACTGTTGTAAGTTCAATTTTTAAAAACTAAACCATAAAATAGTATACTAAACTTTTAGTAAAAGTGGATCAGTTTTTTTTAGTATAATATAATACAATTAACTATAGTACAGTACAGATCAATTATTTTTGCCCAGCCCTAGCTATGGTCTACTCTTTTCTTCTTCTTTATTGTGCGATGGTTGATGTATGCTTTATGTATGACCTTGTATGACTTTGAATGGTGTGTTGTAAATAACAAGAGGATGTCTATGATTAAGATTCAAAGTAAGATCTCTTGGTGAGATCAATGTAGTGTTTAGAATGAATATAGGGACTCAGTCTTGGGGGTTATCCTAATACTCTAATGATATTTCATTCTCATATAGAGAAGATTGATGCATGTGATGAGAGTAGTAGGAGGTCCTAGTGTAGGCGCTTCTTGGAGGCCTATTGCACGGTAACGGACTTACCTTGTGTGTGGTAGGGTGAAACCCATTGGCAATAACTTTACAAAGCAGTAGAGGCCACCACAAGGTCACAACCCACCATAGTTCGATATTCATTCTAAGTCCGGACGAGTCTAGCTTGTGTCATAACATGATAGGATACTTTCCTTGTTTACTTGTATAAATGTGATTTTATGTTTTAATGCTATAGAATAACATGTATGCTTTTCAACCTAGCTTACCCTTGTTGTTTGTTTGTGCCTTGTGTGTTCTTCCTTTTGCAATGATCATCCACTTGGATGTGAGCAAAGGTAGATGAAGTGCCTCTGGAGCAAGCTTTGGAGGGAGATGACGCAACTACCTAGTTCTTAGGATCCTTCTTAGTTGTCTTATCTATTTTGAAATACTCTTTGGTAGTAAAGTTTATATTTATGGTTAAATTTTGGATGACTGTAAACTTTAACTATATCTATATATCCTTGAACTGTTCTATCATATTATAATGTTAATTATTCAATATTATATAGTTCCATATAATTTTTGGGATGTTACACATATGTGTGTGGGTAAAATATTCAAATAGAAAGTTTTATTTATACAAATTATACATACAAATTTTTTATTGTTATAAAATTATTTAATGTCTTGTTTGTATTGATTAATGTTAAAAATACTAAAATAATAATAATTTAATTATTTAATTATTATTTTTTATTGTAATAACTTTTAATATAAATAACTATGATAATTAAGAATATATAATTTATTAATTTAATCCAAAAATTGTGTGTATATATATATATATATATATATATATATATATATATATATATATATATATATATATATATATATATATATTATTTGGGTATTAATTATTTTAGTATAATGTTTCATATGACTAATGTTTTTTGAAAGAAAAAAAACTCAAATTGGATACTTACTTAAAGAAGAACCATTCATTAGTATTCAAAATAAGGACTATTTTGATAAATTGGACTTTATACGTTATTGTATGAAACTAAAAATATCTGGTCTCCAAGTTGCTACGTATTTGTTTCTTCCAACAATTAAAAGATTGATAGGAATTGCTTTAAATTAATAAAGTGGTTTTAATTTGAATATATAGAGTATATAAATATTAAATATTCAAAATAGAAAAAGTTGTTCATAATAATTATTTATCTAACATCATTAAGTAATATTAACGTAATTATTGATTTTAAATTGTAATTTTTAAATACACAACTATATTAAATATTCAAAAATTAAGGTTAAAATTAGTTTAAATGTATATTTTTTAATATTTAAATTTTAAAGTAAACAATCCTTTAAATACAATTATTGACCTTAACCAAATTATTTAAAAATATTTAAAAAAATGGAAACATATACATCTTTGGGAAGAATATGAGTTATAAATAAAATGGTACGAAGAATATAGTAGATTGCAATGCCATGTGCCACAACAGTACTTTATAAATAATTTTGATGATTGCCCATCAGATGCATCTCCTTTCGGTGATTGATTTTATTCTGATTTTCTTTCTATCACATAAATATCAAAAATAAAATTCTCACGCTTCATATCAAATCTTTCATTTAGTGTTTTTTTATTTTTTATTTTTGTCTTCTGGTGGAGTTATGTTTCCATGGGACACTGTACTACTGAAGTTATATTTGTTCTTTTTTTACATTAAAAATGATATATATAAAATAAAAACTTTGATATCGTATCAGAGAAGTTTTCATAAATTATATATCAAGCTATTATCGCATCTGCATATCACCGAATCATGGCAGCGTATCACACAAGAGGAATAATTTATTGGAAGAGCATAGGAAAGATATTTTAATTATTAAGCCGTACATAAATAATTAATACGTAAATATAAAATTATGAATTTTAAAATATAGTGTTCACAATATGAATGAAACATTCTCGCCAACATTAGTTTAACTTTTTGTTTGGTTGTGAAAACAAAATGTGAGGAAATGAGACAGAAGATGAGTGAGAGAAATAATGGAAAAGTAAAACTATTTGTTTAAATAAAAGAAAACAACAACAAAAGAAAATAAATAAGTGAAAAATGAAAAAATGTATCTGTTTATTTTAAAAAAATAACAAAATTTATCATTCTTTAATAATTATACGTTTCTCATTTAATTTCTTTTGATTTTTTCATTTCAATTAAAAATGTCACTTTTTTTTACTTTTTCTTTTCTTTTTTCTTAATCTTATCTTCTCCATAGTCAAACAAAGTACTAAAAAACTAGAGTTTATGTGGTTGGCTAGAAGGAGGAGGGAAAGAAGTAGATAAAGATTGAAGATAGCAGTTTGGAAGACTCACAAGAAAAAAAAAATCTAGAAATTGAAGATGAAGTGTGTTTTTCATGAAGATAAATGCGGTCCTCGGAAGCATTGGTCCCAGTAAAGATTGGTCTTCGAGTTATATATATATATATATATATATATATATATATATATATATATATATAATATTTCATTTTTGAATATTAAACTTTATCAAGGTTTGTTTTTTAAAAGGTGTTTCCAAGGATAGAACGAGGAAGGAATATTTAAATTTTTTTAGATCTTGATTTCTAAATAATGTGAGATTATTGAGTGTCGTAAGAACATAGCTTCCAATCACATATTTCTTTGTGTGTTTCTCAGATAACGTAGCTCATCCCCCAACAATGTGTAGCAAACGAATTTTCTCATTCAATCCTTATCCTTCCTTTCCAGGAAGTCTTTGGTCTTCTAATAGCATATGTAAGGCTCCATTCATGTTACCTCTCTCGAGTCGACAGCCATATAGTCATCCTTCGTCTCGATGGACAAAGATGGTAGCACTTCTTGTAGTAGAGACTTCTACCTATCTTTCTTCTTGATACAAACTAGCTTAAAGAGCACATTAACTCTCGTGTTGTCCCCTCAAGGCATGTTCTCGAGCTTTATTTTGGCAAAGGTGTTGAGCATGTGTTGACTCACTGGCAAGCGTATCAGATCGTTCCAAGTAATATAATCGGTAGATCTCGATATCGTTCTTCCCAAGAGACTCGAAAGGCCTTATCTTTCGTGTGAACTAAAATCGTAAGACTTGTAGAGAGAAAAATTGATTGTGTGGAATGCAAAGACAGAAAATAAACATGCAATGTGTTTGATTCAATTGACGAAAAAGGCTATGGATGAATGAAGTTGTTGGGGGTTTAGTTCGCCATTGTCATGGTGAACCAAGATGAAAATAATGAAAGAATGGAAGAGCAAACCTTAGATAGGATGAAAAGGAGCCTAAGCATCCAAGAGATCTTCTACAGAGAATGAAAATTAGGTTTGGCCGCCCTCTTATATCAAAAGAATGAGAATGAAATCACAATAGGGCTATTCATAGCTGAGGAGCACAACAGAAAATAGGCCCAAGCCCAACAGGCAATCGCCTGGCGTCACACTTATGCCGCCCGACGGTTTGCCTCTTATCACGCTACCGCTCGGCGTCAAGGGTCCACCGCTCGGCGATTTGCCTCTTATCGCAAAACCCCCAGGTGTCCCTGCCATGGTGCCATCGCCTCGCATTTGGTCGCCCAGCGGTGTATTTCTGCCGCTGGACGGTTCCTAGACTCTTCTTTTCTTGATTTTCTTCCTCTGTCTTGAGTCTAAGGCCTTTATCTTCACCTCCATTCTTCAGTTCCATCAAAATTGCTACAAAACAATGCAAAACAAGCATAATATCGCTAAAAACAGCTTTTGACTCTCGACTGACTCATTTATTGAGTTTTGTTTGATTCCAAGCTCATTCTAAGCAGTAAAGGGAGTAATTTGGTCTAAAATAACATATGAAAATAACGGTTTTTCAACCATTATCACAACCCCAAACTTAGAAATTTGCTTGTCCTCAAGCAAAACAAAACAAAACTATAGACAAAACAAAACTTGGCTCTCTACAATTTCATCCAATGATTCAACATTCCTAAAGTACATGATGAGAACTACTCAATTTTAGATCGTCAGTGATAATCAAATCGAGATGCATGCATGCTTTCAATTCAGTTATCTCACACATTCCTCAACAGATGTTACATATTATGAATGATCAATCCACTAAGCAAAGATGCAATCATGAAATTTAGAAATTCTCACCAAGCAAGTGTTTCACTCAATCACTCAAGTGTTTAGGGTGGCACTCCAACTCTTTATCATTCACAAGTCACATGAAATAAAATTGTCGTTCATCTCAAACAATCAAAATCATTACATGCAAATGCCATCAAAAGGACTTTTCCAAGGCTTGTAATAAAGCTGGGCTATCAAGAAAAATTGGTTTTTTTGGATCACAAAATCTTTGAATCAAGAGAGCTCATTTATCAGTCAAGGTTCAAGTTCAACTCTCTGTTTCAACCAATCTCACTTGTCCCCAATTTCTTCCCTTTTTCTTTTATTTTTACATTGAGCTCATCATTCATGATCTTTCTTTTTCTCATGTATTTTTCATTTTCAACACTTGAGCTCAATGCCTTTCTTTTTTTTTTGCCATTCAAACTTTCCCCACAACCCCAAACTTGAACCTTGAATGTACTTACAATCATTAACCCAATTCAAAGTACATAGTTTCAGCACAAGGGTTTTCATTCTGTTTAGGGCCAAGGTTCAAAAAGGATATAAAATTTCAAGCACTTTGGGTAAAAATTTGGCTAAGTAAGGGCTTCCAAAAATGGCCTTGATCATATAACATATACATGCAATTCAATCAATCATCAAGATTTAGACAATATCATTCATGCTTTCCTGTGAATAAATTCATGTAACAATAAAACTCTAGAGCTCAATAGTTCGAGTACCCTGGTAGAAAAGTGTAAAAATGACTCAATCTATAATGCTTTACAACGTACATATGTGACTAAAATATTGTGAGTGATATAAGATGATCGATGTACTAGTTACAGGACATGGTATGTTGTTCATATGCCGAGAGCACCTCACACTCAAAAATAAATAATGTTTTTCAAGATCAACCTAGAATCACATTCCTTTTAAACCATTATCAATATATAACGAGCATCACCATAAAACCAGCCTTACACATTTCATTCAACATGAACATTCTACTTCAGCATATTTTATCTATATCATCTCAACCAAAAACTCATAACAACGAACGTGTAAATGAATATTTATCCAATCATATTTTAGAAATCACTTCCAACAATCCAAAAAATCTAGAAAAGTCTTCCAAAACTCCACCCTCCACTAGCAACATTCACTAGTAGAAAAATAGCTTTTTATGACGGGTAAAATTGACTTATTATGACGGATGACCTGGCGTTATAGTTCTGGGTGTCATAATAGGTCTGTGTATTTTATGACGGACAGAAAAGTCCACCATAATAAGTTCAGTGTATTATAACAGATTTTTACTTATCAGTCATAATATAGCGAATTTATTATAACGTACCTAGATTTACCTATCATAATATGTAGTGTTTTATGACGACGATTTTTTCACCTATCATAATATGTAGAACATATTATGACAAGTAATTGTTCACCTATCAAAATATATACTTTTCATAAATAAGCTTTTATTACATACATTGTTCACCTATCATAAAAACTTTTTTGTAAAAAAACAAATTCATTATTACATTTGACATATCTATTCAATTTTCAATTAATTTCCTGTATTATAATTTCATCACTCAATTTATAATCAATATAACATGAAATGAACATATTCAATTAATCTAACATAATGTGAAATCCATTTCAAACATTAAATTGTTCAATAATATCTAATACATAATTTGTAAATCATATTAAATCCAAATAACATCAACCTACACTACATTGTAGTCAAGTTTCTACAATTTACTAACACTTAAAATAAAAGAAGCCCACTTAGTTCTAATGTCTTCAATGTCTAGAGCTTCCATTGGAGATGAATCATCAAAGATCTACAAATAAAATAATTAAGTTAGAACAATTTTGTACTAAACAGTTAGATAAGTATTAAGTTAGTTTTTTAATACCTTATCCCATGAATCAGTAATGTTTGTACAAATAATGGTGTGCATGTGCTTCATTACGTAATACCCACACTCATAGCTGCCCAATTGACGTCGACACTACAAATTAAACACAAATAATCAAAACTAATTCAAACTAAGGACACAAAAGATCATATTATACTCTAGCTATAGCCTTTGTACCACCTTTGATCAATTTTGGTAAACCAACAAGTCAATTCCTCATAAAAATAGCAAAATCATAAAATACAGAATGAAGGTCAACTTCTCTTACATTAGGTATCACTATTTGCATCTTCTTCCTAGATACAGATGGAATGTCCCGCAACCTTGAATGAGTTTCCAAAGACCTACAAAAGATAGACATTCATTATATCATTATAATCATATAGGAAGGAAACAAAATAGAAAGGAAAACTTACGCCTCTAAATTTTTTTTGATGGACAATGTATTAGCTTTCTTATGCAAGGAACATAAGAGAACTACGAGAGAACGATCTGGAACAATTACTAGCAATTGCCAATGACCCCTACAAGTGACAATAATATTAATTAAAAATAACTTCTAAATTAGTTACCAAGTATTCAAAATTTGTGTACTCACTTATGCAAGTAAGGTGCTAAATAAACCTCTTTAGTAGCTTTTTCAAACATCTCTGTTAAGTATTTTTGCACCTCCTCTGATTTATTTCCTACACTTTGAATGATAACAAGGTCAAGAAATCCATAGATAGTAACATTCTTTCTCTCGATGCTAAGGTGATGCAAATACCTTCAATATCAACAAATAATGTTAGAATCAATACATGAATGCAATATGAGAATATTTTCATGGTTTGTCAAGGTTGAACTTACAAATTCCAAACTTGTAGAACTGTTGTAGAGAGAAGATCATTACCAATGACAATATCACAAATATCCCTATGACATACAAATAAAGTGGTAGTAGCAGTCTTGCATGTCAATTCAGGAGGCATATCTATCTCAATAGTTTTATTCCCCATTGTCACTACCGCTGCACCAAGTTGTTGTAAAGGAGACAATTGTGGTTGTGGAGGTGTAACAATGTTTGTCTTCTTAGAAATTTCCTACATTTGACCATAAAATAAGTCTAATATATGCATCAAAATACAAGAAATACATAAGTAATTAAGGTAAGTATGAATAACAATACTTACTAAAATTGGTTTTGCCAATCTGGATGACCAAATGACAAAATTCCCTAGTGCTTGTCCCACTGTTTGAACCTACTCGCTAGGCACATGAACACGAGCAGAGCAATCTTTAATATCTACAACCACCACTCGCAACATATAATCTTTAATAGTCTCATGGTGGATGATGCTTCCCAAATTATATATTTTATCTAAGACACAAAAGTAGATGACAATTGTTGAGTACAATGGTTGACACTAATAAGAATAACTACAACATTGGTTATGTTATAAGATGTTTTAGCTTAACACATTATAGAATAAGCTTTTTTCCTGATAAGTGAATGATTTGTCATGTATGCAGTGTAGTGTGTTATGAATTGGTGCTCAAATATTTCGGCAACATTTGTAGAGTAAATTGGACAATTATATTCATTGTAACTACTAGAGAGAACTCATGTTGTCTTTAATTAACATTTTGATGTTGACAGCCACTTGTGAGTGGTTTTTAGATGGGTGAAGTGCATTGATCAAAGAGCCAAACTCTTAGAGAAAGAAATGTCTCAATTTAAGCTTCTGACTGGCTAACTCTTAGAGAATTTAGGGTGGTTGATAGGTTTAATGATGAATAAGAAAACATTTAAATTTTATGCTTTGACTGTCATTAGAATTTTGCTAAGAATGTTAGTTTATTGTGGTGATTTAAATGCCCGGGGGGATCATCAACATACAACTCACAATCAACAGGGACATCAACATCATACCCTGATTCCTCAGGAAGAGGACAACGCCCCTTTGTGCTAGCACCAACCGGGGGAGCCCCCTTTGCTAGACCTTGAATAGTCAATCCTAAGGAATCTATCTCAGATTTGATTTCTAACAATAACTCATCTCTCAATTCTGGGAACAACTCTTAAAATCATTTCTTAGCACCGTCTTATCGGATTCAGTAAGTTGTTCTAAAGTAACCCTTCGACGAGTACCACCAAAGAATTGTTTGATGCCTATCCCTCCTCCAGATCCTGGCTTCTCAAGACGTCCAATGGCAGTAGCTAATATGTCATTTCTGCCTTGTTGAGTGAAGGAACCTTGAGAGCTTTTTTCCACTAAGTCATCCTATAAAAAGAAAGTATTTTAGTCCACCTATTACAGAATGCATGCCAAAAATATACATTTTTAAATTAAAATTAGGCTTGGAATGAGTTACTAACAATCATCTCCGCTACAAGTCGATTAAGTGAAGCATCAAAGTGCGAAGCAACTGAAAGATCAGCTATTAGTGGAAATTATCTAGCAGTATTCCCAGTAAGCAGAACAGAAACACAAGGGGAAATTATTCAAGTATATACTCTAGCCGAAGCTGGCATGAATCTTGCAGATGACGTGATTGAAAGCATTATTGACAAGGTATTCTTTATCTGATAACTTCAATGTATATTTCCAATCTTATGTTCATAAGTCTAGGTATATTGAAGCAGTAATAAGTTCTCTTTTAGTTATTTCTTAATTTCAATTTATGCTTGGCCCTTTGTTAGTGTGTATGAAATTTATTATCTTTCTCCCTCTTCTTTATAAAACATGTCAGTTATAGCCAATTCATACTTTCCCAAGTTTCATTGTTTAAGTGTTATTTTGAGGAAGACGTCTGACCTTATTGATCAATGTGACTAATTAGTGTTATTTGTTACCCAAATAATGTGTTTGCACATATATACCTATACAAGTAAGGGAAAGAAAGCAAAAACCTTGGTTACTGGGAAGGATGAATGAGAGATAGCAAGTGGCCTAAATCCATAAAGTTTAACAGACCCTTCTTGATGTTATGTTGGAATATTCTCCCATAACCCTTCGTGATGGTCATCACGTGGTGGCATGGACATCATCAACTTCAGTATCAACATCTAATGTTGGTATATTTGTGGAGAAAGATGGTGTCTCATAAATATCAAGTGTTGAATCGTCATTTGGATGAGTACCATGTGTGGTTCTTCCTTGGAGAACAATTGACCATTTTTTGTTAGAAGGATCATTGACATAAAAAACTTGTTTTGCTTGAGATGCCATGATGAATGGCTCATCTGTATATTTGGCCTTATGTAAATCAACCAAGGCAAAACCCAAATCATCAGTTTTAACACCATTATTACTATCAACCCATTTACATTTAAAAATAGGAACTCTGAAACTTGTATAATCAATCATCCATATATCTTCAATTAAACCAAAGTAACACATTGAAGCCATAATAGGATGTTTATCCTTTGAGCTAGAAAAATGCATTGATTCAACCACATCAACCATCCTCCAATATATACAATGTCTACATGCATGACATCTATACAATGTCTCACATCAAGCATCCTCCAACATGGGAGATCAAAGAAGATTGATCTTTTCTTCCATATGTTTGTTGTTGTGGCTTGCTTTTTTGTCTTGCCAAGCACAACATTGATGTCCTTTACACGTTCATATACTTTTAATCCACTTAAAGGTATATGAGCTATTTCATTTTCTTGACATCCATTAAATGCTTTTTTTAATTTACGAAAAGGATGGTTTACACTAAGAAATCTTCGATGTCCAATGTAAATTGTTTTCTTTCCATGCTTAAGTGTGCCTTCTTCACATATAGGGCATGCTTTGTGACCTTTTGTGCTATACCCACTCAAATTACCATATGCTGGAAAGTCATTGATTGTACAAAATAACATGGCATGCAACTTAAAAGTGGAGCATGTGTACCCGTTAAACACATCAACACCTTCCTCCCACAACATTTTCAACTTCGGTCCATATTAACATTTTGTGCCAATGAACTGAAACTAAGAGTACAAATCTATCAAAAAAGTCAAAGTAAATTCATAACTCAACCTTAGATAAGGTTAAACTAACTAAAGTAAGTAAACATAATTACTTACTTTAGTTAGATGAATTAAGTTGAATTAAACTCTATTCACACAACTAGTAGCCATCATTGCTAACATGCAAATTCGATGAGAAGAACGCTAAGAGAGGTATATATAAAGCTAATTTTTGTCCTTTAAAGTTCATTTTATCTCATTTAGACAGATCCCAGTTAAAAGAATGTATTTAGAATCAATTATTCTTCAAGAAAGCTAAGATTAAGTATTCTATAAGTATTCTAAAACAACCATACCTTGAAATCAATACACGAGAAGCAATCCTTTACAGTCAATCAGATTGCTAACTATCCAGCTGACTGAAATTCACAATTAATACCCCTACAAACACTTGAAAATAAGAGAAAAAAATCATAACAAATTAAGAAAAAACAAATTAATTTGACAAATAACGTAGCAGAAACTACTTCCCTTAACCTGAAATAAATTGATGGATATAACTCCAAAGTTAGAAAGTATGTAAAGGGAAAAGGTGAAAGCTCATCCATCCCTAGATTGATGAATTTAAGTATCCTATAAATTAAACAATTTAATGGTAGATAGATACTAAATCTAAAAAACATTTGAATTCAGTGCTTCTGCCAGAAATGTAAACTGTTATGCAGTTCCTGCCCTTCCAGTAGAGGCGAGTTAATAGGTATACGTAACTGCACTTCATGAAATTCAGTCAATGTGTAATTCTCATTTGTTAATCTCTCAGTTTTAGTAAAATTGAGTTTTCCCTATTGAGCCTGTAACTGCAACCCTATTGAGTTTTCTCTGGTGTGGTGTGTGCTGCGTATGTAAGGAGTAGAAGGAGAGCAAGGAGGAGGAAGTGGGAGGATGCAGGAGCCATGTGGGGGCGCTGGTGGTGGTTAGCTGAGGATGGTGAAGCGCAGCGTTAATTTTTACTCATGTGGAGTGGACAGGGGAAGCTCTTTTGGTAGAGATTCTATGGTAAGGATTCAGGAAAAAACATACAAAACGACAAAGACAAATACGTATATAACTTCTCATCTTTTTATTAATTAATAATTGAATACATCACCTACTCTTCTTTCCAAATATCATTTCTACTTCTACTCCTTATCTTTATTTTGTTAATTTACCACTACTTTTTAAATGTTTAATGCCTTAATATCAACATATTTATCTGATTCTTCTTTCTTTAAACCATTTCTCTTCAAACCAATTTTATTTCTCTTTTTTATTTTAAGAGAATCAAATCCAAATCTTCAGAAATCAATATAAATATATATATATATATATATATATATATATATATATATATATATATATATTTATATCCCCAATTCAGTTTCTATCATTCTATTCTTCTCTTTTTTGGTAAAGCTATATTTTCTTTTCTTTGAGAATAATGTTCATATATCATGTAATATAATAATAAAATTAAATTTTCTAGAAATGTATAGAAAATTTCTATGAATACACTCTGACGTGGTTTTTAGCAATTTATTATAGAAAGTTATAATTTCGAAAACTATTTAATATAGAAATTTATGATTAGCTAATATTTGAATAAATATGAGTGGTAGTGAGATTTTAAGAGGAGTTAGAGAGGGGACCACATTAGACAATAAGCAAACAAGAAGATAAAAAGGGTGGCGGTTCTTGAATGGATCTAATGGTCCCTTTTAAAACAGCATTGGGAAAGGAACCTATAATACTGAGGCTACGAGATAGGAAGAAGCGCAACATTGTTAATCTCTGCTGAGGTCAAAAAAACAGGGTAGCACAACGACCAGAATTGCCATGGCAGTGCCTCATGCCTGTGTGAGCTGTTACTATGTATGCTATGATGAGAATCCAGACAATAGATTGTTTGATAAAACAATTAAGGATCGGCAAGCCATGTTAAAAACTGGGCGTGATGTGGTTCCAACACCAAGGGGATTCAGGACGTATACGAGGAACTGATCCAACTTCAAAGTTTTTAACTGGCTTCTCTATTTTCATTGATTATGCAGACATTTAAGAGTTAATAACAAAGAATCAATGTCAAAAATGGCAAATTCATATAACTATAACAATTGCCCAGATACAGCAGACAAAGTAGAGAATGCTTGTTGAGGATCTCTATAGAAAAAAATTAGAATAAAAGTGCTCAGGGGACAAATAATTCATCCAATCATGTGCCCCAACATCCAAATAGACATGATAATTTTACAGTTTAATCCTTGCTTGTTAAGAACATGCTTGTTTAGTGTCTCTCAAAACATGGTATTACTAGTATAGCATCAATATGTACAAAAATTCTACACTGAGCAAAGTGCAAAGTGCAAAGATAATATGCTCATCCCATAGCATGCAACGATTGGAAATCATGATTAATTTATCCAACAGTAGCAACAAAAGTATGGCATACTAAAGAAAGAAACATATAAAACTCATACGACAAAGTTCAACCATATGTCACAAGAATAGTACTCTCTTAAAATCTAGCACAATATTTGACAAAAGAAAATCTTTCAACATTTAAATAGATGGGTAAGGTACAAAATAACCTAAAAGAGTAACACAGAAAAAGTAGCTTGGCCATGCCGTGATGTGCTCTCACCTCTCTCCTGCAACACCTGCAGAACAAGTTCATCAAAATTATTGCAGCATAATAGACTAATCAAAAATAAAATAAAAAGTAGATAGAAAGCACGCTTCATTTTTTTACCATTTGAAAGCATGTATAATCTATTACTCATATAAGAACCTTACAATGATGTGTATTTGATACAGCTACAGGCATTAAGTTTTATTCAGTAGTAATAAGCATTAAAACGTTTATTTTACAGATCCGAGCTACAACATAACTTCAGCAATCACTTACCTAGTCAGAATATACTCAACCTCGTAACTAAAAATGAGAATCAAATATACTCAATTGAAGAAAAAGCAACAACAACATAACCAATAACCAAATTACCTATTACAGGAAAGAACTCAAAATTCGAACACGCCACAAAAAAACTCAGAAAAAGTTCAGGCACTTGACTATGGTCGTGGAAAGCAAGATTCTGATAAAGGGGAAACTAAACCCTAAATATTAATATCAACATTAACAAAAAGAAAATTAAAAATGAAGGAGAATTAAAAAAAGGCAACCCTAATATCAAATAAACATACCTTGTGCTTAGCTCAAATAGAGTCGTTTTGAGAAAGAGCAATGAGAGGAGGAATCCACAAGCAAGCCTCTGTTATTAACACTGTGAGCACAGAGCTGAACAAGAGTCAGAATAGTGAACTCCTTCCCCTTCACCGACCCATCTTTGATCGCCTCCACAAGTGTAGCAATACCACCTTCTTCCACAATCGCCTCTTACGAACAACAACTTCTCGAATTCGCCCCGACGAACAACAATTTCCCCGCCAATCCAAACACAATCCCCACGAATCTAGGAGATATTAGTGAAATTAATAGAAGAAAAATGTAACAAATTAGGAAAAAGCAAGTAGTATGTGAACTATGAATCATAAAACCTACTTGGTCACACTTTAGAGATTTTGACGAAGAGGCAGCATAGGCAGTCTCAGAAGTAGCAGAGGGAGGACTGCCCTCGGAGCACGGAGGAGAGAAGCGAGACTGAGAGGGGACGAGAAAAATGCAAGGGTTTGGAATAGATGAGAGAAGATCGAGACTCAGAGCGAACATGATGAAACTAGATATGTGAGAGGGAAATGTGAAAAATTAGAGAGATATTATAACTCATTTCCAAAACTCCGTTATAATACATCTTTGCACTTACAAGCTCATTACATGTTATAACTGATTTACAAAACTACGTTATAATATCTTTTAAATGTCACCGCGTTTCATATTATAACTGATTTATCAAACTACCTTATAATATGCCTCTATTATAACAGATAAGTTTTGTCTGTCATAATATAGATTGTTATAAAAAGCCATTTTTCTTCTAGCGATTATTTTTTAACAATCCACTCGAGAGGAAATGAAGAAAAGAACTTTGAATTCTTAGGGTTGTCTCTTTTTTGCCGAAAGCTCAACAAACTAAACTATCATTGATCTAAAATAATCATCAATAAAAACTCCTTTAAAATTAAAGAAAATGTAGAATATAAAACAATTTTCTAAACTACACAAAACTCGTAAAATCTAATTCTATTTATAAACTTCATTTCTTATTCATTCTAAAGTTTAATATTAAAATATTATAGATCTTATAATTTTAATATACTTCAAATTTAAAAATAATCAGTTAAACATTATAAGTTTTAGAAGTAATTTAAAATACTACTTTGGTTTGGGAAAAAATAATTTGTTAACATATAAATGCAATTATATTTTATAATTTTTAAATATTTTAGATGAATAAATAATATCTACTTTAAAATTTTTAGAAAGATTATAATATCACAAAAAATGTAGTACAGACAATAATAATACGTGTTCTGTGACATCCCAATTATATATTATAAAGATATATAATATAATAAAGGCGTCACCATGAATAATACTAGAAAACAGTTAAGATTAATAGGATTACAGTCATCCTTAAAGAGTACAATTTGGAAACTTGGAGTACTAGAGTTTCTCCCTTAAAATACAGAGAATTTAAAACTTAGAACATGACAAAGTTTCTTCAAAATATCCTAGGATAAGATAATTAAAGCCTAGAGAACTAGGCAGCAACATTTCCTTCCCCATCAAGAGCTGTTTCCAAAGTACCTCCTCGCCATCTGCTCCCATCCAAGTGGATGATCATCGCAAGGAAAACAAATGCAAACATGGCACAAACACAAGCAATTGCAAGGGTGAGCTAATTATAAAAAAAAAAACAATTAAGAGCATGTACATACAAGATATTAATTTAAAGAAAACAAGATAAAACATTCATCCTATCATGTTAAGTACTAGACTTGACTCGTCCGGACTTTAGAATGATAGTCGAGCTATGGCGGGTCATGCACCCGTGGTGGCTTGTGATACTTAGGCTCTACCGCCTTGGGCTCCCCCGCCCTCCCACACTCATGAGGTTAGTCTGTTCCGCGCCCTGGAGCATGATGGAAGCCTCCAAGACTAAGACCTCATACTACTCCTCACCACATGGTCCAATCCTCTCTACATGAGAAGAAAGGCCATTGGAGCGTCAGGAAGACCCCCAAGACTGAGCTCCTACTTTCATTCTAAAACACTAAGAATCTCACCAAGAGATTCCACATTTGAAACTACCATAAGCAACCATGAAATCATGTTTCGGTCTTTCCCAATTCACACACCTTTGAATTATAATCAAACTACATATTTAAGCCTTAAAGATCAAGTCATATGTAACAGGACATGCTCCACAACCACTTCCAATCATCTCAAATAGACAATATTGACAATATTGTCATAAGAATATAATATATATATATATATATATATATTTATTTATTCATTTTCTTATTTTGCTACATATTTAATATTTCATACTACACTAAGTGTTATTACAGGGGAGATTTTACCTTTCTCCAATCCTCCTTACACTCCAAAATGGTTTCTATTTGGTAAACTACTTGTCTAATTATCATCACCATGAGACACTTTCCCTTCTACCACTCCCTCCCTACCCAATTGGTCACCGGAGAGGGTTTAGATGTCTGACCCATCAGACTCACCTTCGACGATAACACATATGACTAGTCACAACGTACTAGACCAGGCCAGGGTTGCTCTATGACTAGTCACAACGTACTAGACAAGGCTCTCAACAACCCTATTTGATTTATCTAAGTTATCTATTCTGTTCTTTTATGCTATAACTTGAAATGCTAATTTTTAATATTTTCATTTCCTCTCACAACAACCTCATATAGTACCTGTGTATCCAATTACTACCAAACAATGCTAATTAAATCCCACTCAAGACCTTTTCCAGAACATCACCAATCTCAGTCAATAACCCATTCAGAAACAGTTCATAATCATCAAAATAGGACACATAAATCAATCACAGATAAATCATTTAAGCAGTATAGTACACACCAAAACCAATTACCTAAAACAGGAACATTACAGTCTCAATAGTGCATCACATTTTTAATTCAACATGCATAAAACACTAAAACAGATTCAACCCAGAAAATAATTAGCTCCCCTTACCTGGAAAGCTTAACAGTAACAGGTCAAGAACGCCCTAGGACCGTACCCACACTTCGCTGAACTTACAGAACCTACAAATCACCAAATTGGTGATAGAACATAGCTCTCAGAGCTCGAATGGGCAAAGAATGGAAGGAAAACCGTACAAGGCACATGAACCCAACAAAGTTGCATGCCCTAGGTTCTAGAACAGTGAAAGAGAAGGGGAAAACACTTTCCAGATCGAACAAAGAAACTGTTCGGTTCAAAATGAAGATCTTGGTGCAAGGAACGCTGTAGTACCTTCAGTTAAAATTTTTATCGGTTCAGTGAGTAGTTTTCTTAGAGAGAAGGCAGAGCAAATTTCTTAGAAAGAAAATAGCTCTGTCTAGAGAGAGAAAGCAAAGAGTAGAAATGGGAAATATGATTCTGATTTTCAGAAGACCCCTTCCTAAGGATATGGGTCCTTTGCTGATGGACTGGCAATAGCCCTTTTTATTTTGGCTTTTACATTCTCCCCAACAAATAATATTTTCGTCCTTGAAAATTAAACTTACCTGAGAGAAGAAACAACCTACACTCATAACATCATTTCTCTCCAACGACCTTACTAACATGAAAAACCATGCCTTATAATATACTAATATCCAAACATATATATCACTGAACAATGTCCCATACCACAGCTAATTCATCTTAACATCACAAAAACTCATAAGCAATACAAATAAAATGACTACCATCATATTGTTTAGGCTTATGAATCCCTATTAATTAAAAGAAAATATTAGAAAACAATTAAGATTGCAGATTTATGTCAGTAGTTAAGGATAAATTCATCCCCTAAATCACATAATCGTCTCTGGCACATATATGGATGAAATGTGTTCTCACTTAGCAGTTTGCACCATATCAAGTGTTTCTCAAGAGAATTACCCTAAATCCTTCATGTAATAAACAAGTCACGACAACACTTAAAGATGCACTCAGTCTTGCTAAACAATTCAAATCTAACGAGCTCTCTAGTCAAGAGAAGAAACAACTAATTAGAATATTCACCAGTCTAAGCAAAGTCAATAAATAAATATAAAAAAAAATTAACCCTTTCCATATATTTATAGCTCATTCGATAAAATTGAGAGGCTTACCACCGAAAATTCATTATTGCATAGTAAAGAAAAATGCTTGTATTCATTAATACATGAAACTATATAACAAACTACCGTGATATACAAGAACTTGAAAGCACTCAATGACCTTAACGACATTGTCCTACAATGTGATTAATGTGTTTTGTTCTTTTTTTTTTTCAAACATCTTTAGTTAGGCATTTAGAAACACAACTAGATTATTTTCACTAATTAAAAATAGCAAATTTCAGCATTGATTTGAACTCTCAAATACTATATAATTTTTAAAAAGTATTAGAAAGTAAGCTTTAAATCTAACATGGGATCTCCAACACACTAACTGATGCCAAGGACTAGACATCTCATGTGTGAGACTAGATATTTGTGGTGGTCCAATAATAGTTTGATAATAAATGGTATAATAGACCTAAGAAACCTAGCTAGAATAGTTCCTAAAACTATAATAGTAAGTCTTTTTTTTATGCCTAACTCAATTTAAAAAATCAGTTTGGTAAGATGAGGTTTAAATTTGATTTTTATCACGAGTTGATGTGGACTCTTCAACAAAAAGTATGTCTGATAGACCTCAACAACATTCTCTATTCTAGGAGAAACAAGAGCAATCACATAAACAGAAAAACAAATGAGTGACATGAATATGAAAGAAGAAAAGGGAGAGTAGGAAATTAATTTCAATGAGATTATGACAATAATTATGGAACTGGAGAAGTGCTGAAAATGGAAGTGTTGGTTACAGTGCTGGGTAGAATGATGAGTTTGAGAATAGAAGAGAAAATTAGTGGAGGAGATGATACAAGGAAGACCTGACAAAAAGGGGAAAGAGGAAAGAAATAAAATAATGAAATGGGTAAGCCTATTCCGAGGCAAGGAACTGAAGGCAATTAACAGTCTCTTCATTCAAGTTTTTCTTTGCTTTTAAAGATTTCACCAAATCTCATCCTGCTACAAGGAACCAAGCCATGGGGCATGGCTATTAATATATTTATTTTATATATAATCTCCAAATCAATATCATATTCTTGACGGCATTATAAATATTTGTGCTTTTGTCCAATGATATTAAGATGAATTTTAGAAAAACTCCCCAATATTATACTGATTATTAACTGATGGAAGGACCACTTTCTTTGATGATTTACACTTCATGCATCAAACGCAGTATAAATCTTACTGAAACAAAATATACAATCTACAATGCATTATTTATATTGGTTGTAAAATTACCTATATAAATAAAAGTTCAAGACACTCTTGTAACTAAATGTCACAATGTAATTATAAAGGTAAAAAAAAGGCAAATAGTTTGGCAAAATCACTGAAAGTATTATTATACTTAAAGTTCTAGTTCCATAAGGAATGAAAGTAACTACACAATGATAGTAACTACAGAAACAAAGTAAAAGAAAACAAAATGTAACAACAAGCCACACAATAGCATTTTACATATTAATAAAGTCATCACACCAAGATATAAGTAATAATCTCACTTTTTGACAACGAACTTATGCAACCAAGCCGAGAGCATCTAGATGAAAAGTATAAAATAGAACTTATAGAAACTCCTGTTTTGTTGATGATGTTTGAAATGTCATTTTAAGAAACAGTTTACCTGATGTGCTATATTGTGTACCACTTTACTTTTTAATTTTATGGATACAAAGAAAGTGAGATAGAGTGAAATATCCTGGTATTCACACTAAAATGACATCTGTGTTAAAGTTGTATTATTATTATTATTATTATTTTTTAATTACCAAAGACGAAGATATTTCTTCGACTACAATTAAAATATAATGAAAAGGTATTTTGTTTCACTTGTTAAAAAAAACTTCACTTATTTTGTTTTGACCCTTTTCTCACAGTATTGATGTTATAATGATCACAGACAAAATTTGAGATCAAAGATAATCAAATAAAATATTTACCCCATAAAATTCTAATACTTCAGTTGCAAAAAGCCATGTAAAACTAACCTTGAAGATTTATTATGTGTTAAGTCTAGGGGTGGACAAAAATCCTTTTTCCCCATTCTGATCCACTCTTGCACTGTTTTGATCTGTTTAGAATTCATTTCATTAAATCTGTTTTCTATTTCTGATCTCTATTTTGTAAATTTTTTTTAGAACAGATTTTTGTTTCACTTATATAGATTTTAAAAATTGGAAAATCTGAATTTTCAATCCAAAATCATATTCAGATAAAAATAATCCAAAAGTAATAGGATAAATCATGTTTTCTGACAAGAACACTTATCAATCATATCCACATACCTAGGTAGCTTTATAAAGAATCCATATATCATGAAACAACTAAATTGGGATGCCATACTTGTACGAGTTGAAGTTAAAATTTTAATGTTCATAAAGGAAATTATATCATACTTCAGAAAATTCACTGGAAACTTCTTCAATTATGATATTTGCAAGCACACCATAAATACAATACCTTATCATACAAGAAAAGAAAGATGACCCACCAAAGATAGATACAGTCTGTATAGGAGCAGTTGGAAAAATCCAATTAATTTGCAACATAATTTACAAGAAAACAAATGGTGACTAATTGAGTACCGAGAGCCTCTTTGGATGAGTTTGTTTATAAGATATTTTTAAAAGAGAAATATAAGAACCTTTATCATAAACTAAAATTAATTTATGCATATGTTACTTTGCATAACCTTTATCATAGTTTCTCTAACTTCTTATTTTTAACTCGTGCATAAACTAAATTTGGAACTTGTCAAGTAGCTATACAGTTAAAGTAAAAAAAATTAAGACTATCTATATGCCAAGAGCATAGGATTAAGCATAAAATGAAGAAATAAAATTGTCTTTGGATGATGAAAAGGAAAGTAAAAACTGGAATCAAAACTACTCCTTCAATAATGTCCTAACTAAGCTATTTACCCAAACAGGCACTCATTTTATTAAAAAAATAAACATGAAAAAAAATGATAACAGGAAATTTATAGATTGAGTAATGCATTATCCACAAGTAGAAAAATCCAAAATTCTCTAACGTAGAAACTGTAATCATTTATGATAAATGAATAATACATCTTACATTTCGCATTTCATATGTTACGTTCTACAAATTACTAATATATTATTTTAAACCTTTGACTAATATTTTGGTTTCAGATAACAACAGAATACGAACAATTGCCTAAGACAAAGAAAAAATGTTGAAAAGAGTACACAAGCAAACATCAAAGCACACACAACCTAAGGAATTTGTCTTAATGGCTTAAACTAATTCTAAAGAAGGTATACAGGTCAAGTTGTCTTTGAATCTGCATTCCTCTACAACTATAGAGCATAACACACTACTACAAAGGCAAGAGCAAGACAAGAATTTCTATCGACAGTAACACTTGAATCACTACCCTTCCTTTCCCCAAACCTTCATAATTAAGAAAGGAAAATTATCTCTAGTAAAAGTCATGAGTGTGCACCCTCATTCTTCTACAGAGACATCTTTTGTTCTCAAAACGTCTAGTTAGATACACAATTTCACCATCTAGACTTGGAGGAAATGGTACAACATACCATTCAGACTCAACTTTCCACAAGAAAGTAAAGACAAACCCGCAACCCGTAGGTTATCCTAAGAACAAACTGCTCTAATACCATAAATGTGACATCCCAATTATATATTATAAAGATATATAATATAATAAAGGCGTTACCATGAATAATACTAGAAAACAGTTAAGAGTAATAGGACTACAGTCATCCTTAAACAATACAATTTGGAAACTTGGAGCACTAGAGTTTCTCCCTTAAAATACAGAGAATTTAAAACTTAGAACATGACAAAGTTTCTTCAAAATATCCTAGGATAAGATAATTAAAGCCTAGAGACCTAGGCAACAACATTTCCTTCTTTAAACAATACAATTTGGAAACTTGGAGTACTAGAGTTTCTCCCTTAAAATACAGAGAATTTAAAACTTAGAACATGACAAAGTTTCTTCAAAATATCCTAGGATAAGATAATTAAAACCTAGAGACCTAGGCAGCAACATTTCCTTCCCCGTCAAGAGGTGTTTCCAAAGTATCTCCTTGTCATCTGCTCCCATCCAAGTGGATGATCATCGCAAGGGAAACAAATGCAAACATGGCACAAACACAAGCAATTGCAAGGGTGAGCTAATTATAAAAAAAACATACAATTAAGAGCATGTACATACAAGATATTAATTTAAAGCAAACAAGATAAAACATTCACCCTATCATGTTAAATACTAGACTTGACTCGTCCGGACTTTAAAATGATAGTAGAGCTATGGCGGGTCATGCACCCGTGGTGGCTTGTGATACTTAGGCTCTACCGCCTTGGGCTCCCCCGCCCTGCCACACTCACGAGGTTAGTCTGTTCCGCACCCTGAAGCATGATGGAAGCCTCCAAGACTAAGACCTCCTGCTACTCCTCACCACATGGTCCAATCCTCCCTACATGAGAATAAAGGCCATTGGAGCGTCAGGAAGACCCCCAAGACTGAGTTCCTACTTTCATTCTAAAACACTAAGAATCTCACCAAGAGATTCTACATTTGAAACTACCATAAGCAACCATGAAATCATGTTTCAGTCTTTCCCAATTCACAGACCTTTGAATTATAATCAAACCACATATTTAAGCCTTAAAGATCAAGTCATATGTAACAGAACATGCTCTACAACCACTTTCAATCATCTCAAATAGACAATATTGTCATGTTATCACCAAACAGTAATATATACCAAACAATAATTGATAAAATCATGGATTATATGTGAAAATAATAATAGCATAATCATTGAAAGCTAAAACAAATTTATCACCACAAATTAATATAATGAATGGCACAAAAACAAAAGAAAGAAAGACGTTGCGCGTGCACCTTATGCTTTTGATAGGTTCATAAAAATATAATATATATCAATATATATATATATATATATATATATATATATATATATATATATTTACTTATTTATTTACTTTTTTATTTTGCTACATATTTAATATGTTATACTACACTAAGTGTTATTATAGGGGAGATTTTACCTTTCTCCAATCCTCCTTACACTCCAAAATGGTTCCTATTTGGTAAACTACTTGTCTAATTATCATCACCATGAGACACTTTCCCTTCCAACACTCTCTCCCTACCCAATGGGTCACCGGAGAGGGTTCAGATGTCTGACGCATCACTCACCTTCGATGCTAACACATATGACTAGTCACAATGTACTGGACCAGGCCAGGGCTGCTCTATGATCAGGGATGTGCCAACTCAGGTTTTTAAGTCCCATCTATCCTATCAACAAAGGCTCTCAACAACCTCATTTGATTTATCTAAGTTATTTATCCTATTCTCTTATGCTTTAAACCTGAAATGCTAAATTTTAATATTTTCACTTCCTCTCACAACAGCCTCAAACAGTACCTGTGTATCCAATTACTACCAAACAATGCTAATTAAATCCCACTCAAGACCTTTCCAGAACATCACCAATCTCAGTCAATAACCCATTCAGAAACAGTTCAAAATCATCAAAATAGGACACATAAAATCAATCACAGATAAATCATTTAAGCAGTATAGTACACACCAAAACCAATTACTTAAAACAGTAAGATTACAGCCTCAACAGTGCATCACATTTTTAATTCAACATGCATAAAACACTAAAAAAGATTCAACCCAGAAAATAATTAGCTCCCCTTACCTGGAAAGCTTAACAGTAACAGGTCAAAAACGCCCTAGGACCGTACCCACACCGCGCTGAACTTACAGAACTTACAAATCACCAAATTGGAGATAGAACATAGGTCTCAGAGCTCGAATGGGCAAAGAATGGAAGGAAGAATGTACAAGGCACATGAACCCAACAAAGTTGCATGCCCTAGGTTCTAGAAGAGTGAAAGAGAAAGCGAAAAACACTTAACGGGACTAACAGAGAAACTGTTCGGTTCAAAATGAAGATCTTGGTGCAAGGAACGCTGTAGTACCTTCAGTTAAAATTTTTATCGGTTCAGTGAGTGGTTTTCTTAGAGAGAAGGTAGAGCAAATTTCTTAGAAAAAAAATAGCTCTATCTAGAGAGAGAAAACAAAGAGTAGAAATGGAAAATTTGATTCTGATTTTTAGAAGACCCCTTCTTAAGAATATGAGTCCTTTGCTGATGGGCTGACTGTTCCAACTTAAGGCCAATAGGCTTTTACATGTTCCTTAAACTGATTATGTAACTTTTATTCGGCATAAACAATTAACCATTGTTTCATAGTATTAAATATTGAAACATAATTGGACATGAAAAATAAAAATAAAGTTTGCATAAACCAAAATAAAAATTCCATAACTCTACTGGCACTATAAAAATATTTAAATATAAATAATGACATTAGAAGAAAATACACTCACAAAGTCAAATTGTTCTAGGACATACATGATATCGATAAAATAAAAAAGCTATAATAAATTAAAATGACAGCTATGCTAATATTGTGATTATTTGATGCATATAAACTTCGTTTATCGGCCCTTCTTCTAGTTTTAAAATTTTTTAAAATAAAAATTAAATAGTCCGTAAAAAAAGGAATATTAATTTATAAAAACTAATTTTAACTTAATACTATTTTCCATAAATACCTAAAAACTTTATCTAACTTAAACCATGACTATGACTTCCCCTGAAAGCAAAAAATGTCTCATTCTTTCTAGAACGTGTGTGATTTGAAGTTCAATTTTCCCTTCACGTATACTTATATCTAGTAGCTTAGCAACTTTCCTTTTCTAAGTAAGGAAATGAATGAAGATAAAAAAACAAACAATTGTTTTCAATGATAGTGATACCAATCACTTACTATCCCAATTGCTTAGCAATTAGCATTGCAAATTGGCTTCTACATAATGGAAAGTGTACTGTAAGGGTTAGGACGGACGTCCGGATAAGGAAAAGGATGACCGGCACACCACTCGAAGTGGTAGCAAGGCATAGGACGAACGACCAGTGGACTGTGAAAGTTAGGACGGACGGCCGGATAAGGGAAAGGATGATCGACACCTCTGAAGGTATAGGACGAACGGTCTGAAACGGAAAGGGGTGGTCGTCGTATCCCTTGAGGTAATGCTTAGAAGTCCGGTACAGAGCGCCGGGACCGACAGACATACGCAAAGATAATGGAATCACGGATGGCCCTGACGGCCGGTCAGTCCCCGAAGCAAAGTTATCAAGCATTCGAAATTAAGGTAAAGCAAAGATTAGTCTTAACAGGCTCGTGATTGGGCCGTGATTAAGTCCCCACTAATCATCGGCCCATCAAGAAAACTATATATAGGGGTCAAAGGTAAGAGGTAAGGTGATTTTTCTGGATGTTCATTTATTGCTCTTTCTCTTTCTATCTCTACTTTGATAAAAGAGGAATCAGAACACTGACTTGAGCGTCGGAGTATCATTAGCAGGTACCCGGACGCTTGGACAAGGAAGAACGATCAACCCAGAGAAGTAACGGAGGACCGGACGGATCGGAGTGAAATTGTGCAAGGGAACTCAAACGAAATCCCAACCGGAACAGAAAGGAATGAATATTTTATCTTCAATGATTGTGATATGTGTAATCTCTATTGTTTATGATATAACAATAATTTCAGATATTCAAATTTCAAAATTACTGCCGATCAATAATATTTATTGTGATGAAACAGAAACACTTCATTTATTATTTAACATTTATTTTACATTAATAATATTTTTATTTTAAAATAAAAAATAATATAAAATAAATCAATTAAAAAAGTAAAAAAAAATGTATAATTTTTTAATATATAGGAGTACAAAATTGAGAGGAGTAGATGAATTCTTTTCTTAATATATAGCCTAGTATTTTTCTTCTAGATATTAGTGGTACGAATTATATTAAAAAAATATAGTTTATTTTGAATTTTTTTGAAAATTTATTTCATTATATTAAAAAATGACTTTTATTTTTGTCTCTTGAATAATACGATATTTTTGAATTGTTAAAATAATAAATTTTAATAATAAGTAATATTACTACTCGTGTAATTTATATTATATCTTATTATTTAATCATGATCAAAATTGCATGAAACTTAAAACATTATGCTTATTGTACGGTATGATATATGGGACGAACGGTTACGAAGAATAACCGATCGGGGTCGTAAGGTCTTGTAACTGGGCTCATATTATTGGGTTTATAACCCATCCCGTTAATTTAAAATATATTTTGTTGAAGATACTGGGAATCAAATAATATCTAACGATGAGGATAAAAGAAGTTATTATCTGAAATCAAGTAAGTTGTTAATATTTTATTCTGTTTATATTCTAATCCAAAGCCTATAAATAAAGGCCTGAGGACTCCAAACAAGGTACGCTTCACTCACGCTTACATTGATCATATTCTCCACTCTGAGCATTGCCTTGCTAAGAGACGAAGCCATCCTACTACAGACGCCTAACTTGAGCGTCGGAGTGCCATTGCAGGTATTCCCCCCCTCCCCCCGGCCAGAGCTTGAAGAACGCCGGACGGTTACGACTCGAGAAAGACGAACGGTAGAAGTACGGGGAAATCGACCAGCCAACATCAGAAACCGGGAAAGCCACGTCAGAAAAGGATAGTGTCTCGGTCCCACAAAATATCCACCGAAACATTTTGGCGCCCACCGTGGGACCGGAGGCATCCCATTGAAACTGCAAGGAGCCAAGACTAATGCCCAGTCTCAACATCGCAGCTTCAAATCAACACCAGAAACTTTCAACAAAGTGAAACGTCATCAACAAGATAAGTATTTTTTGAAATATGAATATTTCATAAAATATCTAATTGATAATAGATATTATAACAACTATTTTATATAGATATCAAAAATACATATAATATAATCCATAATGGTTATATATTATAACCGAGATATATAATATATGGTATATTATAATCGAAATATATGATAACCGAAATATATTTAACATAATATAATCCATAATATGTTATATGATATATGATATATTAAAAATACATATTATATTATAATGCTATATGCCGAAACATTTAATTGTTATATAATATCATATATAGCCATCGGTATAATTCATAACGGTTATAACTGAAACGTTTATTTATCATAATCATATGATATAATATATAACTATTGGTACAATTCACAATGGGCGGTAGCCCTGCCTCCGTTCAATAACAATACAAATCAGATTTTTATTATCACAAACATGTTAGTTTGCAGGTCTCAAGACTCTAAAGCAGTTACATCTCGGCCGTTGGTCTTAATTATATCTTTGATATTATATATCTTGCAGATCATTAAAGCAATTACATCTCGACCGACCAGTTTCAATTATATCTTCAATATTATATCTCTTGCAGATTACTAAAGCGGTTACATCTTAACCGACCGGTTTCAATTATATCTTGGTTAAAACCATTTAGGCGTCCCTATTTTCGTAAGGTATTCCCAATTTGGTCCCCTTCTTTTAAACCTTCCCAATTGAGTCCTTATAAGTGCTGATTTCAAACAAATTAGCCCCTGCCGTTAAAAATCGTTAACGGTGTTAAAATTGTGCAGAGGTGAGTAGATGACGTGCTTAAAATTCTCCTTTTGAGGTGCTAAAATTATGCAGATGTGTTAAAATTGTGCAGAGAAGAATGGGAAAAATTTGAACACCTTTACACAATTTTAACACTTCTGTACAATTTTAACACCTCAAAAGGAGAATTTTAATAACGTCATCTACCCACCTCTGCACAATTTTAACACCGTTAATGATCTTTAACGGTAGGGGCTAATTTGTTTGAAATTAGCACTTATAAGGACTCAATTGGGAAGATTTAAAAAAAGGGGACCAAATTGGAAATACCTTACGAAAATAGGGACGCCTAAATGGTTTTAACCTTATATCTTCAATATTATATCTCTTGCAGATTACTAAAGCGGTTACAATCTTAACCGATCGGTCTCAATATATCTCTGATATATATCTCTTGCAGATTACTAAAGCGGTTACATCTTAACCGACCAGTTTCAATTATATCTTCAATATTATATCTCTTGCAGATTACTAAAGCGATGACTAAAGTGGTTACATCTGAACCGGTCAAAAAGCAGTAACATGCTCATCCAGTTTACATCGCAAGTCCATCATCCTACTCCACCAAATAATGAACGAAACAGTTCGTCAACAAATTTTATGGGCGAAATAGTCCACCAAAAAACGAACGAAAAAGTTCACCAACAAATTTTATGGGCAAAACAGTCCACCAAGCAACGAACGAAAAAGTTCGTCAACAAATTTTATGGGCGAAATAGTCCACCAAATAACGAACGAAACAGTTCGTTTGGGCGAAATAGTCCACC
Source organism: Vigna mungo (assembly GCA_036885675.1). Classification (NCBI taxonomy): domain Eukaryota; kingdom Viridiplantae; phylum Streptophyta; class Magnoliopsida; order Fabales; family Fabaceae; genus Vigna; species Vigna mungo. The sequence goes on along the minus strand of CP144698.1, from coordinate 14,033,405 downwards.
AAATAACGAATGAAACAGTTCGTCAACAAATTTTATGGGCGAAACAGTCCACCAAATAACGAACGAAACAGTTCGTCAACAAATTTTATGGGCGAAACAGTCCACCAAATAACGACCGAAACAGTTCGTCAACAAATTTTATGGGCGAAACAGTCCACTAAAATTTACGAACGAAACAGTTCGTCAACAAATTTTATGGGCGAAACAGTCCACTAAAATTACGAACGAAACAGTTCGTCAACAAATTTTATGGGCGAAACAGTCCACTAAAATTTACGAACGAAACAGTTCGTCAACAAATTTTATGGGCGAAACAGTCCACTAAAATTTACGAACGAAACAGTTCGTCAACAAATTTTATGGGCGAAACAGTCCACTAAAATTTACGAACGAAACAGTTCGTCAACAAATTTTATGAGCGAAACAGTCCACAAAACTTACGAACGAAACAGTTCTTCAACAAATTTTATGGGCGAAATAGTGCACCAAATAACGAACGAAACAGTTCGTTTGGGCGAACCAGTCCACCAAATAACGAACGACACAGTTTGTCAACAAGTTTCATGGGCGACACAGTCCGTCAAGCAACGACCGACCCCGTTGATGAACGACCAAGTTCATTAGCACGTTTCAAGGACGACTGCAACACCGATCGGCCACTACCTTATCCAGCACTCATAAAAGTCCTACAGTCAAGCCAAACTAAAGCCTTGTCTTTCCTTAAGACTTGGGGGAGATAATGTACCGTATGATATCTGGGATGAGCGGTTACGAAGAATAACCGATCGGGGCCGTAATTGGGCCTGATATTATTGGGTTTATAACCCATCTCGCTAATTTAAAATATATTTTGTTCAAGATACTGGGAATCAAATAATATCTAACGATAAGGATAAAAGAAGTTATTATCTGAAATCAAGTAAGTTGTTAATATTTTATTCTGTTTATATTCTAATCCAAAGCTTATAAATAAAGGCCTAAGGACTCCAAACAAGGTACGCTTCACTCACGCTTACATTGATCATATTCTCCACTCTCACAGTTTCTCTATTAAATTCCTTCACTCTGAGCATTGCCTTGCTAAGAGACGAAGTCATCCTACTACAGACGCCTAACTTGAGCGTCGGAGTGCCATTGCAGGTACTCCCCCCCCCTCTCGGCCAGAGCTTGAAGAACGCTGGACGATCACGACTCGAAAAAGACGAACGGTAAAAGTACGGAGAAATCGACCAGCCAACATCAGAAACCGGGAAAGCCACGTCAGAACAGATCAGTGTCTCGGTCCCAAAATTATCTACCCAAACACTTATTATTTGTAATAATAAACAAAAGTTAAAGAATTAGTATTCTTATAGATAAAATAATGGTATTAATTTCTTATTTTTTTCTTGAGTTTTTAAATTTTACATTTTTTTTATTTTTCCTCATACTTTAATGGTACAAAGTTGAAAAACTCTAGAAAATACAATTAATATATTCATTCATTACTCAATATAATATTTATGTTGATATTTCAAATCATTAACTCATTACTGTAATGTAAATTGTTATGATTTTAACAAGTAAAGTTGTAAAGGATAGTAAAAAACCAAACACATTTAGAGCTTTTTTATTTGTCTTTTTACTGTCACCTTTAACTTTATTTGTTATAATTATAACAATGACATTATAATTACAATATTGAATTAATAATTTAAAACATCAACATAAATATTGTATTATATAATATATACCTAACAATAGTCATTAGTACAAAAATAACGTATAACATCGAATATTTTGGTCTTTAAATGGTGAATTTGCGAACAACGTCATATTATGAGACGTTAAATTAATGTCAAATTTTTAAATATTCAACGTCAAATTAACTTCGAATTTTGTCAATATACTACATTAACTTAACGTCAAATTTTGTCAATATTCGATGTTAATAATTTTTTTTAATTAATTGTGATCCTTTTTAACAACTCTACAAGATCTGAAAAGTAGAAAAACATCAAATTTCAGTTTTTAGTATTTTATAAAGCATGAACTTTGATTAACAACAAACAACAATAACCAACAACAAACAAGTTCAATCAAACAACGACAAAATAGTTCAACCAAACAACAACGACAAATAAGTTCAACCAAACAACAATCATAAACAAGTTAAAAAAACAACAAATAGGTTCGACAAATAAGTTCTTCAAAACAAAAATGAAAACTAACCTTCAAAATGTGGGTTCATCGCAATAAAGTGTCGTCATCCGTGAGAGAGAAAGCAGAATGCGTCTATGAAGGACAAGAACACGAAAATAATCGGTCAAAACAAACGAAAATCATACATAAAGTAGTTAATTAACATGCATTTGTATAAAATGAAAGAAATATTACTTGTGATGGTCGTCAAATTTCGTTCGAGAAAAGTTTGAAGAGAGAAGAGAGACTCGCGCGCTAAGATAAAGTGAATGAATTTTCAATCTCCCGCTTAAATTTTTATTGAATTCACTAACCTTTTAAGTCTAACGCTGGGGCATTGGACGTTTTATATCCTTTTACGTCGAATTACAATTATAAATAACGTTTAATAATTGCATTTATTTACAAAAATATCACCGGTCATTTTTAACGTTAACTATTTAGTGGTTCGACGTTGAACGCGTGACGTTATACGTTATTTTTGCACTAGTATATAAACGAGAACAATACAACATATTATATATGATTTGATTCTACGAAAGATTATAAAAAAAAATATTCATTATATCTTAATGATTTGAACTAATTTGTTATTTGTGATTGTCTTTCAAAATACTCAAATTAAATACATTTCATTATATATTAACATATTATTATCATAAACATATTAAAAAGTAATGTGAAATTAGCATGTTATACCCACTTTGTAATAGTTTAGTCCATAAACTTTTTCAACTTCTCATTAGGTGTCTTAATCTAAATAATCTAAATTATAGGTGAAATTGAGATATTTTGTTTTTCGTAATAAGTTTATGTACTTAATATTGTCACCCTTAAAGTCATAATATCATATCCCACCACACACTCATAAAAATGAAACAATAATATAATAGGTTGATAATGTTAACATTTACTATTATTATTAGTTATTTAACTTTAATAACATTTTTTAAGATTTTAACTTAATCCTCATTTTAATATTGTTTTGTGAATAAATAGAAATTGGTTACTTTTATCAATTATATCACTAATTCCATTAATTTTTGTCTAATAGTTCAATAGAAAACACTTATAAGGTGAAACAAGATGGTAATCCAATAAAGTGTAGACAAAAGGTTAAAATTAGGTTAAAATTGGGATTTCTAAAGGATTTCTACCAACTAGGCACCACCTGAATCAAGCCCAAGACATGGAAGACAGAGAGGAAAATTCGTCACTAAGCTTGAGCGTCACTTCCTAATGGTGGATTGCGTTGACTGTCTCTTCACTTGCTCTAAGTTCCATTTAGACAAAGAGGTCCTTTGAGTTCATGTGTTAAGATGGATTGTTTGGTGTTAGACACTGTTAGCGGATTGGCAAGTGCACCAAATCGTATCAAGTAATAAAAATGGTAAAACCCATTAACGTTCTTCCCATGAGACTCGAAAGGCCTTATCGTTCGCGTGAATCAAAATCGTAAGACTTGCGGAGAAAAATTCATTAATTGTGGTGGATGCAATGACAGAAAATAAATATGCAATGTGTGATTCAATTGACGAGATTTAGGCAATGGATGAATGGAGTTGTTGGGGGTTTACAATTTCATCTAATCCTCTCTCTTTTATTTACTCCTCTTGTTTAAAAAGCTTTCTTATCTAATTACATGCAAACTTTCTTGGCCTCCCCTTAACCCGATCCCTCGACGAAAAGGGCCTATTACTAATTACCGGCTTGCTATCCTTAGCCTCCCCTAGCAACTAGCAACGCATTACAAACAGAAGCAAATACAATTGGTCGTCCTATTCCCCTATCCCTAGGTGGTATTGCTTAACCAAGGAAAATCTCACCAGTTCGTGCCATTACTGTACGTCCCCGTATCAATAAAGTCAAAGATCAATTACCGAATGAGTTAAACGATAAAGGCATTAAGCAGAGTATGAGAATCCAACAATTGATAATAAACGCATATGAAAAACATATAATTCAAACAAGAGTTTCAATAAACGAGAGTATCAAAATATTACATTGTTCCCTCAACAACAAAAAGGGTTTAGTTCACCATAGTCATGGTGAACCAAGATGAAAATAATGGAAGATATGGAAAGCAAACCCTACAAAAGACGAAAAGGAGCTTAAGCATCCAAGAGATCCTCTCCAAAGAGTGCAAAGTAGGTCTGGCCGCCCTCCTCTGTCAAAAGAATGAATTGAAATTCGTAACAGGGCTATTTATAGGTGAGAAGCGCAGCAAAAAAATAGGCCCAATCTTCACTTCTGTCAATTTTGTTGCAAAACAAGCATAAAATCGCTAAAAACAGTTTTTGACTCTCAACTGACTCATTTATTGAGTTTTGTTAGATTTCAAGCTCATTCTAAGCAATAAAGGGCGTAATTTAGTCGAAATTAGCATATGAAAATAACGGTTTTTCAACCGTTATCAGACACCACTTTTTCTAATATGACACTCTTAGCTTATTTTTCTTAGTTTCTTTGAGAGAAAGGAAATTATTTGGGGTTTATGAATGAAAAAGCGTATTTTGAAAACATTTGGGGCTGCTAAGGTTGCCTTGAAATCCTTCATTCTCCTCTTTGGTTATCCCGCTTATTTTGAGCTCTTCAGGATAATGAAGAATTAAACCCATTTTGTTGGGGTTAGGTGTAACCATCTTACTATAATGTAATTGGTATAGTTTATATTTATATATGACTTTCCATTTGATGTTCTTATTTTGTTTCTATGCTTAATGTTTGTTGTGCCTTCATTATCCATAGTTTAATATTTGATTCATAGGGTATCCAAAAATCTATTTCGTAATATAGAATTGAAGCAAAGTACCTAATAAAACTTGTATGTAAGAATTGAGCTTGACTCATGAGTTGTCTTAAACCTTTGTTGTGAAAGGAAGTTTGCTTATTAAGTGCTTGAGGAATTGACTCTTAATAAGGAAACCTAGACTCATTATATTAATCAATTAGAGTTTGAGTAAACTTGTAAGTTGGCTTTAGCATTAAATTGGAAAGAAGTTGAGCAAGGTTCAGCGAAGTCTACCCCTAACAATAATATACCATATCATTTTTAATTTATTTCACTTTTATATGTTCGACAAAATTTCAAAAAGAGTTTTAGTTGTGTTTGCATAATTTTAATTACTTAAACATAACACAACTTATGAAAATATTCTTTTTATCCAAATGAGTTATCACTCGTAACTATTTCCATGTATTACACAAGTTTTTTTTGGGAGAACAACAAATATTTATGGTTAAAACCCTCGGATGATCGTCATATTTGTACAAGAATATCAATTCGGTCTTATTATTTTAAGTCGTCTCAATTGGATCCTCAATTTTGAAATTGTGTAACAAATAAGCCCTTTCTGTTAAATGGACATAAATGACGTCAATGAGTGCTGACATGGTACACAATATATACGATGACGTGGACAATTTTATTACGTGGAATTGAGGTTTAATCTACGCCTAAACACAATTGTAAGGGACCCAATTCCATGTCATTCAATTAAACCCATGTCTATTGTGCACCACATCAACACTCATTGACACAGTTTATCTCCACTTAATGGAAAGTGCTTATTTGGTACATATTTTTAAAATTAAGGACCCAATTGAGACGACTTAGAACGAGAAGACCGAATTGAGATTCCTGTACAAATATGAGGACCATCCGAGGGTTTTAACCAATATTTATTACTTACTACTACATGTTTTAATAAGTATTTGTTATAGATAGACTTATTGAGTGTGAGTACAAAAACATGTTAAAAACAACTTTTTAGTTGCATAAATATGCTTTGGATATTTTAAGGTGTGTTAGTGTGGTTGAAATTGAGTTAAGGTCATGGAAGTGCAAAAATGAATTGATTAAAGCTTCATGAAATCTTTAAGATTAAACAAAAAAAAAATAGAAAACAATCAAGCATATGGAAAAAAGATCATGAAAAATTTGCTGGAAAATCAAGTTCATCCAACAATTAACAAAAAAATCACCTATACGATTTTCTCTATCTTTTTCAACTTAAAGACATTGATAATGTGCAATACTTTTTATGAAAAAAAATATAATTTGGAGCAAATATATTTTTAAATATATTTTTTTTATATTTTTAAATATTTATCTTACTTAATTATATCATAAAACATAAAAAAGATAGTATCATCTAAATCTTTAATTTGTGTGTGTTAATTTTGACTAATCCTCCTTCTCCACGTTCCTCCTTCTCTTCTTCACATAATCTCTTCTATTTCTTCCATTCTTATGTTACTTTTTTTCCTATGAAATATTAAGCCTATTGAATGACTCTATAGCTATTTCTTGATGAAATTATGATATTAGATGAAATAAATTGTTTGTCTATTTTTGTTATAATTTATTTTTATCTATTTAATAAAGTAAAAGTAATATCTTTTACATTACAATAACTTAATACCTATTTAATATCTATTTAATACTATGTTATAACAATTATAGGAATCAAATGACTTTTAATTTTAATTCAGAAATTACCTAAACCTTAACTAAGAAATTTGTTTTGATATGTTGAATAATTTTATATTACTTAAAAATCGAGAATAATAACAATTTAAATATATTTTTCTCATTTAATTTTTTAATACTCAAAATCATAATAAAACTTAAATTTTGAACTCGAAAAGTAACAATATCGTGAATGTGATAGTTGACTCTTTTTATCTCAATAAAATTAAGATTAAAATAAAAACAAATTACTTTAAAACTCAAAAATCTTATAAAAATATATAATTTCTAAAAAGATGAAAAAGTAAATATTAAAACTATTATAATCTATTTATTGATTTTTTTTCATTCTTTAGTTTACCATAACACTTGTATCTCTAAACATTGTGTTCTCAACATAATATTGGTTAGTACTAAAATAATCGTTAAACTAAATTTAATAATAAACTAATAGTTTGAAAAAAGGGCCTACTAATTATATTTATAATTACCATTATACTCTCAGCATAATTATCATCATATTTGCATTATAATTCATTTGATTAATTAGTTAAACATGACTCAACTTTTTTCGGTGATTACGGGCAAAAATATATTCGAGCATTCCTCCCTACACCTCACTTATCTCGTCCTGTATCTCCTCGTTGACAGTTTTGTCCTTTTTTTTTCATTCTCTCTCCGCAATCTCTGAACTCTACACCCCCTTCTTTCTCTCTCTATTGGCACTTCTCCCCTCTTTCCCTCCTCTCTCATTTTTTTACTGTTAGGGGAGTCTTCTGATTTTGTAGGTTATGAGAGGTGTTTGTTTTTGGGATTGGCTTTCATAATGTTGAGGCAAGGTTGAAGCAGTGGGTGGCGGCAAAGATCGGCCATGGGTGGCGCAGGGAAGTGCGGTTGAGAGGACTGCAGTTGACGATTGATGGAAGAATTGTTCGTCTTCTCCGCACTTGAAGGTGCAGTTCGTCTTTTTAGAAGGTACGGTTCGTCTTCTCCGCACTTGGGAGGTGCGCTTTGTTTTCTTCACACTTGGGAGATACACTTGGTCTCTTCCTCTTTTCCGTGAGGTATACAGAAGAATTAAAATACAAAATTAAAGATTGTTGGTGGTTAAAAAATTATTATTTTATTAAATAAAAAAAAAAATTATTAATTGGAAGGTGCAGGAAGAGAGGTGAGGTATAGAGAGGAATGCTCATTATATTATGAAGGAAGGTCTCAACAATTGAGTTAAATTCCGAGTTATTTTTTATAGATAAATACTGCCAGTTGTACACGAATTATTACCCCAAATTTCGTCTTACTACAATACTACAAAACTATATAAATTAATGTAAAAGAGATAAAAATATCATCAAAATATTAAAATAAGACAACATGTATTAAAAAATATAATACTTGGTTTGAATGGGAAACAGTGGACCAAAACAGCTCTTATTATATAATCAAAATGAAGTAAGGCAAAAGGAAAAATTTATTAAGTGTTTGACAATATTGGACGAAAGGAAATATGGTAGGGTAGTATGTATCCGTAGTACTACCCACAGGTACACATTGTTGACCACAAACCAATGTTTCATTCACTCTCAATTTCCTAATAGTACTTTATTCAAATACATTTTTAATGTAACTAGAAAGAGAACAAAATATAGATAATTATGTTATTTTTAGAAGTTAAAAAACCATGTATTTTAGAGTCAAAATTTAGAAATTTCTCCTTCCATCACTTTCATTTCTTCAAATAGTTCTTTTCTTATCCCTCTTTAACTCAATCATTCCATTACCATATTCATACCTTCCTTAAAACCTAAATGGATATTTACATGGTGATTAATTCAGAAATGAAATTTGATGATTTTCAACTTTTTATATACTAATTTCATTTCTCAGTTATTTCAAAAATTAATTCAATTCATTTTTTTAATTTACTCTTTCACCTATACACTTAATCAAGCTACTTATATAATATATATATATATATATATATATATATATATATATATATATATATATACTTATTTAAAATAAATAAAAGTATTATTCGTAACAAGATTAAATGTGTGCAAATAACATTATTTTATTAAAAATATTATTTGTTTCAAGACCTAAAATACTTGTCAACACAAAATATCAGAAGAATTTTAATAATATATTTTGCAGCACAAATTTTAATAAATAGAAAAATATACATTATTATTACAACTAGCTAAAACTATATTTAGACGAACATTTCTTGTGAAGATCATACCGATTAATAATGACTTACTTGGCTTGTTGTTTAGCGGAGTTAGAATCTTTCAAACAAAGGTTTTGTTGGATTTATTTGCTTCACAAAATATTAAATCATAGGTAGTTGAAACTTAAAAAATCTCATATAGATATTAGGAAAATTTGAATTTATATATTTTTTTTCTTCAACTTTTATTATTGAGACGATTTCAAAATATATTACAAATAAAAATAATTTAGAGAAATTAAAAAAATAAGGTTGATAAAAATAAAAGTGTAGTGGTGATTGGTTATTGAACTCCACCCAAAGTGTATGTAATGATATCTAGTTCTTTTTGTGGAAGAAGACTTTGGAAACGACCTAACTCTACTACTAATGTACGGTTCCGGGAAATACATATTTAATGCAACAGTTAATAATAAAAAAGGTTAAAATAATATAAAGTGGTTTTCAATGACATGTAGGAACCGTGTACGAGCCACAAGCTTCTCCTCCGTGACCTAAATTTTTGCTTCAAAATTCAAAATTTCAATCAATCCATGTTGTAAAACTTTGACGCACTCTTTCTCTCTCTTAATCATTTCAAAACCTAACTCTTTCTTTCTCTCTCTAACCGTTCTTATCTGAGTCAGGCAGGTACTATACAAGGTCATCTATAAGTACGGCATTTTCTCTCTCTCCGTTTCCTTTTCAATTTTTTACTCTTTCAAAATTAATTATCATTATCTAATTTTTGTTTTAAAAAAATAAAAAATAAAGATGAAAAAGTGCGTGTGGCTTTTGTAAAATTGGCTCCTTTCGTACTGGCCGCACTTGAATCTGTCCTTCCTCATATAGTCCTCCACCATATGTCATCTGCATTAGATGAAGAAAAAGACTGCCAAATTACCATAATACCCTCTCTCTTTTCCCTTATTAATTCCGTCCTTACCTGTCCTTCTCCGTACGCTCCACTCTGTCTCTATCCTTCGACCAAAATACCCCAACTTCTTTTCTCTAATCACTGTTATGCCAAATGGGAATACTTGATTAATTAATTATTCATTTCGTAACTAAAAATATAATAATTTAAAGTGTTTTATGTATTGTCATTAATAAGTTATACTATTTTAATTAATTTTCTGAAAATTTGATGTTTTATTACATAATAAAATATTATTGGATTTCAGTTGTATGAATGCTCTTGCTCTGCCACTGACCTAACTTGTGGTAATTATAAGGAGAAAAAGGGGTAGTTCTGTCTTTTCAGGAAAGGATGCAAGCAGTGGGAAGAAAACAGTAGTGGCATTTTGGTCCGAGTGGACTTTCCTCGTCTTCCATACTCGTTCAATAAAATCTCGCATTAACAGTTATTCTCCCGACCAACCTTGCAAAGCAAAACGAAAACCCCTTTTCTTCTTCTGTTCTTCTTACTCACCATTAACGTCCAAAACGACGAAAGAGGACGAAACGCACCGCATCGACGATGAAGAGGCAAAAGCGCTCAGACTCGCAAAACGACAACCCGTTCCAGGTGCTGACGGAGGAGCTCATTTTTCTCATTCTCGACTTTCTCGAAACGGCGCCTTTGGACAAGAAGTCCTTCGCGCTGACGTGCAAAGCGTTCTACGCTGCGGAGGCCAGGCACCGCCGCGCTCTGCGGCCGCTACGGGCGGAGCACCTTCCGGCACTCGCTGCCCGCTACCCGAGCGTCACGGACCTGGATCTCTCGCTCTGCCCGCGCGTGGGTGACGGGGCGCTCGCGCTCGTGGCTCGCGCGTACGGGGAGACGCTGCAGCGGCTGGACCTGTCGCGATCGCGATGGTTCACGGGGAGCGGGCTGTTGAACGTGGGCGCGCGGTGTGGGAATTTGGTGGAGCTGGACCTGTCGAACGCGACGGAGTTGAGGGATGCTGGGGTCGCGGCGGTGGCGCGTGCGAAGAACTTGCGGAAGTTGTGGCTGGCAAGATGCAAGCTGGTGACGGATATGGGGATTGGGTGTATTGCGGTGGGGTGTAGGAAATTGAGGCTGATTTGCTTGAAGTGGTGTGTGGGGATTGGGGATTTGGGTGTGGATTTGGTTGCGATTAAGTGCAAGGAGCTCACATCATTGGATCTCTCATATTTACCTGTAAATTTCTCTCTCTTTCTCTATGGTGTTCATTCATTGTATTTGGTTATGGATTATGGTGGTTAGTTAGCGAGGTTTTCTGTGTTTGGTTTAATCGATTTGATTGGGTAATATTTGGTAATTAATTATAATTTTAGTTGAGTACAAGGTTTAGATGCTCAATTTATTCTGATATCTGCAGTCTTTATGTTCTAGTACCAGTACATTGTGCCTAAAAACTACTTGTTAGCATTCCAGATAGGTTGTGTAGGTATAACAAATAAAGTGTACTTAAAGCTAGTTATAATTATAGTGAATGGCTCCTTTTTTTAATTAGCTTTATGAGGCAGATTTTGGTGAAAAGAAAGGAAAATTTATTTTCATTTAAGCGCTCTGATACACCTATGTTATTGATGATTTTGCGTGATTAGTATTATGGTAAAACGTTATGTTTTCGTATATTTATCTATGTATATTTCCAAATTAAGAATGAATTTAACTTTCGCATTTGTTAATGATTTTATCCTAGATGTAATTTTTTCAGTAGTTATTATTAATTTTTTATTGTTGTTGTGAATGATGTCTGTTTTCATTTTATTTTCATTAATTGGTTGTTTTAGAGTTTTATACATATAAATAGTTCTATATGTTTCGACTAGGTTTGTTACAGATGAAAGATACATGTGTTCTCGTAAAAAAAAGAAAAATTGGTTGGTAGGCTGAAGAGGAAGAATTTGGTTGTTGCTAGGAGGGAAGATGGGAGGTTTAATGCTGAAGGTAACAAAAGGTGTTGAACCAGGTCGTCTGAGGCGAAAATATTAAAGATGAGTAATTGATAAGAAAATATGATTTTGGTGGTTTAGTTAATTTTTTCTTTTCGAAGTGGTATTCAGGTGTCTAAATTCATTGGCTCTTTTGTTAAGCAGTGATGGTTTAATGTCATCTTTGGTTACAGCGTTTCAACTTCTATTTTGAAGTTCTGTTGATTTAGTGGTTCTGAATGTGATGTTTCTTGAATGAGTTGGGCATTTGAAATGATCTGGTGGGTATAACTAGTATTGTTATTGGTTTCTTGTGTTGTGTAGATCACGGAGAAATGTCTTCCGTCAATCTTCAAATTGCAGCTTCTGGAAGATTTGGTCCTTGAAGGATGTTTTGGCATTGACGATGGCAGCCTCGGTGTTGATCTCTTAAAACAAGGGTGCAAGACATTGAAGGTATAATGGGGATGCCTAACTTGCTTTTTTACTGTTTATGTATTTAATGGCAAAGATAACTTCAGCATAAACTTACTTAATGGCGTACAGGTTTTTTTTTTTTTTATTTAATGTTCTTCCTTTTAGTAATAGGTTGAATGTGAACATAGATAGAAGATATTGTATTTTTTCTTTTTTTTTTGACTTGGTTACAACTTCAATGTGTCATTTGCAGTTAGTCAAATCTATTTAATTTCTTAAATAGTTAATTTTCCTTGTCTTCAGAGCACACTTGTTTTCCTGGTCTACTTATTTAACAAATTCTCTTATGCAGAAACTTGATATCTCAGGTTGTCAAAACATAAGTCACACGGGGCTATCGAAGCTGACTAGCATTTCTGGAGGTTTAGAGAAACTCATTTTAGCAGATGGTTCTCCTGTAATTCTCTTCCCCTTCTCTATTTATTGTTGTCTGTATATTTTGTTTAGCATAGTGGATGAAGATTTCAGTTGTACCTAATATTTGGCATTTGATTGTCCAGGTCACCCTTGATCTTGTTGATGGTTTAAATAAACTTTCCATGTTGCAATCAATTGTACTAGATGGATGCCCGGTTACTTCTGAAGGATTAAGGGCCATTGGAAGTTTGTGCATTTCACTTAGGGAGCTAAGTCTAAGCAAATGTTTGGGAGTTACAGATGAAGCTCTTTCGTTACTTGTGTCAAAACAAAAAGATTTAAGGAAGCTTGACATCACATGCTGTCGCAAGATAACTGATGTTTCCATTGCCAGCATTGCAAATTCATGCACGGGTCTCACTTCTCTGAAAATGGAGTCATGTACTCTAGTTCCACAGGAAGCACTTGTCTTGGTTGGACAGAAATGCCATTATCTTGAGGAGCTTGACCTAACAGATAATGAAATTGACGATGAAGGTTTGAATCTGCCCCTCTTTGAAAAAATATTTACTATCATATCAGCTGCTTTACTTACGTTGTCTCTCTGCAGGTCTTATGTCCATATCTTCTTGTTCTAAGCTATCCAGCTTGAAAATAGGAATATGCCTGAACATAACTGATCGAGGACTTACCTATGTTGGCATGTTTTGCTCAAAATTAAAGGAGTTGGATCTTTACAGGTTTGTGATTCAAGTTTAAAATAAAATTTTGGGATATATAATGTCTCCGTATGGGTAGTCTTGTATAAAATTGGAATATTAAATAAATGTGGAAGCAATACAAGCAAGAGCTTTTTTGTTTGTTGTCATCATGGTCTTTTTTTTTTTTTTTTATTTCAGATCTACAGGAGTAACTGATGTGGGCATTTCAGCAATTGCTGGCGGTTGCCCTGGCCTTGAGATATTAAACACATCCTATTGTACTAGCATCACGGATAAGGCTCTAATCTCTTTGTCAAAATGTTCAAAATTGAAAACACTTGAAATTCGTGGATGTATTCTTGTTACATCCATAGGACTGGCAGCTATTGCGATGAATTGCAGACAACTTAGCCGTCTAGACATAAAAAAGTGTTACGACATTGATGATAGTGGGATGATTCCCCTTGCTCATTTCTCCCAAAATCTTAGACAGGTCTTTTCTTTTTTTCTCACATTTCTGATAAAAATAAGAGATGCTAGGAATGTTAATGAAATTTCTGATGTTGTTATATCCTCGTATTATTTGCAGATAAATTTGTCGTATAGCTCAGTTACAGATGTAGGTCTTTTGTCACTTGCTAGTATCAGTTGCCTTCAAAGTTTTACCATGCTTCACCTGCAAGGATTGGTTCCAGGAGGACTGGCTGCAGCTTTATTAGCATGTGGAGGGCTAACAAAAGTGAAGCTTCATCTTTCTCTGAGATCTCTGTTACCTGAGCTACTTATCAGACATGTAGAAGCACGGGGCTGTGTGTTTGAATGGAGAGATAAAGAGTTTCAGGTATTGTTTTGGTCTCGTTCTTGTCTTAAGATGTAGCACAATACTGTCAAATTGGGAGTTTTGGAACCAACTTTTTTTTTATGAATATTTTTCTATTTGATTGCTGAAGTTCTTTGTGTTTCATGAACAGGCTGAATTGGACCCGAAATGTTGGAAACTACAATTAGAAGATGTGATGCAATAGATTGTCTCAGGTTGTTTGAAATTTTGATATAAGCGACTTGCGAATGGCACAGGCGAAATACAGGTTGTAGAATAATCACCCGCTTGTCTCGGACAATCAACTGGAATCCATCCACTTCTATCTACTCTATCTACCCCACATACACTACTAGAACTAAAGAAAATAGTATGAAAAACCTTAGAAATATTATGTTAAGTCCATTGGAGGCTACACTGGCTTTGCAAAGGAGGAGCCTGTTGTCCTTCCGTCAGTCTTGCCAGATTAGATAGTTTAGGATTCCGTCACAAGTCAAATAATTAAGCTCTCCTTGGGAGAATGTTGAACAAGGACATTTGCTTGTGTGAGAAATTGGGAATCAAGGGTATAAAAGTGAGGACGTTTTGTTCATTTTTTTTTTCTTTTTTGGCTGCAAAAACCAGAACAAGTGTATAAAATCTATCTAACATCTCATTGCTTGATTATTTATTTTGGGAAGTACAATTGGAAAAATTTTCAAAGAATGGAAGAGCACGGGCGGTTGGATGTATAAATACAGTGACTGTTTTTAATGCTATCTTTTCTTTTGGCTGGGAAAAACCAGGTTGATTAAATATGTGGAACTTATACATATATATTCTACTTTATCATTAGTATTTTTATAAACTAGATTAGCTAGTACAGTGAGTATGCGATGGATCAAAGAGATAACCCTTTATCGTTGTGCTCTTTGTAATGCAAGAGGCGCAGATCAATTTTTGTGTTTGAAGTGAGGTGATTTGGGGCTAAGGAAAGGAGGGAAGATTGGGTTTCTTGCCCTCCATCCATGAAGAGAAATGGGCTGATATAGATGCAATTATATACATTAGTTCTCAAAATAGATAAAAACCAGCGCCATAATAATAGCCATAATAATAGCCATAATAATAGCCATAATAATAGCCATAATAATAATAATAATAATAATAATAATAATAATAATAATAATAATAATAATAATAATAATAATAATAATAATAATAATAATAATAATAATAATAATAATAATAATAATAATATAATAATAATAATAATAATAATAATAATAATAATAATAATAATAATAATAATAATAATAATAATAATAATAATAATAATATAATAATAATAATAATAATAATAATAATAATAATAATAATAATAATAATAATAATAATAATAATAATAATAATAATAATAATAATAATAATAATAATAATAATAATAATAATAATAATAATAATAATAATAATAATAATATATAATAATAATAATAATAATAATAATACTAATAATAATAATAATAATAATAATTAATAATAATAATAATAATAATAATAATAATAATAATAATAATAATAATAATAATAATAATAATAATAATAATAATAATAATAATAATAATAATAATAATAATAATAATAATAATAATAATAATAATAATAATAATAATAATAATAATAATAATAATAATAATAATAATAATAATAATAATAATAATAATAATAATAATAATAATAATAATAATAATAATAATAATAATAATAATAATAATAATAATAATAATAATAATAATAATAATAATAATAATAATAATAATAATAATAATAATAATAATAATAATAATAATAATAATAATAATAATAATAATAATAATAATAATAATAATAATAATAATAATAATAATAATAATAATAATAATAATAATAATAATAATAATAATAATAATAATAATAATAATAATAATAATAATAATAATAATAATAATAATAATAATAATAATAATAATAATAATAATAATAATAATAATAATAATAATAATAATAATAATAATAATAATAATAATAATAATAATAATAATAATAATAATAATAATAATAATAATAATAATAATAATAATAATAATAATAATAATAATAATAATAATAATAATAATAATAATAATAATAATAATAATAATAATAATAATAATAATAATAATAATAATAATAATAATAATAATAATAATAATAATAATAATAATAATAATAATAATAATAATAATAATAATAATATAATAATAATAATAATAATAATAATATAATAATAATAATAATAATAATAATAATAATAATAATAATAATAATAATAATAATAATAATAATAATAATAATAATAATAATAATAATAATAATAATAATAATAATAATAATAATAATAATAATAATAATAATAATAATAATAATAATAATAATAATAATAATAATAATAATAATAATAATAATAATAATAATAATATAATAATAATAATAATAATAATAATAATAATAATAATAATAATAATAATAATAATAATAATAATAATAATAATAATAATAAATAATAATAATAATAATAATAATAATAATAATAATAATAATAATAATAATAATAATAATAATAATAATAATAATAATAATAATAATAATAATAATAATAATAATAATAATAATATATAATAATAATAATAATAATAATAATAATAATAATAATAATAATAATAATAATAATAATAATAATAATAATAATAATAATAATAATAATAATAATAATAATAATAATAATAATAATAATAATAATAATAATAATAATAATAATAATAATAATAATAATAATAATAATAATAATAATAATAATAATAATAATAATAATAATAATAATAATAATAATAATAATAATAATAATAATAATAATAATAATAATAATAATAATAATAATAATAATAATAATAATAATAATAATAATAATAATAATAATAATAATAATAATAATAATAATAATAATAATAATAATAATAATAATAATAATAATAATAATAATAATAATAATAATAATAATAATAATAATAATAATAATAATAATAATAATAATAATAATAATAATAATAATAATAATAATAATAATAATAATAATAATAATAATAATAATAATAATAATAATAATAATAATAATAATAATAATAATAATAATAATAATAATAATAATAATAATAATAATAATAATAATAATAATAATAATAATAATAATAATAATAATAATAATAATAATAATAATAATAATAATAATAATAATAATAATAATAATAATAATAATAATAATAATAATAATAATAATAATAATAATAATAATAATAATAATAATAATAATAATAATAATAATAATAATAATAATAATAATAATAATAATAATAATAATAATAATAATAATAATAATAATAATAATAATAATAATAATAATAATAATAATAATAATAATAATAATAATAATAATAATAATAATAATAATAATAATAATAATAATAATAATAATAATAATAATAATAATAATAATAATAATAATAATAATAATAATAATAATAATAATAATAATAATAATAATAATAATAATAATAATAATAATAATAATAATAATAATAATAATAATAATAATAATAATAATAATAATAATAATAATAATAATAATAATAATAATAATAATAATAATAATAATAATAATAATAATAATAATAATAATAATAATAATAATAATAATAATAATAATAATAATAATAATAATAATAATAATAATAATAATAATAATAATAATAATAATAATAATAATAATAATAATAATAATAATAATAATAATAATAATAATAATAATAATAATAATAATAATAATAATAATAATAATAATAATAATAATAATAATAATAATAATAATAATAATAATAATAATAATAATAATAATAATAATAATAATAATAATAATAATAATAATAATAATAATAATAATAATAATAATAATAATAATAATAATAATAATAATAATAATAATAATAATAATAATAATAATAATAATAATAATAATAATAATAATAATAATAATAATAATAATAATAATAATAATAATAATAATAATAATAATAATAATAATAATAATAATAATAATAATAATAATAATAATAATGGGGGGTTGATGTTGATGGCCCTGAATAGGGTTGTTCATCTTCCCCTGCAGCATATTTATCGGCCTCCCGTGAGGTGGGGGAAGAGAGTAGTATTTTTATTAGTAGGGAAATCTTGCTAGGTTGGGTGATGGACAACTGCGTCCTCCGAAACCTAGGTTATAATCGTGCCTTTAGGTTGATAGCCTGTAGGAGAGATGAAAGGGTCTTCCATGGTGAAGACATGGCTGGGGGGAATTGCTTCCGGTAGGTCTCTTTACCAAATGTTTCCTCGTTATGTTGTGTAAATTTTAACTTGTGTGTTTATACCATATTGCAGAAGTTATGGCGAAAAAAGGTGGCCGGGATTGGTTCAAGGAGTCCCGAGTAACCAACCAAGCAACCAGTTCCCAAACCGTCCGTTCCAGTGGCGCTATGCCAGACCCTTCCACGATCGTGCATGTAGATGAGGCCCAATCTTCTCCAGTTCAATCTCTAACTCGGAAAAGGAAAGCGAATAGGGCTGAGGGGGCGTCTAAAGGTAAAAGGACGGCGGTGGATCCTAAGGAATCGGTTGAAGAGCGGTCCTTAACGCTAGGCATGGCGGATCCTGGATTCGATCTTAGACATAAGATCGAATTTAACTTTGATGCTGCCAAGGAGAAAGTGATGGCGGCTATGTCCGAACAACAAATGGCGGAGTTTCTTCTTGACCACATCTTGCGATGTGGTGCCGCGACGTACAAGATAGCTTATGCATGCAACCGCAGGGACGTCCGGAATGAGGTGGAATGTCTGAAGAAGGAGTTGGGAGAGGCCCACGCCGCCCATGCCAGCTGCGCGAGAAATGCGGAAGAAGCCGCCAAAGTGATAACGGAAGGTCGCGCTACAACCGAACGGCTGAAGAAGTTGAGTGTGGAGCTGCAGAGCGAGCGAGATGGCCTTTTGAGGGACATGGAATCGGCCAGGAAGACCATCTCTCAACTGGACGCATTCGGAAAGAAAGGGATGAGCTGAAACAAGCCTCAGAGGAGTGGAAGAGCACCGAGGCAGAGATGTACACTGTCATTCGCCAGGAACACACCAAGGGTTTCAAGAAGGCGTTGAGGCAGATGGTTTGCTTAGCCAAGGTGTCTCCAGAAGGCCTCGGTTTTGATGTGTATCAAGACGTCCACCAGGGGCAAATGATGCCGATCAATGACATCCCTGACGGTATGTTCACCGAGGAAGGGGATCCAGCATAGTCGGTGGAGGAGGCCGCCGTTGAAGAAGAGGGGAAAGAGAAAGAGGCCAATGTAGAGGCCTGAGACTTAGAGAATTTGATCATTTTGCCCCAAGTTTGTAATATTGTGCACTCTGTTTGTTGAACTTGTTTTCTTTTGCTTTGCTTGAATTGGTTTGATGGATGAATTGTTTTCAATATATTGACTACTTAACCGTTCAGTGAGACGCGAGTATGTTTGGCTCGGGATGGAGTGTTTATCTGAGCGTTCAACGGCTAGTTAGCACGTTTTGGCTTCTAGTAGTCTGATAGGTACGCTAGGTTGTAGTATACCGATCGAGTGGGCGTGTTGGTCCTTAGAATTTCTAGACTCGTTGGTCTAGAGGGTGCGTTGGCCCTTAGAATTTCTAGACTCGTTGGTCTAGAGGGCGCGTTGGCCTTTAGAATTTCTAGACTCGTTGGTCTAGAGGGCGCGTTGGCCCTTAGAATTTCTAGACTCGTGGTTCTAGAGGGCGCGTTGGCCCTTAGAATTTCTAGACTCGTTGGTCTAAAGGGCGCGTTGGCCCTTAGAATTTCTAGACTCGTTGGTCTAGAGGGCGTGTCGATTCGGCGGACGTGTTGGTCGCCGGTAGTCCGGAATCGTTCGTTCCGGGCTCTAATGTATTCGTAAATTGCATATAGAGATTATACTTGTGTGTTGAACTCGAATACTTCATTGAAATTATACTGGAAACATGAAATTGTTTGCAAAAAACAATATATGAAAAAATGAAATTCTAACTGCAGTAGAACTTGAGGTGGATGGCGTTCCATGTGTTGGGAATGATCTTCCCATTAAGATGTTCCAGGCGGTATGCCCCGTTCTTCAAATCTTCACCTATGCGAAAAGGTCATTCCCAATTGTCAGCTAGTTTGCCGTGCGCTCTGTTTTTTTCGAGCGTCTCCCCATTTGCGCCAAACCAAATCTCCTTCAGTGAAATTGCGGGGCTTAACTTTGGTGTTATAGCGCCGAGTAATGAGTCGTTTCTGAGCTTCATTTTTTATCAGGGCCGTCTCGCGCCGTTCAGGCAAAGTGTCTAAGTTCACTCTCAATTGCTCGTCATTGAGGTTTATGTCTTGTATGCTCCGTCGGAGGGATGGTTCTCCCACTTCAACTGGAAGCATGGCGTCGGTCCTGTACGTAAGGTTGAAAGGAGTCTCGCCTCTAGAACCGTGCGGTGTACAACGATAGGCCCAAAGTACTTCGGGTAATTCTTCCACCCACAAACACTTGGCTTGTCCCAGGCGCTTTTTCAGTTCGGAGATAATGGCTTTGTTTTCTGCTTCCGCCTGACCGTTCGTTTGCGGATGTTCGACTGAGCTAGTGACGTGTTTGATGCCTAGCCCTTGAAGGAAATCTTCCAGCGTTCGGTCGATGAATTGCCGACCGTTATCAGTGATGACTTTTTGTGGGATGCCGAATCTGCATACTAAGTGCTAGATGAAGCTTTGTACTTTTCGGGCGCTTACTGTTGCGAGGGCTTCTGCTTCGATCCACTTGGCGAAGTAATCAATCGCCACAAGAAGGTATTTGCATTGTCCTTTTCCGACCGATAAGGGGCCGGCTATGTCCATTCCCCACTGGGTGAAAGGCCATGGGGAGACGATTCCTAGTAGTTACGAGGGAGGAATTCGAGTGTCGTGTCCGTGAGATTGGCAGGAGATGCACTTTTGTACGAACTCTGCACAACCCTTTTCAATGGTGGGCCAATAGAAACCCGCCCGTAAGATTTTGGCCCGAAACATCCTTTTGCCCGAGTGTGTGCCGCAGATTCCGTGGTGTAGTTCCTACATAATATATGTGGCTTCATCTCCTGACAAACACTTTAGTAACGGGGTGGTATATCCATGTCGGTATAGGTCATCTCCCACAAATGTATAGCGGGCAATTCGCTTGGAATCGGCTGCGTTTACTAGTCCGCCTTGTTCCTACTGGATCATTAACTGGATTATGTCGTGTCGCCAGACGGCTTTTGAAGAGGTAAGGTCGATGGAACATGTTTCTAGTAGAGGTTTCTCCAGCGTGGTTTTGATCACTGAAGTCAGTTGAGACTTGTCCCGGGCATGCGTCAGTTTAGACAGTAAATCCGCTCGGGAGTTTTGCGCCCTGGGTACATGTGTAATATTGAAACTGGAAAATGATTTGACCAAATCGCTAACCTTGTGATAATATCGCAACAGGTGGTTGTCTTTGACCTGGAAGGTCCCGTTAATGTGTTCGACAACCAACTGAGAGTCCATCCGGCATTCCAAGTGCTCGATTTCCAGTTTTGCGGCTAAGAGTAATCCGCTTATCAGGGCCTTGTATTCTGCTTGGTTATTGCTGAGTTGGAAGTTGAATGATACGACCTGTTCGACCAAGAGACCGTTCGGTCCCTCGAGAACTATGCCGGCTCCGCCTCCTCTTTTGTCTGAGGACCCGTCCACGTTTAAATGCCACGTGGGAGATGTTACTGTCGGAGGGAGCTCGGCCGCAAAGTCGGCCAGATGTTGGCCTTTGATGGAGCCTTGTGGTTCAGAGCGTAGACCGAATTCTGATAGTTCGATGGACCAAGCGACCATGCGGCCTGCGAGGTCGGGTTTCCTGAGGATCTTGGCGATCGGGTGATTCGTCCGGATGACAACTTGGTGGCTCTGGAAGTATGGCCGAAGTCTTCGCGCTGCAGTAAGCAGGGCTAAAGCCACTTTCTCTATCTGAGAATACCGTTCTTCGACTCCTTGCATAGTTTGCTAACAAAGTATATTAGCTTAAAAACTGGGCATTCTTGAATGAGGGCCGCGCTTACCGAGTGGTTGGAAGCTGCTAAGTATAATTGTAGGTCAAACCCCTCGGTTGGCCATGCCAT
Organism: Vigna mungo; assembly: GCA_036885675.1. Taxonomy (NCBI): domain Eukaryota; kingdom Viridiplantae; phylum Streptophyta; class Magnoliopsida; order Fabales; family Fabaceae; genus Vigna; species Vigna mungo. Next base: position 14,011,072 of record CP144698.1, on the reverse strand, counting down.
GATGGGCGGAGATGTAAGTATGTTTTTGACTGTGGAGAAGGCGGCCTCGCATTGATCATCCCAGTGCCGGGGTACGTTTTGTTTCATGTTCTTCAGTATCGGTTTGATATGGTCCGAGAGTTTCGGAATAAACCGTGATAGGGCAGTGAGACGGCCGACCAAGCATTGGACTTCTTTCGGCTTGGTTGGGCTCCGCGTGTCCAGGATTGCCCGACATTTGTCCGAGTTGGCCTCTATTTCCCGGTTTGTCAACATGAAGCCTAGGAATTTACCGGCCTGTACGCTGAATGTACATTTTAATGGATTCAACCATAAATCGTACCGTTTCAGTTGTTGGAAAACTTCAGCCAAGTCTTTCAGGTGTTGTTGGTGGGAGGAACTTTTTACTACCATATCATCGACATAAACCTCCATGCACCGCCCGATTTGATCGCGGAAGACTTTATCCATGAGTCGTTGGTAAGTGGCACCTGCGTTTTTCAGGCCGAACGACATTACTTTGTAGCAGTAGTTGGCGTGTTCGGTTATGAAGGCTGTATTTTCTTGGTTCGGAACGTGCATCGAGATTTGGTTATATCCTGAATATGCGTCGAGAAAGCTCAAGACCGTGTGTCCAGAAGCGTCGTCTACCAGCCGGTTGATGCTGGGAAGGGGATAATTGTCTTTGGGACAGGAAATGTTGAGATCGGTAAAGTCGACGCACATTTGCCACTGACCGTTCGCTTTCTTTACCATCACAACGTTTGCTAGCCAAGTGGTGTACCTAGTTTCTCGGACGAATCCGGCCTTGACCAGTTTTTCCACTTCGTTCCATACGGCTTCTCTCTTTTCGGCACCGAATCTTCGTTATTTCTGAGCTATCGGACGAGCTTCCCGAAATATCGATAGCTTGTGAGTGATTATACTGGGATGAATCCCAGGCATGTCGGCGGCGGTCCACGCGAAAAGTTTTTTGTTAGACCTCAACAGTGTAGTTAGGTTGTTTTCCTGTATCCACTCGTTCCTCTGTGAACCCGACGATCTGCTCGTTGAAGGGTGTTATTTCGTCCTCCGACAGTTCCATTTTCTGGAAAGTTGTCCAGTACAGGATATTGACCGAGCTACCTTAGTCGACTAGGACTTTGCTTACATCGTACTGCGCTATTCGGGCGATGATAACCATTGGATCATCCTGTTCGGGATCGGGGGCATGAAAATCCTTGTCGGTAAAGGTGATGTCCGACATAGATAAAGGGTTGCTGGTTACTGAATGGACGCTTCGTAAACTTCTCAAATGTCGTTTGCGGGCCGAGGATGAGGCCCCACCGCCTGCAAAGCCACCTGAGATTGTGTCAATTCTGCCTCTCGGGGTTGTGTCTCGTTTCCGAGGTCGGCTTTGAGAGCGCTCGCGAGAGCGTTCGGTAATTCTGCCCGAAGGTTCGGGGCTTCTCCGCGTCCTTCTAGGTGATCGCCTCCGTTGATTTGTTCCTGTTTGGACAAATTCCCGCAGGTGTCCGGCACGAATCAACCTTTCAATCTCGTCTTTGAGGACTTGATAGCCCTCTGTGGTATGTCCTTGGTTGTCATGATACCGACAAGCCTTAGTTTCATCCGCATCCCTCGGTGTGTGGCGTTTGCGGACGGTAATCAGATTGGCCTGCAGGGCCCTGTCGAATATTTTTTCCCTTGGAGCAATGAGAGGGGCATACCGGCTGTATCGGGGATTGTAGGGAGCAAGAGGATCCCTTCGTGGAGGTTTTTTATTGCGACCTCTGTCTCGAGGTTGTCGACCTTCCCGTTTGGCCTCAGTTGCAGGAGCATCCACCTTTTGGCGGAAGTGTCGTTGATCCTCCATTTTGATGAACTTGTTCATCTTCTCCTGCAACTCTTCCATTGTTTTGGGTAGCTCGACATACAGACTTTCCGAGATGTACCCCGGTTTTAGGCAATTGGGTAAATTGTTGATGACAAATTCGTGGTTGACTCCTTTTACCCTCCTTGCCGCCTCAGTGTACCTGCGCATGAATGTTCTCAGTGGTTCGTCTCTCCCCTGCCTGAGATTAACGAGCTCGGCGGCAGTTATTGTCTCTTTCTGGTTGGCCGCAAATTGCTTTTTGAACAGAGTGGTGACAGTATGAAAGCTGTCAACAGAGTTGGGAGGAACGGTATAATACCATTCCTGAGCCTCGCCCTTCAGAGATAGAGAGAACGCTCGACACTTAACCGGATCGCTGCTGGAGTAGAAGGCCATGGAGTCAATGAAATTCTGGGGATGGTGCTCCGGGTCGGATGTCCCGTCGAACCTCTCTATTTGTGGGGGAGGCTGGTCAGGCATAGGTGCTTGCATGACGGCCTCCGTGAAGGGCAACAGCTCAGGCGAGCGAGGGGGGTTGTTTTGGTTGCTATTGTTGTTGCCATCATCATTACAACTATTGTCATCAGTTGTCTCTGGTCGTTTCTCTTTGAGTTGGATAATTTCTTCAGCTAGCTTCTGATATGCTTCTTGTTGCTGACGAATGAGTTGGTTATGTTCCTCCAATTGAGTATGGAGTTGTCTTAGCTGCTCTGTAGGGTCGACGCCGTCCATGCTTCTGGTGGTCACCATAGGGAGTCTTCACTTTCGGCCCCACGGTGGGCGCCAAAATGTTTCGGTGAATATTTTTGGGACCGAAAGGACTGACCTTGATGACGTTGTCTTCTTGCCTTCTCTCTGTCTCTTCTAGATCTTTACCGCACGTTCTGTATTGGTCTCGACCGTCCGATGATCTTCAATTCTTGACCGTGGGGGGGAGGTACCTGAAAAGGTACTCCGACGCTCAAGTTAGGCGTGAATGACAGATTCTCAGTAGGAGAGAATTTCAATGATCCTCTGTGGGAGAGAATTAACAGTGTATTCTAGCAGAGAGTATGCTAAATGTATAATATGAATGAATCGTACCTTGTTTGGAGCCCCCTGACCTTTATTTATAGGCTTTGGTTTGATATACGATTAATAGAATAAAATATAAACAAACCTACTTGACATATCTCCGTTTGGATACGTTATAATATCTCTGTTTGGATATTATTTGGTACGTTTTATATATCTGTTTGATATATCTCTGTGTGGATTGACATATCTCTGTTTGGATACGTTTTAATATATCTGTTTGATATATCTCTGACGTAATGGACCGTGAGCCCAATAATGGTTGCTCCAAGTGATGGGCCGTTAGCCCAATAAAACCGTTCGATGTAACTGACCATTGGAGGTTTACCACCGTACATCTATTATATAATATTTAGAATATAATAAAATTCTTATCATTAGGGATATTTACATTTTACACTTTAATTATAATCTATTAAATATAGAACAATACATTTAATGCTGATTGTTTATCGCCTATTTCCACCACTCAATTATTCAATGTTATCAATTAAACCATATTTAAATTGGTTTTAATACAATACTTATAGTATTTGACCTTACGTAACCATCTTCTCACATTTCAATATGAATTGACTGCAACCAAATATAAATGATAATATATTTATATATAGTCTCAAAATTATAACAAATATTTATTTGCAATTCATACCATTGTTCTGACTTAATTATTTACTATTTAAATTACATTCTTAATAAAATTAAACCAAGTACTTATTAATAATATTTTATATAACAACTTTTACACATTTTTGTCACATCAATCAAATTTATAATAAAAATTTCTTTTACCATCCATTAAAATCCACAAACTTTGCTTTAGTATAAAGCATATAACTTTTCACTTTTTTTTTTTCTCTTTTTTCTTTTTCTCCTTTCCAGCCCACCCGGTCCAAACAAAGGAAATTAAAACTGAAAACACTCACTGAGGTGGAGAGAGCAGAGCGAAGGAATGATCAAACTTAAGCACAATAACGAAAATGTCATTTGGCTCGCTCAGAATTACAGGTATAATGGGATTAAGCGGTTGAAACTTTATGTAATTAGGCACAGCTGAAATTATAATTGACAATAACTCGTTTATATTCCTCTCACAACACCTGTTCCAGATTGGATAGGATGGTTCAATCTTTCACTTTTTGCACAACTATGTTAACTATTTGGAAACTATCTCTCCAATGTAACTTCAATATGACTTTAAATTATGACTGAAGAAGGACCACTTCGTCCTAAAAGGTATATGGACCAAAAACTATAAAGTCATTAAAAGGCTTCCCAAAGTACAAACAATTGCCGCATTAAAGGACCACTCCAACCACATCTCTTCAGTTAGGTTGGTACGTTTTCCAACATATTGTTTGCATAAAAATTGATAAGGGATTAGTTAGAGCATCTTTTAAAATATGTTTAATTTTGTCTTCAATTTGGTTGAAAAATGTCAAATTCGTCCTCTTTTTTAGAAAAGTTACAATTTCGTCCACACGTAGTTTAAAAGTGTCAATTGCATCTAAACATAGAAAAAATTTGTGTCAATCAAGTCATCTCCGTTAAATACAAACTAACGGTGTTAACTCATTGATGATTTGGCACTAGAGAAATAAAACGTGGCAAAAGAGTGACAAATTGGTAATGACGTGTTAATGAAATTAGGGAACATGAAAATAGTTTATTCAATTGGGGAAGAGTAAAAATCGCATTAGGGCTTTTGACAAAGAGTAGAATTAAAACAATGTTAAAGAGTATGGTTTATAAGTGAGAATGTGTGGTGGGACTTAATCGTGTGGGTTGTCTTCTTCTTCGTTAGGGTTTACTGTTTACTGTTCTTCCTATACTTCTTCTATGTCTTCTTCTTCCCTCTTCGGGTGTTTGTTGAGAAATTGTTGTTCTTCGGTTTGGAGTTGGTTGAAGAAGTGTTGGTATTGTGTGGATTGGGGTTGGTTGAAGAAGTGTTGGCACCTCAGCCAACTACAACACCAGCTGATCCAACTACAACACAAGTTGACCCAACTGCAACAACACCGTAGAACTGATTTAGGAAGTCATTAGCTGTTATTAATATGTATTCTGAACTTTGTTTTGGATGGCACCTTTTTTTGGATACAAACTTCAATATGTATTGTGTGTTGATGTATTATGTGATGAAGCAAACTGTTATCTGTTCAATGAATATGATGTCCATTTGAAGCACAATTTCTCATTTTATATTGAATGTGCATTTAAAGCAGAACTTTGATTGAATCTTATAATTAATGCTTCACTTATTAGTCAAAGTTGAAAATTTTTCAAAAGTGGCAAAAACTGCATTATTTTCGCTTAGGTTAAACTTTCTCGCTCAGGCGAGATATGCAGAAAACTAAAACACAAGTTTTGCTGATATTTTCGCTTAAGCTAAACAATTTTTTCTTGAGGTAGATATTTTCGCTTAAGCTAAAAATGTCCTGCAGCCAAAGTTGAGGCACTAGAGCTCTTTCGCGTGAGCAAAACTTACTTCGTTTGGGCTAGATTGAGGCTAAAACTTGGGTTACTCACTGGAACCATCTCGCTTAAGCTAAAAATCATCCGCCTAGGCAAAAAATTGAAAATCGAATTCTAGTGCTCACTGGAACATTTTAGCTTGACCCAAGTTAAGTCGCTTGGGTGAGAATAAGGCTAAAACTTGGGGTGTCCTTTGGAACATTTTCGCTTTTGCGAAACCATGCTCGCCTAGGCGAAAATGTCGTGCAAATTAGAATGAGCCACTAGAGCTTTTTCGGTTGGGCGAAACCAGGCTCACGTGGACGAAATCTTTTAAAACTGAAACCTGTCATTCTAGCTTAAGCGAAAATTTTTTAGCTTAAGCGATAACACGTGACCTTGTGTTAAAACTTGGAAAAGGAAGAGTTGGTTCATAACCTTCTTCTCTGCAAAACCGTGCTTTCTCTCCCTAAATTTTAAGTTGTTGTCATCAAATTTTAATTTACTTGTTATGTTCTATTTGGATTAAGTTGTTCTAAATATTTTCAGAGTAAAAAATGAGAGTTAAATAAAATGAACTTTTCTCTTAAGTTAAAATTTGTAATACCCCAATTCTTAGAAGGTTACAAAAAATTCTAATAATTTTTTTTTTATACTTCACATTTAAAACCACAACATTTAATTATATATCATAATAATACCATCACGATTTTCAAGAGTTATAATTACAATAAAGATTGAATATTAAAAGTTGTTCAAAATTACAAAACAATCATTTCACAACTTAAAATTACATATATAAAAATCCCATAGAGTTTTTCCCAATGCCTCCTCTCTCTACACTTCTCCAGTATTACCTGAAACATTATCTACTCCCGTATAACAACACGAGTTATACAATCATCGTAGTCATACAAGTAGGGTGAGCTAATCAAGTACAAGGAAGAAACAAAACACATTAAAATTACTTATACTATTCATACATTCATTAATAACACTTTCTATTTATCGACTTATATAACCTCAGCTTAAACCATACAAATGAATTTGAGTCCCTCTTTGTTTCAATCCCTCTCATTTATATATTAAATTTATCACAATTAATGGATTTGTCTCGGTTTTATTCTTCTCATACATATGATAAACATATACCAAACCGGTCCCTCATATGGACTACGGATAAGAGTCGTCCTCCATAAGCAGTTTTGGACATATCTCCCTCACTTCTTCCAGGTCTTATGAGTAACACACTGGTGAGTAACCTCCATTTTCCATGCACCATACTCAACACCAGACCAAAACTTTAGGCGAGATATTTGTATACCCTCGAAAGAGGAAACTAACAAGACTCGAATCCACCAATCGCCTTCCAAAGGCAAAAGGAATTATCCTTTTAACTATCGAGACACAACACAAACCTTCCATAAGATGCATGAATAATCTAGAGTATCATCAAGACTATTTTATCAATCCTCTCACCGCTCCAAACATCACATTCAAAGCAATTTACAATCAAATTTTTGACCTTTGCTCAGTGTTTTCCTTATAACTCTTCCTAGAGAACTCTGAATGAATTGATTCTTGTTTTTATTGGATTCTAGACTCTAAAATCTTAAATTGAACATTAGTATTGTAATTTTTTTTTAAATTACAGAGTTAGTCGTAGTAAAAATATTAAGATAAATGTTTTAGTCACGTTTTTCTGCCTATCCAGCTATGACCTTTGATGACTAATTTACTAATAATTCTCTCTACATAACTCCAAATGAGATGGTTCTTATTTTGTTGAAACCTAGACTCAATTATCTTACTTTAAACACTAGATTTGAAAATTTTAGACCACTATACTAACTGCAGTAAAATTTCAAAAGTAATGATCAACAACAGTTTAGGTTACTTAATATTGTTCGAATACTACAAGCACATTCATTCAACTCCTAACTCTTATTCGAAAATCCGATCGGTCAATATGATCCGATGTATGCCTAAAACGTGTAATAAAATTTTCAGTTCGATCTAACGGTTGGTGAAGTAAAACTCTAGATTTTTCCTTAGGTGGTTTTTGGGACAGAATGAAGCTGAAAAATCCTATACTTAAAATGCGAAAACTATATCTCTAAATTTATATATATTTCTAATAATCGGATCGGTCAAATTTAATACTTATATCTCAGGAACCCTTTATCAAAATTTCGAATCAATCTAACGGTTAACATATCTAGAATGTACGTTTTAATGATGATAACTTAGTAACAGAAAATAAAGTTATAATTAACTTATACAACATGTGAAATTTAATTCTCTAAGTATAGACCACACAACAATAATCTGAACGGTCAAAACAAAGTAATATGCCTTGTATGCCATATATAAAAAATTGGGCTACATCTAACGGTACACAAAGTTAAAATTGACGATTTACTAAGATGACCCGAAAAATAGAAATCAATAAAATCATAGATAAGTAAATTAAATATCAAGAATGTCTAAAAATAAATGAACATAAAAGTATTGGGGAAATAAGAAGTTGTAAAAACTTCTCATCCTTCCAAAATTGCGAGAAAATAAATGAACATAAGGTAAATAAATAAAATAAAAGTATTGGGGAAATAAGAAGTTGAATCTGGCAAAGCCGGTTAGACATCTTCTTATCCTTCGAAAATTGCAAGAAAAATAAATGAACATAAAGTAAATAAACGTAACAGAAACAACATATCAACAAAAAGAAACAAAACTCCAAACATATGCAAGAATTCATATCATACAGAAACAAAAGACTCAAGATTAACTCCCCTTACCTCTATTCCAGACTTAAATCTTCTGCTCAGTTGTTCCCCAAAAACTTCCAGAATATCCTCTCTTGCAACTAGAATATGTTCCAAACTTTCTCCTCTCTCAAAATTCCTACTTCTTGGTGCAAAATTTCTTTCCTCCCTCCTTGGCTATTTATAGCAAAAAATTTTACTATTCATTTTTTTTATTCAATTTTACTATTCATTGTTACTATTCATTTTCACTATTCAAAAATATTATTTTAATAAACTATGACTCAATACTACGCGGATCTCTTATCCTCTTTTTTTTTATTTACTATTCATTTTTACTATTCATCATTTTTTTTAAACTTCTATAAAATTTTATCCAATAGACATACCATGTTCATAATCATATATAACTTTAATAAAATACAATCATTACATAAATAAGATAATTTGTATATTTTACAGATATAAATAACAACATAAAAATGGAAACATTTAATCTTATTTACTTTAGGTCTTACATTACCCCTAATAAGATGCTACTTATAATAAATCAAGGTACTAAATTATATAAAACATTCAAATCCAAACATTTTTATTTATATTTAAAACGCGGAAGCAAATTCATAGGCACACCATATGTTTTTACACCTTATTGAAGTAATTATAAATAGTCTTTTACAACGATAGAATTCAAACACACTAGTAAATAACATCATAAAGAAAACCCGACAAATTTTATTCCCCAGCACTCTCGTCGAGCTACTCCGTTCCATTATTATCTGCAATATCATCCGCTCCCGTACAAGTATGATCATCACAGGTGGAAACCACAACCACAACATGCAAGGGTGAACAACTCGAAATATAATAAATAAATCAAATTATAAACTTCATACACGCATTATGACAATTATTTTTTATACGAAACATATCATCACAAATTTAGCCTTTTGTACTCTAATGTCTTTTCCTTGTTCGTCATATCCTATCCTCAATAACAGTTGATTTTCCTTTATTAGGGTAATCATTTCATTGTATTTTGTCAACACGAGCTGCTCTCAATAGCATACGATTCGAGTCGTCTTCAATCGCAACATCAAACCTGTCTCCCTTAACTCCTCAAGGACTAACGAGTAAAAACATTGATACTACGCACACCGATGCACTATACTCAGCATGAGCCAAAGTCATAGGCGAGACATTCACCTCCTCGCGCAGAAGGAAGTGACACTCTAATATCTAATCTCTGGCGAGACTAGAATTTATTAGTATAATACTCGTTTGATGAAACTACAAACGAATAGTATGATTTACGAGAACTATACCGACAAACTTAATAAACCGTGCTCAATCACGAACTAATTACATGCTCTCATTAACATGTATCCATCGAACAGAAGTAAGCCAACGAAACAACCGTGCTCAATCACGAACGCTCACATGTTCTCAATAACCTGAATTAGCAAAAGCGTTGATAAACAAGGCTTAACACCTCAACAATGTGTCACTCCTCATTATTTAATAATTTTAACCCACCACAAAATAAAATTTTACTAACTCACCTAAGTGGATCTCACATGGGTCCACAATTTTCTGATTTCTCAGAAATTACTAACTCTTCTCGTTCTTTCCCATTTTCATTTGTTTATTTCTATATCAACTAGTTGATTTTTCAAACACTTAAAATCCCTCTCTTAACTTGATCATTTTCTCTTAGTTATTCTGGTCTCTACTCAATCATTATTCTTTTCCACTAGAAAGAAGAGGAAACATCATATTTTGCATTAAAAACATAATTACCCTTGTAAAATTGGTTGCTGTCAAAACGACCTTTACTCAGTGTTTTATTCATAATTTGCTATACAGAACTCCGAATGCGTTGATTCTTGTTTTATTCGATTCTAGACTCAAAAATCTTTCTCTGGACACCAAACTCGTAATTTTTGGACAAGAGGTCTAGCCGCAGTAAAATTATTAAAATTCGTAAATTTGCTCACGTTCTGGTATTTTCAGTTTTGACCTTGGCTTATTGTTTTATTCATAACTCTCTCTACATAACTCTGAATGAGATGATTCTTTCTTTATTGGGTTCTATACTCAAAATGCTTTCTCTAGACACCAGATACGTAATTTTTGGACAACTGTACTAACTGCAGTAAAATTTACAATATTAACCAACAATAACAGTCCAGGTTATCAAACACTTAAGATTATTGGAACACTATAAGTGTATTCATTATAGCTTCTGGCTTCCTATTGAAGATCCTTCTGGTCAAAACTAAAAAAATATATATCTAAACTCTGTAATAAAATTTCCGGTTTGATCCAACGGTTGATGAAGTGAATCTCTTAATTCTTTCCTTAGATGGTTTAGAGATAGAACTAAGCTGAAAATCAGATACCTCAACATACGAAATCTATATCTCTAACTTGGGACATTATATTGATAATCCGAACGGTCAAAGTCACATTATAAGTCTTAGTAACCATATATCAAAATTTTGGGTCAATCTAACGGTTCTCTAGGCAGGAAATTATGTTTTACTGTGGGAACTTAGCAGCAGAAATCAAATAGTTATATCTCTATTCAAAGTTACGAAATTAATTCCTCTCTTGATGTTAAGGTTTTTCAAAGTTCTTCTTGATGTTAAGGTTTTGGACCACAAGCTTCTCTCCTCTAGATGCAACTTCAAAGTTATTACCCGCTCTTGGATCCTCTCTAACACTCCACTAAGAGTGGAAGAACAAAGTCTCGACACTTATCTCACAAGGCTCTGTGTTTGCACCCCTCCTTACTTAACTTTTTTTTTTCACTCCCCCTCTCACCAATCCTAACTTAAGCTTTTGTAGGCTAATTATTCTTAATAACAACAAGAAGGTGAGCTCCTCTTATGCCTTAATGTCTCCTACATGATTTCTTTGCTTACTAACTACCTAACATACCATGCACAAATTTTGATTTTCATTGACTAATCTCTCCAATACCATTTAAAAGCACCTAAAGTAAACTAACAAAAGAAAAAGAATTCTAAACTTACCCTTGCTTTTTCTTAATATGACTAAGCAAGGAATAAGATGGGAGAAAGAAGCCAAAGAAAAGTTTGCTTCTCCATAATTACATGCAACAAACAAAAATCTATCAATAATATCTCTCTCCTTCCCATACCAGATGGGCCCTACATGTTTCCTAAAAAAAATGGAAAGTAAGAAACTAAGAAGTGCCTTGTTGGGAGTTGAACTCAAGTTCTCTACCGTTAACATGCATATACTAACCATTACACCATTTCAATTTTGTTGATGATATAATGCAATAATACCACTTAACCTTGATTTCATAAAATTTCGAAAATTAGATAAAACTAATATATTTTTATTTCTTAGCGGGTCTTACATTCTCCCCAACTCTAAAAATTTTCGTCCTCGAAAATTTAAGCTACTACACAAACAAATGAGGGTATTCTTTCTCGTTCCAAAGCACCTTTACCGTGAGAATCTCTTTTCCCCGTAGCTCCTTTGTCTGAACTTCTAACACCTTTAGTGGTCGAGCTTCGACAGTGAGATCTTCGCGTACTTGAATGCTATTTGTTTCCAAAACATGAGTGGGGTCAGAGATGTACTTCCTCAACTGCGATACGTAGAACACATTATGCAGATTTGCCAACTGAGGTGGCAAAGCGACCTCGTATGCTACTGGTACAATTCTTCTTAGTATATCATAAGGTCCGAGAAACTTTGGTGATAACTTCCTGGACTGGATAGCTCTACCCACGCCTGTCACTGGAGTTACCCGTATAAACACATGATCTCCTTCACTGAACTCAAGCTGTCTTCTTCTCTTATCCGCATATGATTTCTGCCTGCTTTGAGTTGCTCTCATCCTTTCTTGAATCAGCTTCACTTTCTCAGTAGTTTGTTGTAACAACTCAGGACCTATTAATATGGCTTCTCCATCTTGAAACCAACACAAAGGGGTCCGACATCTTCGCCCATACAAAGCTTCAAAAGGTGCCATCCCGATGCTAGAATGATAACTATTATTGTATGTATACTCCACTAACGGTAGGATCTCGCCCCAACCTCCTAGATTATCCAACACACATGCCCTCAACAAGTCTTCCAATGACTGAATAGTCCTCTCAGTCTGTCCATTTGTTTGAGGGTGATAAGTTGAGCTCATCCTCAACTTTGAACCCAAAGCCTCTTGCAATAACTGCCAGAACCTTGAGGTAAACATCGGATCCCGATCTGAGACAATACTATTAGGAACACCATGTAGTCTCACTACTTCTCGAATGTACAACTCTGTCAACTTCTCCATTGACATCCTTAAGTTGATTGGCAGAAAGTGAGCACTCTTCGTCAGTCGATCAACTATTACCCAAATAGAATCATGGCCTTTCGATGATCTTGGTAAGTGAGTTACAAAGTCCATTGAGATGCTGTCCCATTTCCATTGAGGAATATCCAACTACTGCAACATTCCACCCGGTCTTTGATGTTCTATCTTTGCCTTCTGACATACTAAACAAGAAGCCACAAACTCTGCTACATCCCTCTTCATTCTGTTCCACCAGAAGGATTCTTTCAAGTCCTTATACATCTTTGTCATTCCTGGATGTATACTGAGATTACTCTTATGTCCCTCCTCCAAAATCAGTCTTTTCAACTCAGTTTTCGCTGGAACACACACTCTTCCTCGGAAACGAAGAATTCCATCACTGTCCAAAGCAAAGCCTTTAACCTGATTAGTCCCCAACAACATGACAATATGTTGTAGCTCCACATCTTTTTCTTGTACTGCCTTTACTTGTTCTAAGAATCCACTTGTGATTTTCAGATGACTACACCACAAATGACCTTGTCCTAAATGCACACCAAGGTTCAAGTCTCGCATCTTTTCTATTAATTCCAACTCTTTGATCATCAAGGCAGACATCTGAATACGCCTTCTGCTTAAAGCATCAACAACTACATTTGCTTTTCCAGGATGATATGGTAGATCAAAGTCGTAGTCTTTCAGATATTCCATCCACCTCCGTTGTCGCAAGTTTAACTCCTTTTGATCAAACAGGTATTTTAGACTTTTGTGATCACTGAAAACCTGGAATTTCTCCCCATACAGATAATGTCTCCAAGTCCTCAAGGCAAACACCACTGCTGCTAGCTCTAAATCATGTGTCGGGTAGTTTCTCTCATGAACCCTCAACTGACGAGATGCATACGCCACAGGTCTCCCAAATTGAATCAAAACACAACCCAAACCTTGATACGATGCATCACAGTACACTTCAAACGTCTTGCTTGTGTATGGAACAATTAGTACTGGAGTAGTTGTCAACCTTTGTTTCATCTCCTCGAAACTAGCCTCACATTGATCTGTCCAAACAAATGGTTGATCCTTCCGCGTCAGCTGAGTCAAGGGACCCACTATCTTGGAGAATCCCTCAACAAACTTCCTATAATAACCGGCTAACCCAACAAAGCTTCTTACTTCGGTCACCGACGAAGGACGTTTCCACTTTTGTATTGCTTCAACCTTGGCTGGATCAACAGAGATTCCTTTAGCAGATACCACATGACCTAGAAATTGAACTTCGTCCAACCAAAACTCACACTTGGACAACTTCCCATACAACTGATGTTCCCTCAAAATCTCTAACGTAGTCCGCAGATGTTCAGCATGCTCCTCTCGATCCTTCGAGTATATAAGTATATCGTTAATGAATATAACGACAAACTTATCCAAGTAAGAACGAAAAATGCGATTCATGTAATCCATGAAAATAGCTGGAGCATTAGTCACACCGAAAGGCATCACGACATACTCGTAGTGCCCATAGCGTGAGCGAAATGCTGTCTTCTGCACATCTTCAGGCTTGACAAGTATTTGATGATACCCCAACCATAAATCTATTTTTGAAAACACCCCAGCATCCTTCAACTGATCCAATAAATCGTCGATCCTTGGTAATGGATACTTATTCTTGATAGTAACCTTGTTCAGTTGTCGATAATCCACACACAATCTCGAGCTTCCATCTTTGTTTTTCACCAGCAACACAGGCGCACCCCACGGTGATACACTCGGTCTGATAAACTTCTTTTCTAGTAATTCTTCAATTTGTTTCTCCAACTCAACCAATTCTGCTGGAGCCATACGATAAGGAGCCATTGATACGGGTCCCGTTCCCGCATAAGATCTATTGAAAATTCCATCTCTCGACTCGGTGGCAAACCTGGCACCTCCTCAGGAAACACATATGCATACTCTTCTACCACTGGTATCCCACTGATCTACTCTTTTGTGCTTTCCTTTTGCTCTTTCACCATTATCGCAAAATAGACAGCTCCGTCCTTGAGATCTTGCAATAACTCCTTTGATGTTGACATCTCAATACCTTCTAGTTCTTGGAAAACCACCTTTTGACGTCCGCAATCAATCAGCACATGGTTATCGGCTAACCAGTCCATCCCTAAGATCACATCCAAACCTTCAAGCGGCAAACACACCAAGTTGACCTTGGACTTGCGTCCTGCTACTTCAATTGGACACCCAACGCAGACTGAACTGGTTGAAACTTGTCCGGATGTTGGAGTGGAGACAACTAGCTCACACCCCAAATCAAACATAGAGAGACCAAGATTCTCCACACACACCAAGGATAAAAACGAGTGCGTCGCACCCGAATCAAATAGAACATTCACACTATGGCCAAACAAAGAACATGAATCAAGTATCAAATTACCTGACTTTTTAGCTTCAGCTCCTGACATAGAAAACACCTTGCCTGATGCTTGCGGCTTTCCAACAATAACGGTCTTCTAAGGCATTCCACCGGATGTCTTCCTCTAGGGGCAATCACGTGATATGTGTCCTGGTTTGTTGCACGTGAAACACACCCTTAATTCCTTTTTGACATCCACAAGCTTGGGACAATTCCTTCTAAGGTGATCTCCGTCACACTCAAAGCACTTCAGGATCCCCCTGTTGAATGATGGTGGTCTCTCATAAGGCTTTTTCTGAGTCTTGCCTCCTGAGGAACTCCCTCTCTCATTTCTCATTATTCGTCCTTTCTCTTTCATTTCTTCCACCACTTTTGCCTGCTCCACTAATTCAGGAAAACGGTTGATTTTCAAAAGGACGAGAGCTTCCAGCAAATTGTGGCGCAAACCTCTCTCAAACTTTCTGCACTTCCATTCCTCGCTCATATTTTGGGTATAGAATCGGGCCAGATATTCAAACTTTTCCTTGTAAGCCTGCACAGACATATTTCCTTGCTGTAGAGTCAAGAATTCTGCCTCCCGCTCCATCTTAGCATTATCAGGAAAATATCTCTCCAAGAATTTGTTTTTGAAGTCCTCCTAGTTGGCAACTACTCCCTGGGCATCCATCCTCATTCGGAGACCGCGCCACCAATATTTTGCCTCCCTAAAGCATATAAGTTGCAAAAACTAGCTTCTGTGCCTCAGAGCAATCAATTGCATCAAAAATTTTCTCATTATTGCAGATCCAATCGTCTGCCTCATCAGGATTTGCCTTCCCGTTGAACTTGACAGGGTGGTGTCGTAAGAAATCATTCATTCCCACACTAGGTTTGGTAGCTTGATTAACTTGTTGCTCTTGTTGTCCTTGCAGTACTCGAGAAATTTGTCTGAGAGTCTGTGCAAGCTCAGCAGTAGCATTGATAGGAGTAGGAGTTCTTGCCGGTCTCGACATCCTTTATTATTTAAAGACATAATAGATAAGTAATTTATCATATAATTGATACGCGGGGCTCAAGCCCAATTTCTTTAGTTTAGTATTTCTTTGATGTATGTTTTATTGTGTTAGGCATGTAGAACCTCTAGTTCTATAAATAGCCATGCCTACCTTATTGTAAAGGACTTTTGAGATTAATGAGAATTTGATTTTCTAAATAAGAAAATAATTCTCCCTTGAAAGTCATTGGCTAGAGAGTCCAAAGACCTCTAGCCTTCTTCCAAAGCACACTTCATTATTTCATTTTCCAATTCCTGATTTCATGAGTGATTTGTTTGACTTGTTCTTGCTTGGGTTTTAAAAAGTGTCACTACACATACTGCTACAGATTGTATGTATTTCACTAATTTGATTAGAGTGGTCTGCTACTTTTGTTTAGTCTAGAACATTGTTGTCACCAGTTTGGTCCGTTGATTCTAACCAGTTTAATTTACTGACTGCTGTGCAAGCTATACTGGTTGTTTAAGTGTAAATCAACTTGTTCTTCATTTTCCCTACATTGTATCAGTTTTATTTAAAAAAAAAAACTGTTTTTGCACTTAAATCTAAGTTTGTTTGTGGCTACCTATTAATTTCAATCTGCCAATGCTATCATTTGGTGTATCTGCTATTTTTGGATTAGTTGTGCAGGCCTGATTTAATTGGTGTCATATAGCTAGTGCATCAGTTTACAAGAATACAATGTAGGATGAGTGGATCGTCTGATTAGTTGGAGCAAGCAAGAAGCAACCATCTGAATAAGGGAAGTTGATTGTTTAAATCGATCATGTTATGGTTTGCAAATTGTTGGATTGATTGATCTGTTGATTTGGTTGGAATTGTTTGTGCAAAATAAGTTGAAACAATTAATTGAGAGCAAATAGGATTCTCTTATTACATTCAGTGTTCCAGCCAAGAGAAAGGGAGGATTCTTTATCTTGTATTTGTTTTTCCCATGCAATTTATTAGCTAGGAACATTGATCAAATTGTGCTCATCTGTTATTGTAGGACACTGACAAGGAGCCTCCAAATATAGAAGCAACAAATTTGAGCAACAAATTAAGGCAAGATTTGGGACGTGATGTTCTGCAAGACCGTAGCATAGGAAATTCATTTGTATCGTTTTTATTTTTCTTTGTATTTGATGGGCTTGCAGCTCAACTGTTAGTCTTAGCTTTTGGTTTGTAAATGGCCTTTTACAAAGTCCAAGTAGATTGGAAGAGTTCTTAGTGCTCTTCCTAACTCTTGGCAGCTTTTATTGTTTTCTTTAAATTTTAGCATAGCTAGACATAGGAGTAGAATTTGCTTGTCTTTACATGTGTTTGATTTTTACGTGTAGGTGTGACCTTTGTCACATTAGAGTCCGAACGTATTAGGGGTCTTAGAGTCCGTTTTCATTGCTTGTTTCTTTTGAGTCTTGCACTTTGATTTTAAAGGTAATTTTATTTTAAAGGAGAATTAGCTAGTAGCTTTAAGACATTTCTAACTAAGGTAAGACTTGGTATTTAAGTAGTCTTCATGACTCACTTCTCTTACCTAGAACTTGTCTAAAAGTGAAACTTTTAATCCTTTAGAATAAGAAAACTTTTAAGAACAAAGATGTCTTGTTATTCCTCTAGTTCATATAGTTCATCTAGGAACTTTAATTTTGATCAGCCCATTGGTCTTAAAGAAATTAAAAGAGAACATGATAAAGCTAGGAGGAAGACTTGTTCATTTCATGAGTTCAAGCTAGGGAAAATATACCTTTCTTTGGTGAGGATATTGGTGCATTTACTTACTTAGCTTGGGAAAAGGAAATTGATGACATGCATTTCTTTATGGTTAGAAGAAGTCAATCTGAATCCTATTATTCTCGTGATTGTGAATCTTACATCCTTAGTCTTTACACTTCTAGATTTAAATGACATTCAAGAGAGTGGTGGGAGGAAAGGCAATACCATGTTAGGATAGGTAGAAAATCTCACATCCATAATTTGAAGGAATTAAAAGCTTGTTTGAGAATAAAATTTGTGCCTCCATATATTCAAAGAAACTTAGAACTTATGAGAGAGCTTATTAGAGAAGGCCAATTATTCATTCAAAATTTAAGTGGGTTCTCTCGTAGGGAAAGCGAGTTTTTAGAAAAATTGAAGAGGCAATGGGAAGAGTCAAGCAAATATAGGATAGAGAGATTAAAGAGAGAGCAAGAGAGAATAGAGGAAGAAAGAGAGAGAAGAGAACAAATGAGAAAAGAAGAGGAAGAGAAAGAGAAAAGAGATGAGAAAGAAAGAAGAGAGCAACAGAGGAGAGAAGAGGAAGAAAAAGAGAGAATAAGAAAAGAGAAAGATAGAAAGGAAGAGGAAGAAACGAGAAAGGAGGAAGAGAGACTACAAAAGAAAGAGAAGGAAGAAATTGAAAGGAAGAAAAGGGAAGAAAAGAAATTGATGACAACAGCTCTTAATCTAGAGTCCACAAGGGGCGGTTTTCTATCTTTTAATTTTCCTTCAATTAAGATTAAATGTTCCAAATTCATCTTTTCTTTCCAAAACATTGCCATTATATCTTTTAAAAAGTTTCAATTTTTAAAATATGGCAATCAAAAACTTGAGTTAGAGTTACCATTAACTCTAACTCAAGACAAAAATAAATTTTCAAAAGAAGCATGGTTTCTTTATAATCATCAAATTGAAAATTTTAAAATTAAGAAACCATCTTCTCAAAATTTTCTTTTATATACTTTGGGTCATGGAAAACTAATTAGTGTTATGTTTGATGTTTATTGCAGATTTATCTTTGACCCAGGAGGAGTTTGTAAAGAGTCAACTAAAAATAAGTCCTTAGGAGAACCATCAAGATTTGAGGACAAATCCTTTCCAAGAGGGAGGGGATGATACGCGGGGCTCAAGCTCAATTTCTTTAGTTTAGTATTTCTTTGATGTATGTTGTATTGTGTTAGGCATGTAGGACCTCTAGTTCTATAAATAGCCATGCCCACCTTATTGTAAAGGACTTTTGAGATTAATGAGAATTTGATTTTCTAAATTAGAAAATAATTCTCCCTTGAAAGTCATTGGCTAGAGAGTCCAAAGACCTCTAGCCTCCTTCCAAAGCACACTTCATTATTTCATTTTCCAATTACTCCACCGTGCTTCTCACTCCTCCACATCCATCAATCCTCTGACACCACTCGTTCCAATACGGAGCTTCCGCGTGGCTCTGCTCATTACTGCCACACTAAAGTCTCCATTCCCTGGTCATTTTCGCATTTCATCATCAGCCTCATTCGAAGCCACAGATCTCTCTCCGTTAGGGTTTCTCCCAACTCTAACACAGAGAACGATCTTCAGCCACTGACTCACGTCTTTCCACCGGTAAATTTGCTTTTCTTGCCCAGATCTACCTTACCATCACCCTTGCCTTGTGTTAAACCGAATGTTTTTCATCCTTTCCTTCCATCTCACCGATCCAATCGGTGAAACCTTCCTTTCCATCGATTATAACCATTCCTCCGCCGATTAAACCTGCTTCCGTGTCAAACCTCAGCTTTCCTACCGAGCAAACCTTTTTGTTCACTTCCTTTTCCTTGTCGACACCAAAAAACCTAGGGTTTATAGAGTTTTAAGCTTCTTCCATTCCTAAAATGATATCAAGATCTCGTAAAGGTAAAGATATCAAGTTCACTTTGAACTTGTGTCCTGCTACTATGATCGGGCATTCGACACAGACTGAATTGTTCGAGATCTGGCCCGATGCTGGTGTAGAAACCACCAGAACACACCCAAGATCACTCACAGGTAAACACAATTCTTCCAAACATGAAGACGATATAAAGGAGTGCGTAGCTACGGAATCAAACAAAACACGTATACATTTTCCAAATAAAATGCACGTGTCTAAGATAAGGTTACCTGGCTTGGGCTTTTCTCCAGAAGGACTCGGTTGTTGTGCTCCAACCTTTATCTTATTATCAGGACAGTTGGAAGCAAAATGACCTGGCTTATTGCAGGAAAAACACTTCTTCATATTATTTTGGTTACCAAAGAGTTTTGGGCATTCTTTTCTGTAGTGTGGACCACCGCACTCATAACACTTCACAGCTCCTGGAACAGGTTGTTGAGGTTTCATATAGGGCTTCTTTTGAAATCTCGCCCCGGAGGAACTTCCTTTCTGAGGTCTGACAACCCTATCGGGGTCTGTTTCTAGTAACTCCACTTTCTTGGCTGTCTCAATCATAGTTACAAAATGTCGTATATTTAATGGTATAATTGCTTTCTTTAGTTCATGCCTCAGACCTTCTTCAAATTTCTGGCACTTCCATTCATCTTGAAGGGATTGCGAGTAGTATCTTGAAAGTTGGTCAAACCTTACTGCGTATTCATGTACCAACATCTTTCCCTGCCGTAAACTAAGGAACTCGAGCTCCTTCGCGAACCTTGCGCTGTTAGGAAAATATTTCTCCAAGAATTTGACTTTGAAACTTTCCCAGGTGATAGTTTCTTTGTTAACCTCCATTATTATCTTGACTCCTCCCCACCAGTATTCCGCTTCTCCAATTAGTAGAAAGGTCGCAAATATCACCTTCTTGTCTTCTGGACAAGAAATAGCTTCGAAGACTTTCTCAATTTCATGGATTCAATATTCTGCTTCATTAGGAGTTGCATTTCCATCGAACTTAGAGGGATTGTGACGCATGAAATGAGTTAGACTAGATTGCTCTTTTGAACGATTCGTAGCATTATGGTGCAGGATACCAACTACCCTTTCTATAGCACCAACAACTCCTTCAATTCTTTCAGTCATATTGTGAGAATTGTCGTTCCTAGACATTACGTTCTTTACACGCATAATAATAATAATCAAATCAATTTCATGAACAATTAAGAAAGAAACAAGAATGCATGTTAAAAATTTACACTCCCCAATCCCAAAACATTATTTTTTTTTATCTTTGCTCTGATACCAACAAGTGTAACACCCCAAGTCTTAGAAGGTTACAGAAAATTCTAATAATTTTTTTTTATACTTCACATTTAAAACCACAACATTTAATTATATATCATAATAATACCATCACGATTTTCAAGAGTTATAATTACAATAGAGATTGAATATTAAAAGTTGTTCAAAATTACAAACCAATCATTTCACAACTTAAAATTACATATATAAAAATCCCATAGAGTTTTTCCCAATGCCTCCTCTCTCTACACTTCTCCAGTATTACCTGAAACATTATCTACTCCCGTATAACAACACGAGTTATACAATCATCGTAGTCATACAAGTAGGGTGAGCTAATCAAGTACAAGGAAGAAACAAAACACATTAAAATTACTTATACTATTCATACATTCATTAATAACACTTTCTATTTATCGACTTATATAACCTCAGCTTAAACCATACAAATGAATTTGAGTCCCTCTTTGTTTCAATCCCTCTCATTTATATATTAAATTTATCACAGTTAATGGACTTGTCTCGGTTTTATTCTTCTCATACATATGATAAACATATACCAAACCGGTCCCTCATATGGACTACGGATAAGAGTCGTCCTCCACGCGCAATTTTGGACATATCTCCCTCACTTTTTCCAGGTCTTATGAGTAACACACTGGTGAGTAACCTCCATTTCCATGCACCATACTCAACACCAGACCAAAACTTTAGGCGAGATATTTGTATACCCTCGAAAGAGGAAACTAACAAGACTCGAATCCACCAATCGCCTTCCAAAGGCAAAAGGAATTATCCTTTTAACTACCGAGACACAACACAAACCTTCCATAAGATGCATGAATAATCTAGAGTATCATCAAGACTATTTTATCAATCCTCTCACCGCTCCAAACATCACATTCAAAGCAATTTACTATCAAATTTTTGACCTTTGCTCAGTGTTTTCCTTATAACTCTTCCTAGAGAACTCCGAATGAATTGATTCTTGTTTTATTGGATTCTAGACTCTAAAATCTTAAATTGAACATTAGTATTGTAATTTTTTTTTGTTTTCTTTTTAAATGACAGAGTTAGTCGTAGTAAAAATATTAAGATAAATGTCTTAGTCACGTTTTTCTGCCTATCCAGCTATGACCTTTGATGACTAATTTACTAATAATTCTCTCTACATAGCTCCAAATGAGATGGTTCTTATTTTGTTGAAACCTATACTCAATTATCTTTCTTTAAACACTAGATTTGAAAATTTTAAACCACTATACTAACTGCAGTAAAATTTCATAAGTAATGATCAACAAAAGTTTAGGTTACTTAATATTGTTGGAATACTTCATGCACATTCATTCAACTCCTGACTCTTATTCGAAAATCCGATCGGTCAATATGATCCAATGTATGCCTAAAACGTGTAATAAAAGTTTCAGTTCGATCTAACGATTGGTGAAGTAAAACTCTAGATTTTTCCTTAGGTGGTTTTTGGGACAAAATTAAGCTGAAAAATCCTATACTTAAAATGAAAAACCTATATCTCTAAATTTATATATATTTCTAATAATCGGAACGGTCAAATTTAATATTTATATCTCAGGAACCCTTTATTTGTCTAGAATGTACGTTTTAATGATGATAACTTAGTAACAGAAAATAAAGTTATAATTAACTTATACAACTTGTGAAATTTAATTCTCTAAGTATAGACCACACAACAATAATCCGAACGGTCAAAACAAAGTAATATGCCTTGTATGCCATATATCAAAAATTGGGCTACATCGGTACACAAAGTTAAAATTGACGATTTACTAAGATGACCCGAAAAATAGAAATCAATAAAATCATAGATAAGTAAATTAAATATCAACAATGTATAAAAATAAATAAAATAAAAGTATTGGGGAAATAAGAAGTTACAAACACTTCTCATCCTTCGAAAATTTGCAAGAAAATGAATGAACGTAAAAACGATTCCAGTCGTCTTCAATCGCAACATCAGACCTGTCTCCCTTAACTCCTCAAGGACTAACGAGTAAAAACATCGATACTAAGCACACCAATGCACTATACTCAGCATGAGCCAAAGTCATAGGCGAGACATTCACCTCCTCGCGCAGAAGGAAGTGACACTCTAATCTCTAATCTCTGGCGAGACTAGAATTTATTAGTATAATACTCGTTTGACGAAACTACAAACGAATAGTATGATTTACGAGAACTATACCGACAAACTTAATAAACCATGCTCAATCACGAACTAATTACATGCTCTCATTAACATGTATCCATCGAACATAAGTAAGCCAACGAAACAACCGTGCTCAATCACGAACGCTCACATGTTCTCAATAACATGAATTAGCAAAAGCGTTGAAAAACAAGGCTTAACACCTCAACAATGTGTCACTCCTCATTATTTAATAATTTTAACCCACCACAAAATAAAATTTTACTAACTCACCTAAGTGGATCTCACATGGGTCCACAATTTTCTGATTTCTCAGAAATTACTAACTCTTCTCGTTCTTTCCCATTTTCATCTGTTTACTTCTATATCAACTAGTTGATTTTTCAAACACTTAAAATCCCTCTCTTAACTTGATCATTTTCTTTTAGTTACTTCTGGTCTCTACTCAATTATTATTCTTTTCCACTAGAAAGAAGAGGAAACATCATATTTTGCATTAAAAACATAATTACCCTTGTAAAATTGGTTGCTGTCAAAACGACCTTTACTCAGTGTTTTATTCATAATTTGCTATACAGAACTCCGAATGCGTTGATTCTTGTTTTATTGGATTCTAGACTCAAAAATCTTTCTCTGGACACCAAACTCGTAATTTTTGGACAAGAGGTCTAGCCGCAGTAAAATTATTAAAATTCATAAATTTACTCACGTTCTGGTATTTTCAGTTTTGACCTTGGCTTATTGTTTTATTCATAACTCTCTCTGCATAACTCTGAATGAGATGATTCTTTCTTTATTGGATTCTAGACTCAAAATGCTTTCTCTAGACACCAGATACATAATTTTTGGACAACTGTACTAACTACAGTAAAATTTACAATATTAACCAACAATAAAAGTCCAGGTTATCAAACACTTAAGATTATTAGAACACTATAAGTGTATTCATTATAGCTTCTGACTTCCTATTGAAGATCCTTCTGGTCAAAACTAAAAAAATATATATCTAAACTCTGTAATAAAATTTTTGGTTTGATCCAACGGTTGATGAAGTGAATCTCTTAATTCTTTCCTTAGATGGTTTAGAGATAGAACTAAGCTGAAAATCAGATACCTCAACATACGAAATATATATCTCTAACTTGGGACATTATATTGATAATCCGAAGGGTCAAACTCACATTATAAGTCTTAGTAACCATATATCAAAATTTTGGGTCAATCTAACGGTTCTCTAGGCAGAAAATTATGTTTTACCGTGGGAACTTAGCAGTAGAAATCAAATAGTTATATCTCTATTTAAAGTTACGAAATTAATTCCTCTCTATACAGAATTCCAATCACAAATCTGAACGGTCAAATCAAAATAATTTATCTCAAGAATCATATATCCAAATTTGAGCTTAATCTAACGGTAAACGAATTATTGATCAAGGTTTTACTGTGGTAACTCCAAAAATATAGAACAATGAAATCATGGATATGGAAACTAAATCTCACAAAAATAGATAAATAGCTACCAATACTAAATCTCAATATAATTATTTTCAGATTCATGATCAAGAAATATGAATTATAATACCTAAGATAAAATTTAACTTTCCCCAACCCCTCACAAGATATATTCAAAGTTACTCCCCTTACCTCTTTTCCTGCAAGAATTTTCCAAAGTTCTTCTTGATGTTAAGGTTTTGGACAACAAGCTTCTCTCCTCTAGATGCAACTTCAAAGTTATTCCCCGCTCTTGGATCCTCTCTAACACTTCACTAAGAGTGGAAGAACAAAGTCTCGACACTTATCTCACAAGGCTCTGTGTTTGCACCCCTCCTTACTTAACTTTTTTTTTTCACTCCCCCTCTCACCAATCCTAACTTAAGCTTTTGTAGGCTAATTATTCTGAATAACAACAAGAAGGTGAGCCCCTCTT
This sequence comes from Vigna mungo, assembly GCA_036885675.1. NCBI lineage: Eukaryota > Viridiplantae > Streptophyta > Magnoliopsida > Fabales > Fabaceae > Vigna > Vigna mungo. Next base: position 13,986,153 of record CP144698.1, on the reverse strand, counting down.
ATGCCTTAATGTCTCCTACATGATTTCTTTGCTTACTAACTACCTAACATACCATGCACAAATTTTGATTTTCATTGACTAATCTCTCCAATACCATTTAAAAGCACCTAAAGTAAACTAACAAAAGAAAAAGAATTCTAAACTTACCCTTGCTTTTTCTTAATCTGACTAAGCAAAGAATAAGATGGGAGAAAGAAGCCAAAGAAAAGTTTGCTTCTCCATAATTACATGCAACAAACAAAAAACCATCAATAATATCTCTCTCCTTCCCATACCATATGGGCCCTACATGTTTCCTAAAAAAAATGGAAAGTAAGAAACTAAGAAGTGCCTTGTTGGGAGTTGAACTCAAGTTCTCTACCATTAACATGCATATACTAACCATTACACCGTGGTGGGCCCATAACCCACAGGTCTCAGGATCGAAACCTGGCTCTGATACCAACAAGTATAACACCCCAATTCTTAGAAGGTTACAGAAAATTCTAATAATTTTTTTTTTATACTTCACATTTAAAACCACAACATTTAATTATATATCATAATAATACCATCACGATTTTCAAGAGTTATAATTACAATAGAGATTGAATATTAAAATTTGTTCAAAATTACAAACCAATCATTTCACAACTTAAAATTACATATATAAAAATCCCATAGAGTTTTTCCCAATGCCTTCTCTCTCTACACTTCTCCAGTATTACCTGAAACATTATCTACTCCCGTATAACAACACGAGTTATACGATCATCGTAGTCATACAAATAATAAAGTACAAGGAAGAAACAAAACACATTAAAATTACTTATATTATTCATACATTCATTAATAACACTTTCTATTTATCGACTTATATAACCTCACCTTAAACCATACAAATGAATTTGAGTCCCTCTTTGTTTCAATCCCTCTCATTATATGTTAAATTTATCACAGTTAATGGACTTCTGTCGGTTTTATTCTCCTCATACATATTATAAACATATACCAAACCGGTCCCTCATATGGCCTACGGATAAGAGTCGTCCTCCACGCGCAACTTTGGACATATCTCCCTCACTTCTTCCAGGTCTTATGAGTAACACACTGGTGAGTAACCTCCATTTTCCATGCACCATACTCAACACCAGACCAAAACTTTAGGTGAGATATTTGTATACCCTCGAAAGAGGAAACTAACAAGACTCGAATCCACCAATCGCCTTCCAAAGGCAAAAGGAATTATCCTTTTAACTACCGAGACACAACACAAACCCTCCATAAGATGCATGAATAATCTAGAGTATCATCAAGACTTTATCAATCCTCTCACCGCTCCAAACATCACATTCAAAGCAATTTACAATCAAATTTTTGACCTTTGCTCAGTGTTTTCGTTATAACTCTTCCTAGAGAACTCCGAATGAATTGATTCTTGTTTTATTGGATTCTAGACTCTAAAATCTTAAATTGAACATTAGTATTCTAATTTTTTTTATCTCATTTTTATTTTAGTTTACGTTCATTTATTATCTTGCAAATTTTGGAAGGATGAGAAGTGTTTACAACTTCTTATTTCCCCAATATTTTTATCTTATTTTTTTTTACTTTACATTCATTTATTTTCTTGCAAATTTTGAAGGATGAGAAGTGTTTGTAACTTCTTATTTCCCCAATACTTTTATTTTATTTATTTTTAAACATTGTTGATATTTAATTTACTTATCTATGATTTTATTGATTTCTATTTTTCGGGTCATCTTAGTAAATCGTCAATTTTAACTTTGTGTACCATTAGATGTAGCCCAATTTTTGATATATGGCATACAAGGCATATTACTTTGTTTTGACCGTTCGTATTATTGTTGTGTGGTCTATACTTAGAGAATTAAATTTCACAAGTTGTATAAGTTAATTATAACTTTATTTTCTGTTACTAAGTTATCATCATTAAAACGTACATTCTAGACAAGTTAACCGTTAGATTGATTCGAAATTTTGATAAAGGGTTCCTGAGATATAAATATTAAATTTGACCGTTCCGATTATTAGAAATATATATAAATTTAGAGATATAGGTTTCGCATTTTAAGTATAGGATTTTTCAGCTTAATTCTGTCCCAAAAACCACCTAAGGAAAAATCTAGAGTTTTACTTCACCAACCGTTAGATAGAATTGAAAATTTTATTACCCGTTTTAGGCATCCATTGGATCATATTGACCGATCGGATTTTGCGAATAAGATTCAGGAGTTGAATGAATGTGCATCTAGTATTCCAACAATATTAAGTAACCTAAACTTTTGTTGATCATTACTTTTGAAATTTTACTGCAGTTAGTATAGTAGTCTAAAAATTTCAAATCTAGTGTTTAAAGAAAGATAATTGAGTTTAGGTTTCAACAAAATAAGTTTCAACAAAATAAGAACCATCTCATTTGGAGTTATGTAGAGAGAATTATTAGTAAATTAGTCATCAAAGGTCATAGCTGGATAGGCAGAAAAACGTGACTAAAACATTTATCTTAATATTTTTACTACGACTAACTCTGTAATTTAAAAAAAAAAATTTACAATGCTAATGTTCAATTTAAGATTTTAGAGTCTAGAATCCAATAAAACAAGAATCAATTCATTCGGGGTTCTCTAGAAGAGTTATAAGGAAAACACTGAGCAAAGGTCAAAAATTTGATTTTAAATTGCTTTGAATGTGATGTTTGGAGCGGTGAGAGGATTGACAAAATAGTATTGACGATACTCTATATTATTCATGCATCTTATGGAAGGGTTGTGTTGTGTCTCGGTAGTTAAAAGGATAATTCCTTTTGCCTTTGGAAGGCGATTGGTGGATTCGAGTCTTGTTAGTTTCCTCTTTCGCGGGTATACAAATATCTTGCCTAAAGTTTTGGTCTGGTGTTGAGTATGGTGCATGGAAAATGGAGGTTACTCACCAGTGTGTTACTCATAAGACCTGGAAGAAGTGAGGGAGATATGTCCAAAACTGCGCGTGGAGGACGACTCTTATCCATAGTCCATATGAGGGACCGGTTTTGTATATGTTTATCATATGTATGAGAAGAATAAAACCGAGACAAGTCCATTAACTGTGATAAATTTAATATATAAATGAGAGGGATTGAAACAAAGAGGGACTCAAATTCATTTGTATGGTTTAAGCTGAGGTTATATAAGTCGATAAATAGAAAGTGTTATTAATGAATGTATGAATAGTATAAGTAATTTTAATGTGTTTTGTTTCTTCCTTGTACTTGATTAGCTCACCCTACTTGTATGACTACGATGATCGTATAACTCGTGTTGTTATACGGGAGTAGATAATGTTTCAGGTAATACTGGAGAAGTGTAGAGAGATGAGGCATTGGGAAAAACTCTATGGGATTTTTATATATGTAATTTTAAGTTGTGAAATGATTGGTTTGTAATTTTGAACAACTTTTAATATTCAATCTCTATTGTAATTATAACTCTTGAAAATCGTGATGGTATTATTATGATATATAATTAAATGTTGTGGTTTTAAATGTGAAGTATAAAAAAAAAATTATTAGAATTTTCTGTAACCTTCTACGAATTTTCTAATCTATTGCGGTGTGGAGACAATTGAGGAATCCAGTGAGAAATATCAAAACTCAAGTCTTGTGAACAAAATTGTTCTCCACCTAATGCAAATGGAGAAAAGATCTGAGTGTTGGAAATATAAAGATGAAAGGCAAGCTGACAACAATGCACCATCAACCTCTCAAGTGAATCAGTACAGAGGTAGAAATGAGTTTGAGAGGATTGTTCTGCAAGAACTAACTGAGATTAAAAGATGGATTAATGAGTAGAAAAATAACAGCCATGGTCATGAAGATTCTAAAAATGCTAGTTCTTCTGAAAAATCATCCCAGAAAAGCAATGATGATAGTTAAGAGACAAGATCAGAGGATGATGCAAGTGACATGGTTCTCAAGTCCTTCATTAATAAGAAAAGAAAGGTGAACTAGAAGTCCTAGACTAGGCTAAGGTTCTTTTGTATAATGGCATATAAAGCCATCTTTTGTTGCTCCTAATGTTTTGTTTTATTTCCTTATTCTTGTTCTACCAATGTAATATCATTTACCCAAGGAAATAAAATTAGTTTGGTTGAATCAATCCATTTGCTTAATCTGTTGCACTAAAACCTGATACTCTGTTTGATTGATTCGACTGTGCTCCGTTTGAAGTCAACTGTGCTTACATTGTCATGCATTTTATACATTGACTTTTGTTCTAATATGATAATATTCTTGCTTAACCACTTTGCTTGATCTAGAAAAGGTTGTTGAAAGGTTTTGCATGAAGGTCATTGCTTTGGACATCTACAATTGAGATTCAACATTTGGAAAAGCAATGCATTCATCTGATGATTTAAAGCAGTCGACTATGTCTAAACTGGTTAAAAATTCCAATTTTGGAATTCAATTCTATACTTACTGATAGCTTGAATCATTGCTGATTTTATATTATCTTTGCTCTTTACATGCTTATATATCTCCATTGAGATAATATTGTGAGATTGTTGATATTTGTATCATTGTATCTACGTGTGGATAGTGAACTTGACTATGATACAAATCTATGTTTAAACTGTTTGCTTAATCTGTGATATTCTACATTGTGCACTCAAACTGTTTTTGAAAATCATGCATAATGACAGGGGGAGTATCACTGCATTACACACATGTTTCATCACACACCTATATTTCAGGGGGAGTTTAAAATTTTTTGTATGAACTTATGATATGTGAGAGCATCATTGTGTTTTACAAACTGCATATCTTTATGATGCATCTCTGTTGTTATTTTACTGCATAAATATCTATAGTATTCCTTTTTTGTTAATGCACAAAGGCGGAGAGATATTCATGAGTGTATAAAAGAAAGTTTATATGGGAAGAATTGCTATATCATACTTTATCTGCTTGATGATATTTTTGTTGTATTTATAGAGTAACTTATCTGCTATGATTGTTTATGATATTTGTTCTGCTCTGTAAATTGTGGAACTCTACAAACATGGTTGAGTTATTAATCATGGTTGTGCATCATCAAAAAAGTGGGAGAGTGTTTGGGTCGTTGACAACACAAAACTCTATATCAAACTTGTTTTTGATGATGACAACACACTGCTTAATAACAGTACATATGTTCCAAGTATTACATGTTCGTGTGCTTTACTGTTTGACTTACTTGCTGAACATGTTTTGTTGAATTGCAATGTATGTTCCTATGCTTGATTATGTGATATTATTGTGGAACATGCTTGTTGTGAAATGTGAAATAAAATGTTTTTGATTACTGCACATTTCAGAAAAGAAAAATATCACAAGCACCTTTATGAACTTATACTTGTTGTGACAAAGTTCTAGTTCAGTCGAATACACTCATAATTGATTCGACTATGCTAAAACCTTTGCACAGACTTTGTGAAACTGTGCTGTGTGAGATTTTGAGTTGAAAAGAATTTCAAAGTGTTTTCACATGAGTCAGTCGATAGTGTGCATCACTCATTCACTGTATTATTGTTGTATTTGGAATTTTGTTAAGCCTACACGCTCCAACGGCTATATTTTTCAAAAGTTAGTTAAGACTATCTGACTTGGTCAACTGCTTAAATGGGTATTAATTTGGTTAACTGAGGAGCCTTATCTTGACTGTCTGTTATAACTGTCTTAGTACAGTCGACTGTATTAGTAGGCTATTCGAATGAGATGCAATCTGAAGTAACAAAAAACTATAAATAGTCAGAGCACGAATTGCTCTGTACGACTTTTGTGATCTAGCATTTTTATTGTCCTATGTCAGATTGAATTCTTTGTCTTAGAAGCTCCAATAATTCTCCAAGAAGACGGTGGTGATCTTTCTTGAGAGAGATTCAAAGAGAGGAGTCTTTCGCGCATATTGGTTGATCAACATCTGCACAGAGAAGGTGTTTCTGGTTTGATCTTGATAGGCTTGGCATCCTGTGAAGACTGCTGTATTTGACTGAAGGCTTGGCAACGTGTGAAGTCTGCTGTGATAGGCTTGGCAACCTGTGAAGTCTGTTGTAATTGGCTTGGCAACCTGTGAAGTTTGTTGTGCTAGACTTGGCAACCTGTGAAGCGTGCTGTGATAGGCTTGGCATCCTGTGAAGAGTGCTAGTTACACGTTGAGGATTGTTCAACGTGGGTGCAGATTGCAGAAGAGGGGATTCTTGCTGCAAGTCTGGTTTTGTATGTGCAGCTATATTTGGTTTTGGGTTAGATAGGAGATTTATATTTTTGCGTGGTGCTTCTATAAATTCCTTGTTGTAAAAACCGCAACCATTATAGTGCATTTACTTCCAAGATTGGAAGGACAATGGATGTAGGCATTGTTGGCCGAACCAGTATAAAACCAGTGTTTGATTTTCCATATCCCTGCACTCTTTATGTTCAGTCGACTTTAATTGTTTAGCAGTCAACTACGTTTTTTTACTGCATTAAATTTTCATTACTTGCATTTCAAGGTAAGATCAAAAGCTTTGAATTTTTCATACCAAGATTGCGAAAAGATTTTGTTTTTGAACTAACACCAATTCAGCCCCCTCTTGGTGTAAAACGAAGCCAACCTGTTTCCTAACAAGAAGCAATTAAACCTTTAAATTATTGTTCATTTTGGAGTCTTCCATTACGATTTTGTCTTTAATAGTTTCCTCAAAGGGTGGAAGGAGTATTTAAATTGCCATTGGTCTTGATTCCTAAGCGATGTGGGAGTAGTAGGTGTGGTAGGAATATAAGTCCCCTAGTCGAGATCTAAGGAGAATAAAGGTACTTAAAAGAACATATGGTTCATCTTTAGAACCTTATTATTGATCCCACGGTGGGTGTTAAATGTTCTTACCACGATCTTGAATGTGGACTTTTGTACAAGTGGTGTGATATTTGAAGTTTTTGACGTGTACTCTTGATGGTTGGAACATGAGGGAAGGTCCACTTACAAAAGACTCTCCAACGCTCAAGTCAGTAAAAGAGTTGAGATCTTCTGAGTAAAAAAGATGAGTATGAGAGTGAGTGAGTATTCCTTGGAAATGTTATATGTATTTATAGGATTTTTATACCTTAAGCCTATGTTATAAAACGAGTAATGTGATATCAAATAATACCACTGAAATAATACTTACCTCAAATAGATAATAGTAACAATGTCATATCTTACCATAAATAATAATAATATCAAACTGACGAGATTAGTTATGATTACCAGCGAGATTAATTACGATTATCATTAATATATGAATATTCTTTTAATAGATGTAGTTTGAGACTATTCCAAGATGAAGAGACTTATTGAACTCTATTAATCTACGTTCTTTAACACATCTATTGTTGTAGGGAGATAAAAGAAGGATGATAAAGAAAATATAGATTGTGAAAATCTAGTTTATAATAATCTTAATCTATATTACTTAAAGTCTAAATAAATTTATCTCAAATCTAAATTTGGATTAAAAGTTCAAATCATTAAATTGGATTTATATTAAATACTTTTTTAGATTTTGAAAATTTAAAATTAAGGTGTGTAAGTTGAATAAAAAAATAGTTTAGGATTAAATTGAATTCAGTATAAATTAAAAATTCATCTAAGTTAACTTTAATTAAAGGTTGATTCAGATCTATTTAAAATAAAACTTAAGTCAAGACATTTAAATCAAAGATTATTACAAGTTGACAAATAGCAGACCAAGTTAACAGTAACTAACATCTAGCTGAGTCTTGTCAATATGTTTGTTGTATTGGAATAGGTGTACATCGGCAAAAATTAATTGAATAAAGAAAATTGTAGGTCCTACCGGGAGTCGAACCCAGGTCGCTGGATTCAAAGTCCAGAGTGCTAACCACTACACCATAGAACCGGGAACGGACTCATAATTTTACCAATGTTTTAAACTTTATAATTCTTATTCATTTTGCATTAGAAAACAGATGCATTCTGTTACATGTTTAAATGTAGAAAAGAGGGTCATATTATAGAAAGTTCGTCTGAAAATATTATATGGGTTTGTTACACAAACACTTCCATTTTTTTTAAGTATAACCCTTTTTATATTTGCATAATTAGCTTTGTTACCAGGGTGAAGCGATGTATGAGTATGTCCGGTGACGTCAATGGGACGTCGGAAATGAATATAACCGACGTCTATCGTGACGTCAATCACTGTCATGTCCGACGTCACTAAACGTCGAAGTAGGACTAACTGGACGTATAAAAACATTATATAAACGTCGATCTGACAAATAACCAACATCTACTAGGCACTAAAGACTTCGAAAATGACACAGACTGACGTCTAAAAGGTACCATAGACGTCTGTGTATATATTAATCGACGTCTAATCCAGTGGTTGTGTTTTAGTGCAATTTTGTTCCCGTCTTTGGATAGCCTAGTAGCACAATCTCCTTTTGCTAGTTTCCCACCAAAAAAAGCTTGCGTCTTTTGAATTTCTTATGAGTCCTTTCAACCCAAAACCGAACTTGGGTTGTTGCTTAGTTCCATTTTCATCCGCAAGAGGGAAAAATCACGGTGAAACGATAACTAGGCAACGACCCATGTTCGTTTTTGGGTTGAAACGACCAAAAGAAATTCACAAGACGCCACTTTTTCTGGGAGGCAGCTAGCAAATGGAGAATGTGTTACTACGTTACCCCAAGAAAGGAACAAAACTGCACTAAAACACAACAGAAAGAAAGCAAATTTTAATCAGTTGAACCAGAAGATAATCGATGAAAGACTAAACAAAGTTTAAACGGTAAGCATAAAAAAAAAACCACGCACCTGGGATGCCGCAAGGGAGAAAAAGAATAGGAGAAAGACAATAAAGATAACAGAAACAACAATAGAATGACGCAAGAGAGAAAAAGAAGAGGTGCCGCTGTTGGTATCGGAGGGGTTAATTTTTAAAAGAGTTTAGCGCAGCGGATTAAAATACAGAGAACGTACAGCGTAACAAGTCACAGTTGAAACAATTTTCTTTCAGAAAATTTACCAAGCAGATAACGTGCGTTAATTATAAAATGAGTATAGGGCAAAAGAAAATCACACAGGAATTTTTATACTGGTTCGATTCAACAGAATCTACGTCCAGTCGTTAATCACTACAAAGAGTGATTAACAGTTCCACTAAAAATTGTTTAACAGATTACAAGATAAAAACAGTAATAAAATGAAAGAGATAACTCTACCAACTTGAAGAGAACCTGCACTGGCAATCGACACACGATTCACGTGCTTCTCCTTACACAAGACCAGGTAGAGAGCCCCGCCAACTTGAAGAGAGTCCACTTCTTGTATCAGCACACGATACGTAAGCCTCTCCTTCCACAAGACCAGGCAAGGGAACACAGTAAACAAAAAAGCTTTCTCAAGAACGTTCCTCTGACTACACAGTGTTCTGGCTTTTTTCAGTTTACTCAAAAGTGTTACTTCTGATGCTTTCAAAACTCATTTAAATAGCCAAACACGCTGAATGCCAAAGGTCAGCTCACAACTGCCATGAATAATCGATTATTGTAAGTGATAATCGATTATGCAAGTCTGTTATAGAAAATTTGAAAAGAGATAATCGATTATTGTAAGTGATAATCGATTATTCAAGTGAGACTTGTGATAATCGATTATTGCTTCATGATAATCGATTATTGTAGTTCAAAAGCATATGATAATCGATTACAGCATGTCCATAATCGATTATATCAGTAGAAATTACAATATTAATTATTTTCCTACTACATTCAAGATACTACAAGTTGCTTTTAAATATTCTCCTATTGTAGACAAAAATTACAATTCTGCAGCATCATCAAAACTTGTCTTCAGGTTTTACCAATACTCCTTTATTGGTAACAATCTCCCCCTTTTTGATGATGATCAAAAATTCTTTTAAAAGCAACTTAGTTTTACCTGCAATGCATACAAGCTGAAAAGATCACAGAGTTAGTAGTACCTGTATACTTTGAAGAATATTATTTCTTCTCCCCTATAATATAGATATTAATCTCCCCCTTTTTGATCATAAGCAAAAAGTAAAAATCTCCCCCTTAATATGAGCTCCCCCTCAAAAAGATAACAGATGCATAAAGGCTCATTTTATTAAGAATAACTGGAAAATTTATAAAGATTGAAAATGCCACACAGAAAACAAACAAACTTAAAATCCTAAAAAACTAAAATTCAGGACTAGGAGATCTTTCAGTGGGAGGGATATTGAGATGATTTTCAATGTTATGTAGTCGAACATCAAACTCAAGAAACTGATCGACTAAGTACTCATCAAGAGATTGCTGCCACTCATGTACTTGATCAAAATGTGTCTTCTGTGCGAGACTCATATCCTCCAATTGTTTGGATAATCTTGCAAAGTGTTCTTCCATAGAATTTGAGGAAGAGAAGGGTATGTTGGAAGGTCCAGCTTCTGAAGGAGCTGCAGCACTCACTGGGTCAGCCATATGAGTGTCCATATCATCATCATCATCAGAATGATCATCATCTTTGTGAATAAGGACCCTTCCTCTAGTAATGAATCCCATCTGACGAAAGGTAGTATCTCCGATTTTTGATCCCACAGTCTCAATATTTTGAACAAGTTCTCCTTCAACAGGTATTCCTTTATATTCTAAAATCATAGAAACAAGAAGAGCATAGGGAAACTGATAAGAGTGAGATTTCTTGGCTTTTACCATGGTGTCAGCAATGAGAGCAGGCCAGTCGATGTGTATGTGATTTAAAATCCCATACAAGAGAAGTAAGTCCTGCTCAGAGCATTGAGCATGGTTGGTTGCTCTAGGACAGAGAATCCAAACAATCAAGTAGTGGATCATCCTCTCTTCAACTTTGAATCCTCCAACCAATAGTTGCCTTCTATTTACTTGCTTCTCAGGATGTCGCAGAAAAGATTGGAAAGTTAGCATCCTGTTGAAGTCTTCAAGTCCTAAATGGACTTTGACAGCATCATCCCAAATAGTAAGTTGAGCAACATTTGTCCAAACGTCATCATCTAAAATGATGCGTACGCCTTTGACCTTGGTAGAAATTATTCCATCTCGATAGCGCAAGTTGAAGTAGAAAACTCTTATGAGATCTGGATAAATATTTCCTTTTTGTTCTACCAGATGTCTTAACCCCTGCTCAGCAAAAGTATTTGGAAATTGAAATCCATAAAAGCGAAAAAAATCAAGACATATGTACTTTACCGCCATGATTTTCCTTTCTTGCCAGGAGTTTACGAAATCTGCATGTTTCTCTTGATCTGAGATCCATCCATCTATGTTGGCTAGTCGTGGTTGAGAAGAGGAAGGGGCTCCAACTGTTTTGCGACGATACCTTCTTGATTCAGCCATGGATGAAGATGGAGGAGATGAAGGTTTACGAAATGAAAGAGAAATGAGGAGATTTGGAGCTCTGGATTTGATTTTAGCAGTATTTGGTTGCAAAAGAATGTCTAACAATCGATTATGGGAGACTATTTATAAGAAAAATGAAGAAACTAGCCGTTTATGGCCGTTTATAGCCGTTATGGGACGCTCCAACGGCTCTATTTTTGAACCTGTTAACGTGATAATCGATTATGGCTCGTGATAATCGATTATTAGTTCATTAATTTCTGCCCAGAATTGCATGATAATCGATTATGCCTGATGATAATCGATTATCTGCTCAAAGTTTTCCAGATTTACTTTTATGACTAGATAATCGATTATGGCTCAGTGACAATCGATTATGGCTCGCTAAAGTCACGAAAAATGCAATATTTTGCATAGATTTTGATTCTAGGACATGCTTAATACTCCTAATTCTCTCCTAAGCTCAAAGAATCTAGAAACCCCTTAAATGGCTCTCATCCTTAACAAAATAAAGATGAATTTATAAAGTTTTGAACTTTTATAAAATGAAAGACAAATACATGATGAAATACCAAAGTATAGATGAATAACCAGATATCTAACAGCCTTATATATCTCCCCCTCAAATGGGTACCAGGTATTACAAAATCATGTCATAAGATGTCAAACAAAAATTTCTTTTGAACTCACAAACAGATTAAGAAAAATATTTTAAGATATGGTCAGTCCAAAACAATGGAGAGATGCTTGCAAGCCAGTTCAGATTTGTATTTGCAATTCCAAACAAGTTTCAATGATTCTCAGCAAATCAAATTCAACTTTTATTAGACTTAATTAAATCATTGAAATCCCCAATCAATTTATAAACAATAATGAAAGCAACAGTAGCTTAAATGAATATGATCACAGTTGCTCCAGGTTTAACAGAAAAGCATTTCAGCTAATACAATCAGTTCAAAAATAATTTTGACAGCATAAATTATAACTTCCCAAATAACATTTATAATTCATGCATTTTCATATCCCAAACTGTTCAATCCTTTGAATTTAGTTGTGCATATCAAAACAACATATACAAAAATTCAAACACAAGCTGATTCAAAATTTATCTTTCAACAGTTTTTAGACCAATTAATTTACATCAAAATTATGCAAAATTTGATCAGTTCATTTACTTCATCCAAGTTCTTAATGAGTATTATCATAGCTCATACAATATGCATTTGAACTTAAAAACAAATTTCCACATAAACAACTTCAAAACAAAGATGATAATTTAATTATCAAATGTCTTAATCATCCAAAAAAAAAATGCCAATGAATATCTATCAGTCAGATCATTCAAATGAAATTTTTCATTGCTTTTGACAAAGGATATATCAAGGCTTACTTCAAAGTATTCAGGAAATTGAATACCAAACCAGTTAAACACAGATTCAATTTATAAACAAAAAACAAATCATTGAAATAACAATTGTACATGACTAATCATTCTAAAAGATTAAATTTAGCACATGAATATCTCATAATTGAAGAATTTCACTGATTAAATTGCTAAAACAAATAAGAACACACCATAGGATAAATGAGTCAGTGATGAACATATCATTTGCCCAAACAGAAATGAATATAATAGTAATCAAAGATTTTAAGATCAAGCAGAGCAAGATGCAACAGTACAGGTTAAATACTACTTAGCTCAATCACTTGGTGCTCGAACCAAGGCTTTTATATTACTTGGTGAATTTACTTCCTGGATTGGAGCATCAATTTCAGAAACAGAACATCATAAAATTTTCTTCTCCTTTTGAAAACTTATTCTGCAAAACAAAGCAATGGAGTTTTTGGTACCCATAATCTTATTTGGGTCCGTGAGGTTAGAAACATGTTATTTTATAACAGGAATCCAAGCATATTTTCCATTTGGAACTCCAAAATGTTTAATGTTGCATTTGTTTGACGTGTGACCATGCTTCATACAGTAAAAGCAACATACATCACTAACTTTATTTTTAATAAAAGTTCCTTTAACAACCCAAATTTTTCGAGTTCTTTTTACCTTGGATTTATCATTTTGATGCATGTTTCTATTTATAATTTTGCTTTTATTAAAATTTGTTGTAGTTGCCTTAGCAAGCAAATTTTCAAGTATATCAATATCAAACATATAGCTCTTGCATGAGAGACATTCAACAGGATGTTCAACATTTGAGGACTCTTTCTTTTCTAAGTTGCAAATTTTATTTCTCAAAATTACTTCCTCATCTAATGCCTTATCATATTTAATTTGCAATTCTTTAAACTCCTTCTTCAAATTTTTATGAGCAACATTTAATTTCTCAGATTCATCAAGCAATTCAAGAAATGCTTTTTGTAAATCAAACTCACTAGTGTTAAGGCTAGACCACTTACTTGGCTTGTAGTGTCATCAGTAGCAACCGTCAAACATAGGTTTGCTTCTTCAACAGAATCACTTGAACTACAAGTGCTTGATGTAGTATCCTCCCAAGCTATGTATGCCTTCTTCATTTTGTGAGATTTCTTTGCTTTTCTTCCTTTACTTCTTTTGTTGCTTAAACAATCAGCTTTCACATGGCCTCTTTCACCACATCCATAACATTTGAAGATTGATGCGGAGCCTTGATTGTTCTCCTTCTTCTTCTTCTTCAAGATTTGGCTTTCACTATTTGCCATTAAGCATATATTTTCTTCCTCATTAAAATCGCTTGAGCTTGAGGAGTTTGATGTAGAGCTTGAATCACACGGTGTCAACTTATCCACATCTATGACTTCATTATAACTGTGTCTTAAAAATTTCCACATTTCCTGTGCACTTTTATAAACAGAAACTTTGAAGAATTCATTAGGGGTTAGTGCAGATAAAATTATATTTCTAGCCTTAAAATCAAATTGGGCTCTTCTATTTTCCTCAGCAGTGCAATCAAAATATGATTTTTCTACTTCTACACCATCAACTGTAATTTTTGGAATATAAGGACCATTTTGTACAGCTTCCCAGATGCCTCTATCAACAGACCCCATAAAAATTTCCATTCTTACTTTCCAAAAAGCATAGTTATCTCCAGTAAACAACGGAGGTCTGTTAATGGACGCACCCTCAGCATAAACAACATTTTGACTGTGACCGGCCATTTTCGCAAATATTTTGAAAAACTATCAAAGCAAGCTCTGATACCAATTGTTGGTATCGGAGGGGTTAATTTTTAAAAGAGTTTAGCGCAGCGGATTAAAATACAGAGAACGTACAGCGTAACAAGTCACAGTTGAAACAATTTTCTTTCAGAAAATTTACCAAGCAGATAACGTGCGTTAATTATAAAATGAGTATAGGGCAAAAGAAAATCACACAGGAATTTTTATACTGGTTCGATTCAACAGAATCTACGTCCAGTCGTTAATCACTACAAAGAGTGATTAACAGTTCCACTAAAAATTGTTTAACAGATTACAAGATAAAAACAGTAATAAAATGAAAGAGATAACTCTACCAACTTGAAGAGAACCTGCACTGGCAATTGACACATGATTCACGTGCTTCTCCTTACACAAGACCAGGTAGAGAGCCCCGCCAACTTGAAGAGAGTCCACTTCTTGTATCAGCACACGATACGTAAGCCTCTCCTTCCACAAGACCAGGCAAGGGAACACAGTAAACAAAAAAGCTTTCTCAAGAACGTTCCTCTGACTACACAGTGTTCTGGCTTTTTTCAGTTTACTCAAAAGTGTTACTTCTGATGCTTTCAAAACTCATTTAAATAGCCAAACACGCTGAATGCCAAAGGTCAGCTCACAACTGCCATGAATAATCGATTATTGTAAGTGATAATTGATTATGCAAGTCTGTTATAGAAAATTTGAAAAAAGATAATCGATTATTGTAAGTGATAATCGATTATTCAAGTGAGACTTGTGATAATCGATTATTGCTTCATGATAATCGATTATTGTAGTTCAAAAGCATATGATAATCGATTACAGCATGTCCATAATCGATTATATCAGTAGAAATTACAATATTAATTATTTTCCTACTACATTCAAGATACTACAAGTTGCTTTTAAATATTCTCCTATTGTAGACAAAAATTACAATTCTGCAGCATCATCAAAACTTGTCTTCAGGTTTTACCAATACTCCTTTATTGGTAACAGCCGCAAGCGAGAAAAATAAGAGGTGCCACAAGAGAAAAAGGAGAAGAGGAAGACGATATCAGAAACTGAATATCGCGAAGAGCTTGCGGTTTATTTAAAATGAAATTGGGCGTCGGTTGCTCCAGAAACCGACGTCTATAGTCACATAGACGTCGGTTATCTCACTAATATGATGTCCAAGTTAACATTTAAATTGACTTTTTGGATACCCATTAAACGTCGGTTTCGAGGGGATCCGACGTCTAGGAAGCTGAACCGATTGATGTTTGATTTCCTATCAGGGATGTTCACGACAGTTATGATAGGGCGTCGACGTCTATAATAACGTAGACGTCGGTGCTCTTCTAGCCGACGCCTAAGTCCCTCGAGTTTGGTGAACATAATTAATTACAGGCACATGACATCACTTCCCCTCAACACTGACGTCTAAATTGAAGAATTTTTTGTCTTCCCGCCTTCCAGACAGGCCTTAGACGTCGCCTTTTGACTACGTGACGTCTAAGCGCCTGGGAATTAGGTGAAGAGCATTAATTGCAGCCCAGTAGACATCAGCCCCCGTTAACACCGACATCACTGGATTGACTTATCACCTACCTCAGGCCATTAGACGTCGGTTTGAGGCAGTGTGGACGTTTACAAAGTCATAGACGTCACCTTACCTTAAAACCGACGTCTGGTTTACCAAGCTATTTACGATAATGCCACCGTCCACTCATATACGTCAGGTTATCAGGAAACCAACGTCTACTGGGTGACATTAAACAACGTTTGTGCACTAGTGGTTAACTAGTTTTAAATTCACTATAATCCAGTTCATTTAATCACTATAATGCACTACATAACATAGCCTTTTGATAATGCTAATTCTTACCATTATTTAAGCATCATTTTAGTAGCAAAATCAACTCATATCTGACTTGTAACTTGCTTAATCCTCTTCTTTTGTCTTGTTTTATTAATAAGTGTGTTTTAGGCTACATTGATGTAATATCATCAATAATCCCCTTATTTTGTAGCTAATACAATGCTTGGAAGAACCTCCACCAAAGTAAAGAATTGAACCAGCCACAAAAGCAAGTAAAATAGAAAAAAGAGAGAATTTTGGAATGTTGTGGCTGGGCTGCAGCTGGGCTACGGCTGAGCTATATCTGTCTCTGAAATGCTGCAGCTGAGGTGCAGCTGGGGTGCAGCTAAGCGCTCTATTCTCTGCAATTGCTGCCGCTGAGGTGCAGCTGAGTGCCCTGCTCTCTGGAATGCTGCAGCTGGGGTGCAGCTGAGCGGTGGCGCTGCTGATGTGGAAAATTTGGTCAATTTGGACCTAAAACGCGAAGGGAAAGGGGTCTTTGGTGGTTTGGAGGCGTGACTTCACTGTTTGGAGCTCTTGGAGGCTGTGTGGAGCATGTGGGAACATCCCCTTCTCTCTCCTTGGGTCTCCTTCTTCTTCCATCTTCCATTGTTGTAAGCTTGGAGGCTCTCCATTTTCCATGGAGAGCCAAACCCATCTTGTTGAGGTTAGTTGTAGCCTATGAACTCTTGTGTATTTGTTGAATGATTTGAATATATATATGCCTTTTCTATCAATTGCTAGTATTCTTGTTTCTAATCTTAAAGCTTGCATGTAATGGGGATGTTCATGACTTGATTTTGGGGTTTCATGGGTTATGGGAACGTAAGATGGAACCCAGAACTGAAACAAGAGTCCTTGTGCTTCATTGATTCTAGGGATGGAAGATGATTCACATGTTGTCTTAGATCCTAGTTCTTAATGCGGGTTTTGCTTGTTAGATTTTTCAAGGGATTGGAGTTTGATAGGAAAACCTAGGCTCTTTCACCTAAGGGATTAGGGCTAGAGTGTTTTAGTGGATTGACTTTAGTAAATTGATGGAGAGGAGATGAAATTGGGTAATACACAAGAGTGAATTGGTGAAAACTAACTTTAACATTGTCATTTCATACAATTTCTAGTCTATTCCATTTTTCAAGTGTCTTCAAACACCAAAGTCCAACCTTGTAATTATTTGTAAATTTATCTTTTTGCACATATTCTTAAAGGATGAGTTGTTCTTGAAGTCTAGATGAGTTGTTAATCGCACAGTTTTCTAGTATTACGAGTCTCTTGGGAAAACGATACCTGGTCTTACCAGTTTTATTACTTGAACGATTCGGTGCACTTGCCGGACCATTAACACCTTTCGCACTGGTAATTTCCATCGTTGTCCTCTTCCCACCAAACTCATTTCTCTTATTTTTAACCATTTATGTGTTGCAGACTCCTTGCTTCACTCTCCTCAAAATTTAAGGAAGCTCTTCAATTTTTTCTTCACAACATGGCTCCCATCACCACCTACTTCCTCATGCTCATCTCCTCTATCTTCTACGTCTTCTCCGATGCCCGTCTTGCCCTCGAAGACTACACTGTTCATGATCATCTTCTCTTTCCATACTCTTCTTTCGGTTTCTCCCTCAACCACCATGAATATCCAATCCTTCTTTGAACCATACCTCTCTCTCTTCTCTACCTTACTTCAATCTCTATCTTCATACACTCTTCTTTTTCTCACTTTCACCTTTCATTACCTCTGCAATTTGTTTGGTGAGAAGACAGATACAGAGAAGAAAAACCGATGAATCTGATCTATAACGTGAACTGAACCACAGTTCGAGGGTTTTCAATTTGGGAATAAAATTCTCAGTTAGAGAAATATGTGGTTCACAGTTAACTATACTGAACTAGTGTAAAGTTCATTTCTTTTTAACTGAACTGTAAAATAGTTTAACTAGTTTTTAATTAACACAAATTTAGTTTTTTTAAGTATAATATAGTTAAGTTAATTGTAGTTTTAGTACAGTTTGTTGAATTATGCCCAGTCCTAGTCTTGCTTATTTGTGTCATTATATATTTTAATAAACAAGTTTCTATAATTTACTAAAGGATATTAAAGTATTTCCTTGATGCTTTGAAATTTGACTTGCTATTAATTTGATAATTAAAAAACTATCTTCAAATAAATATCTCTAATGATATTAAAATGGCGAGCAATGATACCGTGATACACTTTTATATTCATTTGACACAAAGTATAAGGGTAAAATGGTCATAAAATAGCAAAGTTTTGTATTTTTTCAAGAAAGAAGTAAAAAGTAAGAAAGGATAATGTCAAATGAATGTAAAAAAGTTAGGTGTGTCAAAGAATCATTTTTCTAAAATGGCCATTTTATCGAGACATTAATTCTAAGACCAAATAAATAGTGTACCTACTAACAATTCAAATAATTTCTACATCATCGTTTAACAGTAAACTCACATTTAATATGATTTTTTTATTTTTATACAAATTTCTTTACTTTAATATTTCAAATTTTCAATAGTATTAACATTATTATAAGATTCATCACATATTTAATAAAACTAGAACAATTAAACTTAATGTATACATGAAACTAAAGTGCAGTTAGAAGTTTGTCAAAAACCTGTATATTAATTTAATCATTTGTTCCATTTCCACCACTTAACAACTTATCCAAAGAGGGCTACTTATCTGCTGACATCATAAAGATGATTATTGCAAATAAGAGAACAAGAAAGCACAAACATAATAAAAAATGATAAGATAATGTTATCAAATAATACACATATATATAATCCTTTACAAACTTCAACTTATAATTTAATCATCAATAACTAACAATGTTTATACATATCTACTATTTAACTCTAGACTGACTACCACACTCCGAGATTAATCTTTCAAACATCTATGGCCAAAAAAATTGACCATCGGACTAAGGATCTCCTACTACTCTCCACGACATAACTATCCTTCTCTTTTTGAGACTGAAAGTTATTGAGAGCGTCAAAATAACCCCTAATCACTAACATCCTTTATCAATATATACACTTATACACAACCATCTTAAGAATTTATCGTTGAAATTCTTATAACATCATATGCATATCCCACACTCACAAGTCATTTCATATCCACTTTAAATCAAAACTCATATATGGAATATCAATTTTAACTTCACTATAATGTCCAATATAACAATGTAAACCTACACATATCACATCTTAACAAACATACTAAAGAGTGTACCAAGAACAGATAGATGGAATTTATATGCCAAAACAAAGAGTTGAAAGACCCTTAAAGCAAGAGGAATGTAAAAAAGATAAAACCAGCCAAAGCACATGCCACTGAGTAACAAATCCCTACTACTAAGCGTCATTCTTCTCGCAAGTTTGGTGCCTGAGCGCCACTTATGTGCAGCTGAGCGCCAAATCTCGCGGCTTTTTGCTGTTTGGGCGTTGCTAGACTACCGTTGAACGCCATACCAGAGTTTACATACTATGCAAATCAACCTAAATGAAATCCATACCTTTTCCAAATGATCAAAGTAGTATCCTAGGCATAAAATTGATTTGAAAGAAGGTTTTTAACTCAAAAGGTATGCCAATTTGCTCACTTGTTTAACAATTTAGTTTGCTCAATCAACTAACTACTCCAAATCACCTTTAAATAGATTTCATACATTTCAAACCAAATATTTTTGAATTAAGTGGCTAAACAAGTCTTAATTGACTCCAAACAGATACCAAAACTCAAATTCCTTCCTAAAACATATTTCTTTAGAATTTCACTTGTTAAAACCCTAATTTAGACCAAAAACCACCCCAAGACCTGATTCTAGATCATTGATTTTTTCTACAGCATTCTTGAGTTTCTTCTCTTTAATTTAGCATTGTTCAAGGTAAAAGGATAAAAGCTTCCTGTTTTCTTAAATTATACATGTGTACCCGATATGAAAGTAAAATTACTATATTGACTTTCTTAAAGGATATATCTGACAATGAAGGAGATCAGTGTATTTTGGTCAGAAGAGGGTACGTTCTTATGTATAATCTCAGAGGACTTGGTGTTGCCCTCTTGTATCCTTGATTTACCATAAATAAGTTTCTTGAAGGTATTCTAGATTTGTGTTTCACTTTTTGAAATGATTTATAGAGTTGCCATTCTTGTGGGTGCAACATCTTCCTACCACTGGAGCAAAATGATCACGACGACTTCCTAATTACTTATGTAAATTACGCCACTGTAATGGATTTTCATTCTATCAAGTTTACAGCAGTGAGTTTCAATGTTTTATATTTATAGTCTTTTTTCCATCTCATGCTGCAGTTTGTACATAAATTATCAAAAATTTTCTATATTTATCATATATTTAATAATTACATCGAATCCATTAATTATACATTTACTTTAATATAACTTTCACTACAAATTTGGGTTAAGACCGTTAGTTTCACTAACCCTACAAAGGGACACGAATCCTTTCAAAAGAGATTAATTGAATTTAGTCCATCTTAAGGTATGTCTAGCTTATCTAACATTTAATCTTAAAAATATTGGTTTAATGGTTAGTGAATTAAACATGTTAATACACCTTAAATTGAAATACATATTTTTAAAATAAAAAATCACTTTTATAATTTATTTATATATTTAACAAAACGACAGATGGCTCATCAATAATATTTTCATATTGTTTCGATGCATTATATGATGGCTCTTCACTCTTATATTTATTTATATATTTAACATAACTGGATGAAATATTCATAACATTGTTATTCTGCATTAAAAATCCTGATTTATACCATATGATGTCTTTGAATTCATATTTGTTGGATACTAGGAAGAAGGTATATATGGTTCAATTAAAAGCTTAAAAGCATGCTTAATTCTGGAATGAAAACCTGATTGCATGAGATAGGGTGTTTAACAAAATCGGTTTGGTAAAGTATTATTATTGATCTTGGTCTGATACGGATTGGTGAAATTCTGCATGTAGCATG
The DNA here is from genome assembly GCA_036885675.1 of Vigna mungo. Lineage (NCBI taxonomy): Eukaryota > Viridiplantae > Streptophyta > Magnoliopsida > Fabales > Fabaceae > Vigna > Vigna mungo. The sequence continues at coordinate 13,964,743 of CP144698.1, read as the reverse complement.
TAATGTTTGAAGTCTTACCTTTTTTAAGGAATGGGTATCTATTATAGTTGAGGTGGTGCGTGCAGGATTAATTGAGAGTAGAAATTGAGAGTAGAAATTAATGTTTGTTGTGAAATAGTTGTGTGCATACTAATAAAAGAAAAGAAAAGAATACCACATTCTCTTTAATCCCATTGTTTATCCATTGTTCAAATTATAATGGTGTTTTCTACTTATGGTTTTCTAGTGTCCAAAATAACCTAACAATATCATTATATGAAAGAAATTATCACATAGTATAAAGGAGGAACAATTCCAACTGATGTAAGTTATCTTCATTGCCATAATTAATTTGTAGTAAAAATTTAATTGACTAATTTTATATTATTTTATATTATTTTTCTTTGTTGTAGTATTTTTCTAGTTGTAAATGCTAACAATATTGAGACAATCAAATCGTTAAAGTTAGGAAAGATTGGTGTTTATATGTAACTAGTACATGCTTATAGGTACACATAGGATAATGGTTGTATATATTGTCTTTTAAAGTAATGTCATGTCATGACACGTACTAGACGACTTAACGACAATATTTTGAAATATTATTATACCAATATTTTTTATTCATATTCATAAACATTTTTTTTGACCTGTCATATTTTTCTCAATATTTTATATTTTTTTTTGTATATAATAGAACTAATAGATAACGTTGGTTTGTACATAATAGAACCAATATTTTATATATTTTTTTAAAAATATAAAATATTTTATTATAAAATTAATTATATTTTTTTATTTAGACCAATACATAATGCTTTTTTTAGAAGCGTTATCTATAGATAACACACAAATAGATAACGCTTAAAAAGCACAATCTATGATAAAAAAAAAGTGTTATTTATGCACTTTTTTGTAGTAGTGGATATTGTCTATTGAGTATGTCTTTTGATACAACCATCAAACGAAGCTATCGTCTAATGATCATATTGTCTTATGACTATTCACATGTAACACAGAACCTATTCAATTATTTCATTCATACAAAGATAGTTCACACATAGTCATTTCAATACAACCATTTACACATAGTCATTTGCACTCTGTCCATTCACACATAGTCATTCACACTTTGTCCATTCACACATATCCATTCACAACTATTCCATTCATAAAGAACCTCTACATATATTTCATTCAATCTAAGCCAAGTCATACAAAACCTAATTGAACATTCCCAATAACAAAAAATCAATAATAAACATACTATTCACACAAACTCGATATAACCTCTTCACTACAAATCCAACAAACCTTCACTGAGTGGTGGTTGACTAGTCTAATGAATGTATCATCTAACTCGAGTATCTTTTGTTGGATACATGTTAGAAAGTTAAAAGTATATGAGAGGAGGAATAAAACAGGAGGGAATTAAAGGCCGGACTATATAAATAAACTAATATTGAATGGTAGCAGAAAGAGAGGAGGGAATTAAAGGTCGAATGGTATAAATAAACTAATATTGAATGGTAACCGAAAGGGATGAGGGAATTAAAGGTCGAACGATATAAATAAGCTAATACCAAACGATAGTGAGCTAGAAGCAAACTATTTTACCAGTTAGGAAGGGGCGCTAGAATGATATACTATAAATAGTTTTCCTGTAATTTTGTTCAGTAGGATATTTCTTTTGAGTATAGACTGGACATATTTTCCAGTGGAGGAAGGTAGGCTTCCTTGGGGGAGTGCATACGTGTATTTTCGATACTTTACAAGATCAATAATAATATATACATACATACTTTCATTTCTATTGTTCGAGTGTTAAAGTGAGAAGAGAGTATAGATTGGGTTACTTGCACAAAGTTACCTAACAGATTTGGTCTGACCTACCAGACTTTATCGGAGGAGTGAACGGAGCACGTGTGAAGAAGAAGAATGGAGGGAACTGTGATTGCAGTTGAGTCGACGATAAGCGGAAATGAGAGCGAAAACTCACGAACTCCAAGCGTTTGACCGTGCTCTTGGACGACGAACCAGGAACCAGGATCGAAATTCCGAAGGAAGTCGTGATTTCGTCAATGTAGAATGGGAACGACGACCGTTGGAAAATTCGGAGGATGAATAAGAAGAAGATAGAGGAGAAGTTCAACGCAGTTGGATGAAGCGCGTTGAACTACCTACATTTGAAGGTGTGGATCCCATGTGGGCTGGATCGCAAAGGCGGAGAAATTCTTCAACCTCCAAAGTGTGACAGAGAAGGAGAATTGAAGCTCGTCTATATATGCATTGAGGGAAGGTGCGAGCTATTGGTTCCACTTCTAGCAGAAGAAAACAAGGCATCTGACTTGGAAGATGTTCACCGACGCTTTAACGTGGAGGTTTGGTGGCGAGACACCGTTTTTTAGAAGCTAGCAGCTATGCGACAGAAGGGGAGCGTCGATGAGTACATCCAGGAGTTTGAAATCCTGGTGGGGAAAGCATCAAGAGTGAATAAGGAGCAACTGCTGGGATATTTTTTCGTTGGGCTGTAGGAGGGGCTGCGAAACTTGGTAAGGTCACATGACCCACGTGATCTATTGACGACGATGGAAAGAACCCAAGATGTGGAACAAGCTGGGTTTATGCCGCGAGGAAGTGACAAAATGGTAGGGAAGTAAGGTACGACATGGAGAAGATATTGTTGGAAAACATGTAGGCTTATTTTTACACAAAGAGGGGGGTGAATTGGTTTGTTTTTAAAATTAGAGTCTTTTCGCAATCTTTTATACAAAGTAGAAAACTTTACAAAACTTTACACTGGTTTTTATACTGGTTCGGCCTCAATGCCTACATCTAGTGTCCTTCCTGTACCCAGAAGCAAACGCACTATAATGGTCAAGGTTTTTACAACAAGGCTTTTATAGAAGACCTCCACATCAAAAATATAAAACACCTCTATAACCCTTTAACCAAAATATAGGCAAACCACACAACAAGACTTACAACAAGATGTCCCATCTCCTGCAATTTGCCAACCACTTTGAACAATCCTCAAAGTGAACCAGACTCCACGAGTCTATCCCCTGTAATCACAACAGGTAACCACAGTAATCACCAACGGATGCCAACAAGAATCTTGATCAACCAAAAAACACCTCAATGTGCATATATGTGATCAAGCAGTGAGCGCGCAGTCAATCTCCCTTTGAATCTCCTTCAAGCAAGATCACCACCATCTTCTTAAAGAGTTCTTAGAGCTCTATAGTATAAGAGAAACAATCTGAAACAGAATCTGAAAATGTTACAAATGTCCAAAAGTCTTAGAATAACTTCAGGTTTCATCTATTTATAGATTTCTGTTAATCAGATGCTCCCTTAGTCGAATATGCTACTAATCCAATAGATTAGGTTATGACAGTTATAACAGATTAGTCAAACCAGTAGCATACAGTCAAACAAAATAAATTATCATTCAATACAATTGACTTTCATTCAATGCTCAACTAACTTTTAAAAATATAGTCGTTACTGTTCATGAGCATAACAGAATTTCAAAGCAAACAACTAATACAGTTGAATGCGTGGCGCACACAGTCGACTTCAACATGTCAGAGCATTTTGAAATTCTATCCTCTAGAAAGTCTCACATAGCACTGTTTCTGACAATCTGTACAAAGACTTTAGTATAGTCGATTCAATTAGTAATGGAGTCGACTTTACTACAGCTTTGTCACACAACTTTATGTTCACAAGAGTGCATGTGCTTTTCATCCTTTAAAACATGTGTAATTGATAACGGTTGAAAAACCGTTATTTTTATGTGCTATTTTAGACCAAATTACTCCCTTTACCGCTTAGAATGAGCTTGAAATCAAACAAAACTCAATAAATGAGTCAGTCGAGAGTCAAAAGCTCTTTTTAGCGATATTATGCTTGTTTTGCATTGTTTTGCAGTAATTTTGATGAAAGTAAAGAATGGAGGTGAAGATGAAGGCATAGACTCAAGATAGAGGAAGAAAATCAAGAAAAGAGGAGTCTAGAAACCGCCCAGTGGCAGAATTGAACTGCTGGGCGGCCAAATGCGAGGAGTTTGCACCAAGGCAACGATGCTTGACGGTTTTGCGGTAAGAGGCAAACCGACGGGCGGTGGACCCTTGATGCCGAGCAGTTTTGCAGCAATGAGGCAAACCGCCGGGTGACATAAGTTTGACGCCGGGCGGTTGCCTGTTGGGCTCGGGCCTGTTTTCTGCTGCGCTCATCAGCTATAAATAACCCTAGTGCGACTTCATTCTCATTCTTTTGACAGAGGAGGGCGGCCAGACCTACTTTTCACTCTCTGGAGAGGATCTCTTGGATGCTTAGGCTCCTTTTCATCTTTTCTAGGGTTTGCTTTCCATATCTTCCATTATTTTCATCTTGGTTTACCATGACAACGGTGAACTAAACCCTTTTGTTGTTGGGGGAACAATGTAATCTTTTGATACTCTCTTTTATTGAAACTCTTGTTTGAATTATATGATTTTCATATGCGTTTATTATAAATTGTTGGATTCTCATACTGTGCTTAAAGCTTTTATCGTTTAACTCATTCGGTAACTGATATTTGCCTTTATTGATACGGGGACGTACAGTAATGTCACGAAATGGTGAGAATTTCCTTGGTTAAGCAATACCACCTAGGGATAGGGGGGGTAGGACGATTAATTGTATTTGCTTTTGTTTGTAATGCGTTGCTAGCTGCTAGGGGAGGCTAGGGATAGCAAGCCAGTAATTAGTAATAGGCCCTTTTCGCCGAGGGATCGGGTTAAAGGGAGGCCAAGAAAGTTTTCATGCAATTAGATAATAATGTTATTTAAACAAGAGGAGTAAATAAGAGAAAGCGGATTAGATGAAATTGTAAACCCAACAACTCCATTTATTCATAATTTTTTCTCGTCAATTGAATCACTCATTGCATGTTTATTTTCTGTCTTTGCATTCACCACAACAATTAAATTTTCTTTCAGAAGTCTTACGATTTTAATTCATACGAACGATAGGGCCTTTCGAGTCTCATGGGAAGAACGATAATGAGTTTTACCATTTTTATTACTTGATACGATATGGTACACTTGTCATTCCGCTAACATGTTTATTTTCTATAAAAGTGCTTATAGGGGTATTTTTCTTGTGTATGCAGGAAAGAATACACACTAGAAGCAGGAAAGATCAGCAACCTCTTCTCAATGGATTACTAGACAGGAGAGGGAGGAAAGTTATACATTCTACAAGTGAAAACTTTCCTTCTGCTGTAGCAATCTTGCAATCTTCACCAGAATCTTCTGCACAAGGTAGAGAGGAGATGGCGGACCAATCTCCTCCAAGACGTACACTGGGGGACTAAGCAAACACTGTGGGTCCTTTGAATTTCAACAGCATTGCAATTCCTGCGGACAATACTACAAATTTGGTGATGAGCCCGACGCTCATCCAATTAGTTCAGAGCAACCAGTTCAACGGATTGTCAAATGAGAATCCCTACAAACATTTGACTATCTTTGGCGAAATCTGCAATACTGTTAAGATGGCCGGAGTCTCAGACGAGTGGATCAAACTTATCCTGTTTCCATTTTCTCTGGGAGGAAATGCCAAAGATTGGTTGCATTCATTCACTGAAGGGACATTTAGAAAATGGGATGCTTTAGCAAGAAAGTTTGTGACTAAATTTTTTCCACAGTCAAAGATCAATTAAGGAAAGCTGGAAATCTCGTCTTTTAAACAAGAGAGGGAAGAAACTCTTGGGCATGCATAAAGCAGATTCAAAAGCTTATTGAGAAAAACACCAGTTCATGGGTTTGATAAGACGACTTACTTACTCACATTTATTGGAGGATTGAACATGCACTCAAAGATGATGTTAAATGCTGCTGCTCAAGGAGACATCAGAAGAAAGACAGAGGATGAAGCTTATGATCTGATAGAACTTATGGCGGACAATGAGGAGATGTACGATGATGTTAAAGACGTTTTGATGTTGCAAACTAACATTGGGACATGGGAGCAAAACAATGCAGTTACTCAGCAGTTGGAGATTGTGGCAAAAATAGTATCTGATTTGTCGCAAACAGTTGAAGAGGTTTCCATAGGCCCACAACAGCCTCATTTCATGCCTATACAAAGAAACGCAGAATCTGACGAGATTTTTCAGAGAATCATGAAAAGAAGTGTGTGCACTGTAAGCAATATGGAGGAAGCATGCGAGATTGTCACTAGAAGTGGGAAAATATTGAAAGAAAGAGAGGGTAAAAAGAATGAAGAAGAAAAAGCGTGTATTGAAGAAGAAAGTGAGCAAGAGGTAAGGCATGAGATAGAGAAAAATATGTTGCACAAAGACCAGGCAGAGAAGAACGTGAAGGCCAAAGAGAAAGATTATGAAAAGCCTTTGCCATACCCAAAAATATACTCTAGGAAGGAGAGAGAGAAGCAGTTTGAGTGTTTTATGGAACTTTTCAAGAAATTGGAAATAATCATACCGTTCTCTAAGGCACTTCAGCAGATACCATCTTATGCAAAGTTCTTAAAAGAACTCATTACAAAGAAGAGGAAGCACCTTGAAGAGGAAACAATTGAAGTACAAGGAAATTGCAGTGCGGTTTTACAAAGGTCATTACCTCCTAAATTACAAGATCCAGGCAGTCTCACTATTCCTTGTACTGTTGGAGAATTAGATGTTGGAAAAGCTTTGATTGATCTTGGAGCTAGCATTAATCTGATGCTTCAAAAAGATTAGAGGAGTCGAAATTAAACCAACAAGAATGGTTCTTCAATTTGCAGATAGATCTCTCAAATATCCTTATGGAATTGCTGAAGATGTAATAGTCAAGGTAGATAAATTCCTGTTTCCAGTGGACTTTGTTATAATGGAAATGGAAGAAAATGGAGATGCACCTTTGATTCTTGGGAGGCCCTTCATGAAGACAGCTAGGATCGTGATTGATGTGGAAAAAGGAAAACTTAAAGTACAAGTACAGGATGAAGAAGTGGATTTTGATGTATTTTAGGAAATGTCACATCCTAAAGACAACAAGTCATGCTTTTAGATTGACGTAATAGAAGAACTTTGCATGACACAGAAGAGTAGAGTCCGTAACATATCCATGTTGGAAAGAACTCTTACTGACGAATGTGAAGACCTAAATGAAGAAGAGGATAAAATGAAGCAGGAATGTGTCCAAGAGTTGGAGGCAACAAAAGAAATTACAGCGGAACAGGCTCTTTTTGAAAAGATTGAGTCTAGAGAAAAAATTCCCGAAAGCAAGATTGAACTGAAGGAGTTACCACCACATTTAAAATATGTATTTTTGGAAGACAATGGAGGAAAGCCAATCATTATTAGTACTTCATTATCTTCAGAAGAAGAAGGAAAGTTGGTGGAAGTCCTCAAAGCGAACAAAGGTGCCATAGGCTGGTCAATTGCGGATCTCAAGGGCATAAGTCCCACATATTGTATGCATAGAATTTTGATGGAAGAAGATTATACACCTGTGGCGCAACCATAGAGGAGACTCAATCCTACAATGAAGGAAGTTGTGAGAAAAGAAGTTTTGAAGTTATTAAAAGCAGGAATTATTTATCCTATTTCTGATAGCAAAAGGGTAAGTCCAGTTCAAGTTGTACCAAAGAAAGGAGGGATGAATGTCATTCAGAATGAAAGGAATGAGCTTATTCCTACAAGGACAGTCACTGGATGGCAAATGTGCATTGATTACAGAAGGCTAAACACAACTACCGGAAAAGATCATTTCCCCTTACCTTTTATGGATCAGATGTTAGAACGATTGGCCGGAAAAACTTATTATTGCTTCCTGGATGGTTATTCTGGATATAATCAAATTGTGGTGGATCCTGAAGACCAAGAGAAAACAGCGTTTACCTTTCCATTTGGAATTTTTGCCTACAGAAAAATGCCTTTTGGATTATGTAATGCTCCAGCTACATTTCAAAGGTGTATGCAAGCAATCTTTGCAGATTTCATGGAGAAAAGCATAGAAGTCGTCATGGATGATTTTTCAGTTTTTGGGGATTCCTTTTAAAGGTGTTTGGCCAACCTGGATGTTGTGCTCAAAAGATGTGTTCAAACAAACCTTGTTCTGAATTGGGAGAAGTGTCATTTGATGGTGACAGAAGGGATTGTGTTAGGGCATAAAATTTCAGCCAGGGGAATTGAAGTGGATAAGGCAAAGGTAGAGGTCATTGAAAAACTTCCGCCACCCACCAATATGAAAGGAATTCGGAGTTTTTTGGGTCATGCCGGATTTTATAGAAGATTTATTAAGGATTTTTCAAAGATTGCCAAGCCATTAAGTAATCTACTTGCTAAAGATACACCCTTTTTAATGAGCCTTGAATGTCTGCAAGCCTTCGAGATTGGAGTAAAGAATTTGAACTTATGTGTGATGCTAGTGATTATGCTATAGGCGCAGTGTTAGGCCAAAGGAGAGAAAAGGTTTTCCATGCTATTTACTATGCCAGTAAAGTTCTGAATGAAGCCCAACAGAATTATGCTACTACAGAAAAAGAATTTTCGGCTATAGTTTATGCATTGGAGAAATTTAGATCTTATTTCATTGGATCTAAGGTGATTATTTATACGGATCATGCAGCTATAAAGTATTTATTGACAAAACCAGACTCAAAACCACGATTGATCAGATGGGTGCTTTTGCTACAAGAGTTTGACATAAAAATTCGTGATAAAAAGGGAAGTGAAAATTTGATTGCTGACCACTTATCTCGATTAGTCAATGATGAAGTAACAAGAAAGGAGAAGGAAATATGGGAGTCATTCTCAAATGAAACTCTTTTGTATATTCAGCAAAGACCCTGGTTTGCTGATCTGGCTAATTTCAAAGCTGCAGGTGTTATTCCTGAAGGACTCAATTGGCAACAGAAAAAGAAGTTTTTACATGATGCCAAACAATTCATTTGGGATGATCCATACTTGTTCAAGATAAGAGCAGACAATCTTATGAGGAGATGTGTGACCAAGGAAGAAGCAGAAAGGATCTTGTGGCATTGCCATAATTCTCCGTATGCGGGCCATTATAATGGTGAGCGCACAGGTGCAAAAGTCCTACAAGCAAGATTTTATTGGCCAACTGTGTTTAAAGATGCCCATAATCATGCTCAAAGTTGTGACAAATGCCAAAGGACAGGGACTATTTCAAGGAGGCATGAAATGCCATTGCAAGGAATTCTGAAGGTTGAAGTTTTTGACTGCTGGGGTATTGATTTTGTTGGACCCTTTCCTCCATCATTTAATAATGAGTATATTTTGGTAGCTATTGATTATGTGAGCAAATGGGTAGAAGCGTTAGCATGTCCTAAGAATGATGCTAATACAGTGATTAAATTCTTGAAGAGGCAAATCTTTTCGCGATTTGGCACCCCCAGGGTACTCATCAGCGATGGGGGATCTCACTTTTGTAATGCCAAGCTTGATAGGGTGCTTAAACATTATGGGGTAAAACATAAAGTAGCTGCACCTTATCATCCTCAAACAAATGGGCAAGCTGAAGTATCTAATCGGGAGATCAAAAGAATTCTGGAAAAGACTGTCACTCTTTCAAGAAAAGATTGGTCACAGAAACTAGATGATGTGCTCTTTGGGCATATAGAACTGCAATAAAAACTTCTATGGGACTCTCGCCTTTTCAGTTAGTCTATGGAAAAGCATGCCACTTGCTAGTAGAGATGGAGCATAAAGCTTTGTGGGCTTTGAGATTTTTGAACTTTGACCCTAATGAAACTCAAAGCAAACGAAGAAACCAGATGCTGGAACTTGAAGAAATGTGGCTGCATGCATATGATTCATCAAGAATTTACAAAGAAAAGGTAAAATTTTATCATGACAAAAAGTTGCTCAATAGAACGTTCCATCCAAGGGAGTTGGTGTTATTGTTTAACTCAAGACTAAAGTTGTTTCCTGGAAAGCTGAAATCAAAATGGTCAGGACCTTTTGTGGTAAAGCAGGTATTCCAAAACGGAGCAGTGGAACTAGAACACTCAGATGATGAGAATCAACAACGAAGATGGATAGTGAACGGTCAGAGGCTCAAACATTATGTGGGAGGAGATGTGGATCAATTTGCTTCAGTTATGATGTTGGTGGATCCATGAGGTTTGGATCAGGCTCGCGACGTTAAACAAGCGCTACTAGGAGGCAACCTAGATTTTCTTCTTTACTCTTGCACTTTAAATTTTAGAATAGGTTGAATTTTAATTTTAGTGTGTCTGCTTGGCTTGAAGACCTTTCTGATGATGTTTTGACTGAATGAATTGCATGAGGAGTCTCTTTAATGATGATCTGATGTGAATGATTATTGAGTTGTATTGCATGTTCGTATCCTGTGAAACAGATGTGTGAAGAATTATGATTGTGGTCTTGATGCTGAGCAGGGTGTATGAATGAATCTGTGTGAGAAAGCATGTTGTGTGAGGTATTGAGCTCCAAGGTTTTTATTGTTGTATGAAATTATTCACAGGAAAGCATGCATGATATTGCCTAAATCTTGATGATTGAGTGAATTGCATGTACATGTCATATGATAAAGGCCATTTTTGAAAGCCCTTACATAGCCAGATTTTACCCAAAGTGCTTGAAATTTTATACCCTTTTTGAACCTTGGCCTAAACAGAATGAAAACCCTTGTGCTGAAATTATTTACTTTGAATTGGGTTAATGACTGTAATTATATTCAAGGTTCAAGTTTGGGGTTGTGGGGAAAGTTTGAATGGCAAAAAGAAAGACATTGAGCTCAAGTATTGAAAAAGAAAAATATACATGAGAAAGAGGAAAAATCATGAAAGATGAGCTCAATGTAAAAATAAAAGAAAAAAAGGGAAGAAGTTGGGAACAAATGAGATTGGTTGAGAAAGAGAGTTAAACTTGAACCTTGAATGATGAATGAGCTCTCTTGATTCAAAGATTTTGTGATCCAGAAAAACCAATTTTTCTTGATAGCCCAGCCTCATTACAAGCCTTGGAAAAGTCCTTTTGATGGCAATTGCATGTGATGATTTTGATTGTTTGAGATGAAAGGAAATTTTATTTCATGTGACTTGTGAATGATTTAGAGTTGGAGTGTTACCCTAAACACTTGAGTGATTGAGTGAAACACTTGCTTGGTGAGAACTTCTAAGTTTCAGGATTGCATCTTTGCTTAGTGGATTGATTATTCATAATATGTAACATCTGTTGAGGAATGTGTGAGATAACTGAAGTGAAAGCATGCATCTTGATTTGATCATCACTGAAAATCTGAAATTGAGTGGTTCTCATCATGTACTTTAGCAATGTTGAATCATTGGATGAAAGTGTAGAGAGCCAAGTTTTGTTTTATCTTTTGTTTTGCTTGAGGACAAGCAAATTTCTAAGTTTGGGGTTGTGATAATGGTTGAAAAACCGTTATTTTCATGTGCTATTTTAGACCAAATTACTCCCTTTACTGCTTAGAATGAGCTTGAAATCAAACAAAACTTAATAAATGAGTCAGTCGAGAGTCAGAAGCTGTTTTTAGCGATATTATGCTTGTTTTACATTTTTTTGCAGCAATTTTGATGAAAGTAAAGAATGGAGGTGAAGATGAAGGCCTTAGACTCAAGATAGAGAAAGAAAATCAAGAAAAGAGGAGTCTAGAAACCGCCCAGCGGCAGAATTGCACCGCTGGACGGCCAAATGCGAGGAGTTTGCACCAAGGCAGCGACGCCTGGCGGTTTTGCGGTAAGAGGCAAACCGCCGAGCGGTGGACCCCTAATGCCGGGCGGTTTTGCGGCAATGAGGCAAACCGCCGGGTGGCATAAGTGTGACGCCGAGCGGTTGCCTGTTGGGCTCGGGCCTGTTTTTAGCTGCGCTCTTCCGCTATAAATAGCCCTAGTGCGACTTCATTCTCATTCTTTTGACAGAGGAGGGCGGCCAGACCTACTTTTCACTCTCTGGAGAGGATCTCTTGGATGCTTAGGCTCCTTTTCATCTTTTCTAGGATTTGCTTTCCATATCTTCCATTATTTTCATCTTGGTTCACCATGACAATGGTGAACTAAACCCTTTTGTTGTTGGGGGAACAATGTAATCTTTTGATACTCTCTTTTATTGAAACTCTTGTTTGAATTATATGATTTTGATATGCGTTTATTATCAATTGTTGGATTCTCATACTTTGCTTAAAGCTTTTATCGTTTAACTCATTCGGTAACTGATATTTGCCTTTATTGATACTGGGACGTACAGTAATGTCACCAAATGGTGAGAATTTCCTTGGTTAAGCAATACCACCTAGGGATAGGGGGGTAGCACGATCAATTGTATTTGCTTCTGTTTGTAATCCGTTGCTAGTTGCTAGGGGAGGCTAGGGATAAAAAGCCAGTAATTAGTAATAGGCCCTTTTCGCCGAGGGATCGGGTTAAGGGGAGGCCAAGAAAGTTTGTATACAATTAGATAATAATGCTATTTAAACAAGAGGAGTAAATAAGAGAGAGCAGATTAGATGAAATTGTAAACCCCAACAACTCCATTTATTCATACTCTTTTCTCGTCAATTGAATCACTCATTGCATGTTTATTTTCTGTCAACAATCTTAACAGATATAACTCGAGTTCGGGGATGGTCGCGTGGACAGAGATGTTGATAACGGTTGAAAAACCGTTATTTTCGTATGCTATTTTGGACTAAATTACGCCCTTTACCACTTAGAATGAGCTTAGAATCAAGTAAAACTCAATAAATGAGTCAGTTGAGAGTCAAAAGCTGTTTTTAGCGATATTATGCTTGTTTTGCATTGTTTTGCAGCAAATCTGAGGAAAGTGAAGATTGGGGACGAAAATGAAGGTCTTAGACTCAAGGAAAATGAAGAAAATTGAAGAAAAAGAATAGTCTAGGAACCGCCCGGCGGCAAACCCCTGGCGTCGGGCGGTCCGACGGGAGGAGAAGACACTAGCAGAGGACGTCGGGCGGCAGACCCCTAATGCCGAGCAGTTTTACGACACAAGGGAAACCGCCGGGCGATAGACCCCTACCGTCGGGCGGTGGCACGATTTAGGGTGAACCGTTGGGCGGTAAAGTGTGACGCCGGACGGTTGTCAGATGGGCTTGGGCCTGTTTTCTGTTGCGTTCCTCAGTTATAAATAGCCCTGTTAGGATTTCCTATTCATTCTTTTGACAGAAGAGGGCGGCCAGACCTACTTTTCACTCTCTAGAGAGGATCTCTTGGATGCTTAGGCTCCTTTTCATCTTTTCTAGGGTTTGCTTTCCATATCTTCCATTATTTTAATTTTGGTTCACCATGACAATGGTAAACTAAACCTTTTGTTGTTGTGGGAACAATGTAATCTTTTGATACTCTCTTTTATTGAAACTGTTGTTTAATTATATGATTTTCATATGCGTTTATTATCAATTGTTGGGTTCTCATCTGTGCTTAAAGCTTTTATCGTTTAACTCATTCAGTAACTGTTATTTGCCCTTATTGATACGGGGACATACAGTAATGTCAAGAACTGGTGAGTAATTCCTTGGTTAAGCAATACCACCTAGGGATAGGGGGGTAGGACGACCAATTGTTTTTGCTTCTGTTTGTAATGCGTTGCTAGTTGCTAGAGGAGGCTAGGGATAGCAAGCCGGTAATTAGTAATAGGCTCTTTTCGCCGAGGGATCGGGTTAAGGGGAGGCCAAGAAAGTTTGCATAACAATTAGATAATAAAGCAATTTAAACAAGAGGAGTAAATAAGAGAGAGCAGATTAGATGAAATTGTAAATCCCCAACAACTCCATTCATTCATACTCTTTTCTCGTCAACTGAATCACACATTGCATGTTTATTTTCTGTCTTTGCATTCACCACAACTATTAATTTTTCTTTCACAAGTCTTACGATTTTGACTCACACGAACGTAAGGCCTTTCGAGTCTCATGGGAAGAACGATAATGGGTTATACCATTTATATTACTTGAAATGATATGGTACACTTGCCATCCCGTTAACAAATGTATCGAGGATCGTCGAAGGAATCTGTCAACACCGGCAAAGGGCAGGGAACGGAGAAAGATGGCGTTTCCAGTAACTTGAGCTCTAGAGTAGGCAGCAGCGGGGGAGGGAACAGCCAAAGTAGAGGAGTTAGAACTCTGCCCTATCCAGAGTATATTAGAAGGCGTGAAGAAGTCCACTACAGGGGACCCTACAGTCCTAGCCATAGGTGTGTAGAAAGGAGCACGCCCATGATGATTTTGGTTGAGGAAGACAAAGAAGATGAGGTAAAGGAGGGCCCCAAAATTGAATGAAAGACCATGGAGTTATCTGTATTCTCTGTAGGTGGTTTAACGCAATGTAAAACAATGAAATTGTAAGGTTAGGTGCAAGGGAGAAAGGTATTGGTGTTGATTGACAGTGGGGTGATTCATAGCTTTATTTCTACCAGATTGGTGGAGGAATTAGGGCTAAAAAGTGAGGATACACCTCCTTATATTGTATGTTTAGGCAGAAAAAGGTGACTAAGGGGTGTTGTATAGGAGTTCCCATGGAGTTTGAGGGATTAAAAGTCAGAGATAAACTTTATGTCTTTTGAGTTGGGAGGTTTGGATGTGATATTAGGAGTTACCCTGTTGGAATCCGTGGAGAAATTAAAGTGGATTGGAGGCAGCTTAGCATGAAGATTGAGCATGAAGGAAAGAGGTGGAGATCAAGGGGGATCCCACTTTGACAAGAAGGGTTGTTACTCCAGAGACACTCCTAAAGGAAAGAGAGGATGAAACTGTAACTCTGGTTTGCAGCTTGAGCCAAGTTGAATTGATGAAGGGGGAGACAGAAGAGAGTGGCTTAACTCCCAATAAAGAAATATGATTGAAGTAGACTTTGGGGGATTTTGAGGGAATATCTAGAGACCCTCAGGGACTGACACTTGAGAGGAAGATAGACCATCGAATCCGATTGAAGGAAGGCACAAAACCTGTAAACGTGAGGCCATACTGTTACCCTTACGTAATGAAAACTGAAATAGAGAGACAAGTTGAAGAGATGTTGGGTTTGGGTATTTTTAGACCCAGTAACATCCCTTACTCGAGTCATGTAATCCTGGTGAAGAAAAAGGATGGGAGTTAGAGGTTTTTTATGGATTATAGGACACTAAACAGAGTGACAGTGGCTGACAAATACCCAATACCACTCATTAAGGAGTTGTTGGACGAGCTATAGGGGGCTTCCTATTTTTCAAAAGTGGATTTGAAAGTTGGATACCATCAAATTAGGATGGAAGTTGAAGACATTCCTAAGATAGACTTTAGGACTCATTAAGGACATTATGAATTTTTTGTGATGCCTTTTGGGGTCACAAATGCCCCAGCTACCTTCCAAGACAAGATGAACTCGGTTTTAAGACCTTTTTTTAGGAGATTTGTATTAGTATTATTTAATGATATACTTGTATATAGCAAAACATAGGAGGAGCACACACGTCATCTCACATAAGTCCTGAAAGTGCTAGCTAAGCAGAAGCTCTTTGTCAATAAGAAGAAATGTGAATTTAGCAAGAGGCAGTTGAGATATTTGGGGCACAAAATATATGAAGGAGGTGTGCATATGGACAGAGAAAAAAGCACAACTGTACTAGAATGGCCTGAACCCGAAACATCAAGGAGTTGCGTGGGTTCCTTGGGCTCACAAGTTATTATAGAAGGTTTATTAGGGACTATGGGAGGATGGCTAGGCCCATTACTGATTTGTTGAAAAAGGAAATGTTCAAGTGGTTCCTAGTGGGAGCCGAAGCTATGCAGAAACTCAAGGAAGCTACTACTACAACCTTTATACTGGCTCTACCTGATTTTGCCCAAACCTTCTAAGTGGAGTGTGATGCTTCTGGTGTTGGAGTAAGGGCGGTTTTGTCACCCAAAGCAAGAGGCCGATAGCTTTCTTTAGCAAGGCATTATTTGAATCTTCCCTTGCTAAGTCCATTTATGAGAAGGAATTGATGGCTCTTGTGCTAGCCATCCAACATTTGCGGCCATACTTATTGGGCCAGAAGTTTTTTGTTTATATTGATCAGTGAAACTTGAGGTATTTACTAGAGTAGCGCATTACTACCCAAAGCCAACAAAAAATTGGCTAGCTAAGTTACTTGGGTATGAATTTGAAATAATATACCGAACTGAAGCATTAAATAGGGTAATTGATGGGCTTTCAAGGAAGGGGTGAGAATGGGAGGAAGGTGACAAAGTATTATAGATGATATTCAGACCATATTGGTCTGAATATCAGGAGATAATGGAAGAAGTTGAGAAGGATGAGAGTTTAAAAAAGGTTTTGGAGGAGATAAGGGCATATCCTAACTCCCACCCTGCATATACCCTGGAACGTGAGAGAGTACACTATAAGGGGAGGCTGGTTCTCTCAACTCAATCTACTTGGATACCTAGACTATTGGTAGAGTTTCATAGCACTGTCACAGGAGGACACTCAGGGGTCTATAGAACTTATAGAAGGTTGGCACAATCTTTACACTAGAAAGGAATGAAGAAGGCAGTAATGGATTACGTGGTGGCATGCCTTGTATGTCAACAACATAAATACTTGGCATCATCTCCCCAAGGTCTTCTACAACCATTACCTATCCCGAAAGCAATATGGGAGGAAATTAGTATGGACTTTTTAGTGAAGTTACCCAAGCTCATGGGTTTGACACTATATTAGTGGTGGTGGATAGGCTCAGCAAATATGGACATTTCATTCCAATTCGGCACCCTTATACTGTAAGAACCATAGCTGAAGTGTTTGTGAAGGAGGTGATTAGACTCCATGGAATATCAGTGACCATAGTGAGCGACAAAGATTCTACATTCCTGAGTATGTTCTGGAAGGAAATCTTTTGTTTACAAGGAACACAACTGAAGATGAGCAACTTAAAGACTAATGGCTAGTTTTGAACATAGTGTTGGGAAACTACTTGCGCTGTTTTAGCTCAAAAGAACCAAAAAGTTGGAGGCTCGCTCTGCCATGGGCAAAATTCTGGTACAATACCAGTTATCAGGGAGTCTCTAAGTGCATACCCTTTGAAACAGTTTACGGTAGACCACCACCCACGCTGACTCGATTTATTCCAGGGGAGACAGTGGTGGAAGCCGTTGCTCAAGACTTGCAAACTCGCAATGAAGCTTTGAAGCAATTAAGATATCACCTAGCCAGAGCCTAAGATCAGATGACACACTATGCTAATAAGAAGACGGTGGAAGCCAAGATTAAGGAAGGTGATTAGTTTTCCTTAAAATCAGACCTCATAGACAAACGTCTATTGATAACGGTTGAAAAACAGTTATTTTCATGTGCTAATTTGGACTAAATTACGCCCTTTATTGCTTAGAATGAGCTTGAAATCAAACAAAACTCAATAAATGAGTCAGTCGAGGGTCGAAAGCTGTTTTTAGCGATTTTATGCTTGTTTTGCATTGTTTTGCAGCAAAATTGACAGAAGTGAAGATTGGGAATAAAGATGAAGGTCATAGACTCAAGAAAAGAGAGAAAATCAGAAAAAAGAAGAGTTTAGGCACCGCCCGACGGTAAACCCCTGGCGCCGGGCAGTCAAATGGGAGGAGAAGACACCAGTTTTGGGCGCCGGGCGGTAAACCCTTGCCGCCGGGTGGTTTTGCGACACGAGGGAAACCGCCGGGCGGTAGACCCCTACCGCCGGGCGGTGGTGCGATTCAAGGTCCACCGCCGGACGGCAAAGTGTGACGTCGGGCGGTGGTCAGCTGAGCTAGGTCCTATTTTTCTACTGCGCTTCTCACCTATAAATAGCCCTGTTACGAATTCCAATTCTTTCTTTTGACAAAGGAGGGTGGCCAGACCTACTTTGCACTCACTGGAGAGGATCTCTTGAATGCTTAGGCTCCTTTTCGTCTTTTCTAGGGTTTGCTTTCCATATCTTCCATTATTTTCATCTTGGTTCACCATGTCTATGGTGAACTAAACCCTTTTTGTTGTTGGGGTGTCGCAACCGGGATCGCGACGGGACGGCGAACCGAAAAACAAACGGGTTTAAAAAAGATTTTGGAGTCGCCACCATAATTTATTATGGAAAACTATGGAAAAACCCTAAAATAAAAGTATGGTCTACGAAAACAGATTTTCAGGTTCGGGAATCGGTTACGCGTAAGGAAGGTATTAACACCCTACCGTGCCTGCCCAAAGGCAGTACCTTTAATTAAATGTATAAAATTTATGTGGTTTTCCAAAATAATTAATTTTCCCCAAAAATAAAAATAAAATTAAAATTAAATAAATTATTAAGAAACAAAAAATATTTTTTTTATTTTATGAACCCGACAAGGATTGACCTTGGTCCTACGTATATCCGTTAATGGACAATCAGGGCTCACGTAGTTCATTATCTAAAAAAAAGTTTGTGAGTTTGTAAAAAAAAGATGAATTGATTTATATTTTTGAAAAGTCCGAAAATCGGGGATTGCGTAATTTTGATAAAAAGATTTAGTTTAACAAAAATTAACCCTTTTTGGTTTTAAATACTTTGTATTTTTTTTTATTATTTTAAAAATGGCGGAAAAAGAAAGAAACCGACCATAGGTCGATGCGTACCCTTTATTTTATTATTTGAAAAAAACATTATTTGTGTGTAGTAAAAAAACTTTGAGAAAGAAAAACAAAAGTTCAGGGCACAATAAAAGAAGAAAGAATGATGCATACCTTAGTAGCTTCTGGGATTCCCTTAGTGCTTCCTCAGTGGTTGTTGTTGATAGAATCCATGTGAGAACCTTTTTTGCTCTATACTTTCTCTTTCAATTTCTATTATCTCTAGGTCTTTTCTTTATTTTTTTTTCATCTTTTTTCCTTTCACAGGGTGTGTACTTATAGGCACATATTGCAATATTAGGACAGTCTTGTCTTAATTGAGAATTAATTGACAATTAGCAAAAAAGTGAAGGAAATGGTCTTGATTGCAATCAAATAAATCAAATGATATAATTGTCAGAAAATTTGCCCATTTTAAAAAAGGATCCTATTTTTCTCTTCAGAAGAAACTGATGCAGCAAATTATATCCATATATTTTTAATTATTGCTTACCATTATTGCCATAATATTGATTCAAATTATTACCATATTAAACTAATATTTCAAAAAACATTCCAAAGTGATGTGTCCTGCATTAAGGAAGACTATTTTATTATTTCCCTTTTCCCTTTTTTTCTTTGCCCGCCATTAATTATTATTCTCATATTCTTTAATTTTGATTATTTACTTTCCCGGACGAAATTGGGTGTTGACATGGGGGAACAATGTAATCTTTTGATACTCTCGATTATTGAAACTCTTGTTTGAATTATATGTTTTTCATATGCGTTTATTATCAATTGTTGGATTCTCATACTGTGCTTTATGCCTTTATCGTTTAACTCATTCGGTAATTGTTCTTTGACTTTATTGATACAGGGACGTAAAGTAATGACATGAACTGGTGAGATTTTTCCTTGGTTAAGCAATACCACCTAGGGATAGGGGAGTAGGACGACCAATTGTATTTGCTTCTGTTTGTAATGCGTTGCTAGTTGCTAGGGGAGGCTAGGGATAGCAAGCCGGTAATTAGTAATAGGCCCTTTTCGCCGAGGGATCGGGTTAAGGGGAGGCCAAGAAAGTTTGCATGCAATTAGATAATAACGCCGTTTAAACAAGAGGAGTAAATAAAAGAGAGAGGATTAGATGAAATTGTAAACCCCGAACAACTCCATTCATCCATTGCTCAAATCTTGTCAGTTGAATCACATTGCATATTTATTTTATGCCATTGCATCCACCACAATTATTGAATTTTTCTCCGCAAGTCTTACGATTTTAATTCACGCGAACAATAAGGCCTTTCGAGTCTCATGGGAAGAACGATAATGGGATTTACCATTTTTATTACTTGATACGATTTGGTACACTTGCGAATCTGCTAACATCTATGCCTGCCCGACTACATCCAAAGCTATTAGCAAGGTACTATGGGTCATTCCTAGTGGAGAAACAAGTGGGGCAGGTAGCTTTCCAGTTGCAGCTATCGAAAACAATGCGAATCCACCATTTTTCCACGTTTCCCGGTTAAAATTAGTCATCAGTGCACATATAGTTGAAGGTGCCTTACCAGTTGACTTATAGGATGACAGACCCTTATATGCTCTAGAGAAAGTGTTACAAAGGCGCAATAAAATGCAACAAGGGAAGGAGATACCCCTAGTCCTAATACAATGGCAGCAAGGTGGATTGGAGGATGCCACTTGGAAATTGGAACATTACATCAAACAACAGTTTCCTGACTTCAACCGAGGACAAGTTGATGTTTAGGGGGAGGGTAATTTTAGGAAGTCAAAAGTATATGAGAGGAGGAATAAAAGAAGGAATTATAGGCTGAACAATATAAATAAACTAATGTCAAACGGTAGTCGAAAGGGAGGAGGGAATTAAAGGCCAAATGGTATAAATAAACTAATACCGAACGATAGCGGAAAGAGAGGGGGGAATTAAAGGTCGAACAATATAAATAAGCTAATACCGAATAGCAGCGAGTTAGAAGCAAATTGTTTTACTAGTTAGGAAGGAGTGTGGGAATGAGATACTATAAATAGTTTTCTTGTAATTCTGTTCAGTAGAATATTTCTTGAGTATAGACTAAACATATTTTCCAATGGAGGAATGTAAGCTTCTTTGGGGGAGTGCATACTTGTATTTTCGATATTTTACAGGATCAATAATACATACATATTTTCATTTCTATTATTCGAGTGTTCAAGTACATATTTTCATTTCTATTATTCGAGTGTTGAAGTGAGAAGAGAATATAGATTAGGTTACTTGTACAAAGTAACCTAACAATACACTTTACTTGATAATTTGTTATACTCATTCGATGATGAAGTTATCGTCTTATCATATATCTTCTATAAACACACCTTGATAAATGACTTAACACAAAGTGAATTATCTAATAAATGTATCATTTGCTCCTCAAGTATAACAACTAAATCATTTTAACTTTTCAACGAAACACCTCCATACACTTTAAAATTTTTTGTATAATATAACACATGACTCCGGTGATATAATTGGAAATTTTCCAAATTTTAAAATGAAATTACTCTAATACAAACACAAGAAACATTAACCATTAACTCTACAGAATCATTCATTCCCATCATATAAACCTAAGCAATTTCCCACATTAATTTCTCACATTCTTGTAACTTCAGTAATAAGATATACATTCTCTAAGAAACTATTGAAATCCTTATTACAACTTAACTAGAACAATCCTTTACTTTGTAATAGCATTAAAACCTCATACCATACACCATATCCTTTTATGGTCATCGTTCCTACACCTAGTTATTTCTCCTCTATTCGCTCAATTATGTTCTGATCTTCACCTGAATAAGTAAAACCTATTATTTTCCCAATATTCCACAATCTAGTCGCCTCATCATAACTATTTTTGAGCCAAAACAATCTATTACAATGTTCTAAGTTTTAGCATCTTGAATTTGCTTATAAATGAAAACCTAACAACTAGACAAACTGTGAAGCTTATAACAATGTTGCCAAAAAAAAACGAAATGAAATCACAGTACAGGGATCGCATTCCCGCCCCTGCAAAGTAAAGTGGGAATGTAACTAGAAAAACTCGAAATAAAATAACTATTACCTACATTAACCCCTGCAAAGTCATGTAACTAGAAATAAAATAACGATTATCTACATTAATGTACAAATACCTTCGGCAAAATTGGAAAGATAAATGAACTCTTTTTTAATTTGACTTGTACTGTGCTAAAAACATTGATTAATAAGGCCTAAATTTTATGCAGCTCTCATCTGCTGCAGACGTTTTTTATCCTCCTCAAATTTGCTCTGCAGTGTCACGATTTCTGCAAACAAAACAAAAAGGGTTTATCTCACTTTGATCACCAACAATAACAAAAATCTAATCAAAATCGATTTAAAGAGTTACTAGGTTTTGATTTCCAACAGCTTGAGCTAAGAAAAAAAAAAGATATAAAGCATGATACATTTACATAAAATCATATAATTCCTTAAGCAGTTCCAACCAATAGCAACATGAGATCTATTTCATGAATGTCCGGAAATATTCTTTTCCTTACAGTCATTCGTGAATAAAATCTTGGCAGCAAAACGGGTTTAAAATCTTGAACACAAGTTATGAATGATACAATACATGGATGATATAAAGCATGAGACTTCAACATAAAATCAAATCATTCTTTGAGAGAGTCCAACCCACAACAATAGACCATCATTTCATGAACCATCCAGGATTTGCTAGTGTTTTCATGTAAAAACTTTAATTTACTGATAAGATGGGCTGTGGATCTTCAGCACAATAGAAGTTATGGAAAGTTAAATAAATAATCAAGTATGGGAAAAAAACATTACGGTTTTTTACTTACACATTAAGAAATTCATTAGAAACAAAAGAGCAAATGACTCAGCTTATAAATTTTGTTTTACCCAAACTTTGATAGAAAACTCCCTAATTAATGACATTTGTTTGACATAAACAGAACAATTTTTAGATCAATTTCAAAAAAACAAAAATATAATATCATTTCTCTGTGCTTCTCTTTTTTGAAATCGGTAGAAATCTAGACCAACTTCTCACGTTTCTTTTTGGTCATTTTGTTCTCCACGGCTGCTTGAGCAACCGAACCCACTGCAATTCCAGTTTCAGAATCAGTAGTTTTCTTTCTACCTTTATGGTGGACAACAACTGTCCACCCCCCTTCTGCAGCAAGGGCTTCTCTTTCTTTTCTTTCCTGCAATGATAAATAAATCATTACATGTATAACAAAAATAAAGACAAAAAAATGTGGGATCATTCATACAATATGAAAAATAAAAGCTTAAACATTTACGGAATTCAAAAAGAAGCTTATATGATAAAATGGAGAATTAGTCACATGCACATATAACTCATTTCAGTCAGATACTGCAAATACAATTCAAATCCAATAGAATACCCCTCCAAAAATGGTGCCATTGTGTTTTATCACAAACCAAAACCTCAAATCCATTTAGATTGAAGTCTTTTTTGAATGATTTTGCCTAAGTTTCCTTTTGGTTTGTCTCCACCTCTAGCTATAGTGGCTATCATGCATCTAAGATACTCTACTTATTGAGACTTCTGTCGTCTTCTCCCACAGTCAAACCAATTTAAGCGATAATTCCACCATTTTTCACCTCAATAGATGCTACTCTAAATTTCTATATAATATATTCATTATTGATTCTACCTAGTCTTTTATGTCCACTTATTCACCACAACCACAGCATCCTCATGTCTGCAACAACACTAACAAGGGTACCTCTTATTGGCTCTTTAACACTCACTCAACATGTAAGACAATATATTGCAGATCTTGTTTTGTGCAGTAAAAATTTCTAGAAGCAGTTTTGAATCACAAATAACAACTAAGACACTTCGTCATTTCATTCACCTCAACTTGAGGTCCAATTTTCACCAACATACTGAGACTAGTGGGATCGAATGATCCCCAATTTTGACCTTATGCTAGAAAAAATGTTATATTCTACATGCTTCATTTTGTTCATACTTAATCAAAAATGTGTTTCCAAAGATTTTCTCCACTAGTCTAGTTACCATTAATTGATCTCCGCTTGCATAATAATATTAAACTAAATCATTTTAAAAGCCATACCGTTAGGATACAAGAGAAGTTTGTTTATTAAGATAGATAGAATATCAATGGGTTAGTTGGTTAGAGGGGTTACTTATATAAATAGGGGAAGGGGAAGAAGGATAAGATATATTCATATTGTTTATATTATAAATTGAGCATGGATCTTTCAAAAAGCCAAAGCTCAATTTATAATAACAACAAATTTGAATTTTTCCAATCCTTCTTCCCTATTTATGTTCTAATTATCTTAATAAACTACTCCTTCTCCTTATATCCTAATGAATACATGGTGACACTAACTTTGGGATCTGTTCAGTAAGCATATCCTAAAACAAGATAAAAGGATAAAGGCTGAAAGTAGACCCTTGGAGTAAACCTACACTTATAACTTATAAGGAAATCCTCAATTACCTCACCATGTATTCTAATACTAGTGGTAATCCCCAGCATAAACATGTTTGATTACTTGCTCATAAGCAATATGAACTCCTATCTCCCCTAGAACCTTCTGCTAGACTTCTCTTAGCATCGTAGGCCTTTTGCAATTCAATCAAAGCCTCAGGTTGAACTATTTGCTTCTGTCAGTATGTAAGCAATACTACTCTTAAAAGATAATTATTTCCAGGGTTGACCTACCTAGCATAAAATCTAAGAATCTAGTTTATCCGTTCAACTACCTATTTATATACAATTTTTAAAAAAATTCAAACAGGACTGGTATTCCAAAATTCTATTCTTTACATTAGCAATGAACTGTAAGAAAATGCTTCAGTTTAACAAACAGCAAGAGATTTAATCAGAATTATCACTGGTTTCCACTAATAAAGGTTACTAGCATTACTCAAGAAGGGTGTGATGAAAACATTGCCAGTAGGCTGCTAGCCTCATCAATGCTATCATTTCAATTGTGATTAATTTCTTTCTTTGTTCATGAATTGCATCTTCCTCTCGTAACAAGTAGTATTGCACACATGGATGCAGAAAGCCATAACATTTATGCTGCAAATAAGTAAACTCACAAGACAACGGATAAGAGACAAAAAAGAAAGAAATCATCCAAATGGTACACTCCACAAGGTAAACATCAAAGAGACAAAAAAATGAACTTATAAACCTTCATACACCTTTGAATTTGCAATTTCAGAGAACTATATAAATTTATCTTAGTACACTCCGCAAAATACAAATTTGTATCCTAACATCCTTCCAGGACCAAATACCATTCTAAAAAAGACTACATGCTTCGTCAACGGGAAGCATCACCTAATGCGCAACACAACTCTAAAAAATGAGACAACAATAACTGGGATTCTTATGTTAAAGCCCACTTTTGGTAATGAAGGACTTATTAGTTATTATTTTTTAAAGCCATGGAAATGAAGCTCCAATTAAAATAATAACCAATGTCAATATTATAATATATAAACAAAACTCATGGCATGATAATTGTGCCCAAAGGAAAAGGTTCACTGGCACTTACATTTAGCCACAAAACAGTAAAACTTAACCTAATTTTTAAGTAATTGTTTTATGTAACATGAGCATCAAAATTGATACGTGCCAATAATAATTTGCCTGAAGAAAAAAGTCCATCTTATGAACCAGTGCTTAATATGACAAGTGCGTCTAATTGTTCTGTTATCCATTACATACATGTTTGTTAAAATAATTACCTCTTCCAGTTTTTCTTCATGAGCAATTATAAAGTCATCAATTTGATGCTGCAATACTTCCAATCCTGGTCTGATTTGATGGTATTCCATGATCCATTCTGTAGTTTCAGAAGTTCCCATTCAGAAACTATTGTTAGTAAATTGGTGACAAATATGGACAGAATACAAAGGTGCATCACAATCCATTCTGTCAACAGATTGAAAGAAAAGATATCTATAAATGTTCAAACACATACGATAGTAATGGTGGATGATGGCAAAAGATGAGAGATATACAGATGAAAACTAACATAAAAATCCTGAAATATGGCAATTACTATTGCAAATTGAGCAAAATACATTCAAATAAACTTGCAACACCGTGCAGTAACTACGATACAATTTTTTGCATTACAAAATTATATGTCCATCATCTCATATGTATAACACAAGTAAAAGTTATGGATGTCTAATGTTTGGAGTTTTAAATCAAACAAAAAGAAATGCGCTTAATATTAACAATTCATACTTTTCATTCCTTTTCAGCAGTCATCATCTACGGAGGAAATAGTATAAACTTCCTTGTGATTGTTGTACCCTTCTCCCTTATCCTGTGAATTTCTATCATCCTTTTTTGTTTTTTTCTTATCTTTCTTCGAACTACCTACATGATCAAAATTGTCATGAGGGAAACCGAATCATAAATTCAAATATTACATTCCAAAATGACAAAACGAATTAAACTAGAAAATGTATTTTCTTACAGGGTGTGATAAGTGCTCCAGTATTCAAATATCTATCACCACCAAAGTCTTGGATCTCCTCAGCACTAGAATGACAATTGTCTACTACTTCATCTGTAACCATTTAACCAAATATATGTTGAACATGATCAGGATGACATAGTTAAAGTGTGATGATTATGAAAACAAAGCACAGTTACCTTCAACATCCTCCACAGTAGCTTGTATCTCAACTTCATCTTTTTGTTCCCTGTTCCTTTTCTTCTTTTCCCCAGTATGCAGATCTCTTTTAGCCTTCTTTACCTTCATTGTAGCAAATACTCAACCTGTGAATGAACCAAAAACATTATGGTTAATCTGCAAACTGTGGATCAAGTATACACGATACATAAGAAGATTCATAAGGACGAACCGGGAAGGACCACCTAAACAATGACAGAGCCTGCAGATGCAAGTGGAGGAGGAAGCTCTGCAAGAAGAAAACTTAACAAATTAACTAGAAAGCAGAACAAATTGCTAGATTGTCACGTGCAAAAAGTGAAATTGATTGAGCATTACACGAAGGGAATAAAGAGAATAGAAAATGTTGTAACAAGAAGAAATATCAATATAATCTTTTTAATTAGAAAAAATATCTATAAAGTCTTCTAGAAAAAATATTTTTAGGATCTTCTAGATTATTTTTCAATATATTGTTTCCTTATTTTTTTTTCTTTTTTAAAAGATTAGATTGTAAGGAATAGAGATAAAGGAAAATGTAATTCACAGGAAAGAAAATAACAAAGTTACTCTCTTTCTCAAGTGAAAGGTTGTGCAAGAGAAAACCTAGAACTAAAAGAGTGGTGGAGGAGGGAGGTACAGGATTAAGGTGTTGTTAGGTTATAAAAAAAATCATGAACTCTAAAATTATTATTATTAATATTGGAAACACATGTCATGCACATATTTTATTCACTCTTTTTATTATAAAAATGGTTAAAAAATAAAAAGTCAAACTTTTACCATAACTAGTATTTAAACCTGTGCACAGGATGGTGTTTTTAGTTTAATAAATATATTTGATATTAAAAGAAATTTAGAGGTTAAGGAAATAAATAATAGATATTTTTAAGAATAGAAAGGTTAGCCAATGATAAACATGAGGGGTACATTATCTAAATATCTAAAATTCAAAGGTTAGACAATCCAAACAAATGTAAAGAATAGACAATCTAAAAACACAGTTTAGACAATGACAATACTTGACTAAGAGAATCCTAAAACAAAGGGATAGGTCTTGATTAAAATAATGATATTAATTCAAATAACACACACAGCTGTTTCATGGTGTTTTTGCGTTCTTTCTTTAGGGATCAAACATAAACAATACACAACAGTGAGTAAAATCAAAACAGAGGGAGACTCTAATCGGTTACATAGTAACAATACATTCAATTCTAATAGTGAAGATACAGGATGAGAGAAAGAACCTTGAGAAAAAGAGAACTTGCACGTAGTGGCACTGCCATGGTGGCAGAAGAGTGAAACGGCGGAGATAATGAGTCACCGCGAAAGAATGAAGAGGCAACGAAGATTTCAAACTACAACTTATGTGATTTCTTTAATATTACTAAAATTTTAATAGACGATAATATTTTATTCTAAATTTTAATATTGAAATGTTTAAATAATTTATGATTTTTTTATTTTTTATTTTAAATTAAAACAAAATTATTAAAATATTTTTACGTTTAAATTATATCTTTTTTATGAATTGAAATTTTTTTATCAATTAAAATTTAATACATTTTAAAAAGTTATCTAAGTTAACAAACTTATATATATAATATATAATAATTCTCTTAATGAGGTAGTTTCTTAATGAAAATGATTAATAATAACTTTTGTATCTTTTAATTTTATGATAAGGTTATTTATAAAATGCAATCGCATTAATGCTGGTGTACTATATTGCTACAATACGAAAAGAAAAAAAAATTATCAAGAAATAAACAAGTTTTTTATATCATGTACTTGGAAATAAGACATTACTAAAAAGATAAAAAAAATATTAAGAATGTAATTTTGAAAGTTAATATTTAAACAACAATATAACATGATAAATGTATTCTATTATCTAATTTGAGAACGTAACTACGTTTACTAATTCATGAAAGCGATAAATAATGAGTTTTTCACTCTTACAACAATATTGGGAATATATATTATTTGATCCAATACAAAATATGAATTCACTCAAATAATGAATTATGTAGTTTTAATTTCTACTTCTATCTGATAGTCCATGCTTTTGATTTGCATAAAGAGACATTTTTCTCATGTAACCATCTCTTTATCATATGATATTCATGTTCGCATTGAAGAATTCCAATCTCTTCTTTATTTTTATATTCATTCTGTAAGATCATGTAAGGCATTCCAATTAATATGAGAAAGAGTAACATATTTTTTATACATAAAATTTTAATGAAAAACCACAATCTAGTATATAAAAAGGACAAATAAACTTGTACCCTGTTGCTATGTTTCATACATGTCGTATTATGCAAATATCAAATTTCTTATTCTCCAAGTTCTGAGGTAGTAAACAACTTTTTCTCTGCATTTGTCTTGCAATAACATCTTCTGACAAACTCCTTTCTAAGTTGTCATTGATCCATTCACTTACCTCAAGAAGCTCTCGTTGTCCAATTTTAAACAGTTAGTAATTTAAAGTTTTTCTTAGTCACTAAGGTTTTAGTATTCATAGAAAAAACACATCAGACTATACATATATAGTGTATACTTGACTCATATGACATGTCATTGTTAAGACTTCGACAAGTGTACCGAATCATATCAAGTAATATAAAATGGTAAGACCAAGTATTGTTTCCCAAGATACTCACAACACTAAACAATCATGTAATTACTGAACTAATTAAGACTTAAAAACTATTTGGGGGGGGGGTTTGAATGCAAATACAATAAAAGTAAATATGAATGTAATTTTGATCAATTGAAGAGAAACGCAAAAGTGAGTGAATGATGTTTGTAATATGAGATGAATATGTTGTTGGGGTTTAGATTTCACCAAATCACTCTCATGCATATAAGAATTCTTCTTTTTTATTAAATGTCAGTGTCACTTTCTAAATTACTTAGAACTTGATGTCTCGGCGAAAGAAGCTTATCCTTAATTACTAGACCACAATGTATTGCATCCCTAATAATTAATTCTGCATTACGAATAGAAGCTTAAGACAACCAAGCGTTCTATCCCTATGTTTAGGCAATAGTTCCCTTGGGAGAAATTCTCCAGATCTAGGTTTCTAAGTATTTCCCAATAACAAAGAAAACCAAAAATCATGCCATGAATGATTAAAACATAACAAGTATTGAGCACATGAGAAAATCCAATGAAAGAAGCATAATATAATTCAGAACAAATTCAAATACATGAGAATTTTAGAGGTTACATCTTCCCCAACAACAAATGAGGTTTAGTTCTCCATTGTCATGGAGAAACCAGGTGTTCAATGAAATGAGAATGATAGATAAATTACAAGCCCAACACGCTGGCGCTCAGCGCCCTTACTAGGGCAACCGGGCGAGCTTGCGAGAGGAATGGCGCTCAGGGCCCCTTAGAGGGCGCTCAGGCGGTGTGCGACATAAGGAGGCTAATGCTCATTGTCCCAGGAAGGGCACCCAGGCATTGATGCGAGGCTCTAGCGTTGAGGGTCCCAGAAAAGGGCAACCAAGCGTCCGACGATCTTCTATAGCCTTCTTTTCTGGTGCTTTTTCAGTCCTTTCTAAGTTCTAACTTGGTACTTTAACTCTTCTTTCAAATCATTCCAATAACTTATAAAATCAAGGGAATTTAGTGATAAAATCATAAATTATTAACCCCAAATCTATTATTCACAAAATTAAACTAAAAACAAGGGTTTAGCAAGTTTCTAAGTCAAAAAGGAATTATTTAGTATCAAAATTAAGTCACAGATAACGGTGAAATCAACTGTTATCAGCCATCAATGTCCTAACTCATATCACTGTGAGGATCACCTAATGAAGGAGATTTCTGCACATTATACAATGTCTCGTAGGACATAGTGTCCATGAGCAGATACAAAGGAAATTCCAACACAAGGAAAGAGAATAATACGTGAGAAAGAAAGTAGGCTTTTAAGGACTAAGAATTACCAAAAGTAAAAACAATGGCATATTACACGAAACATAGGAGGATGAAGATTATCCATGTTGTCTCTTTTAGGTGCATTTTGTATGGGCATTAAAGAACTTCTTGAATGATTTGTTGTTTCTGGAGCTCTATAGGGTGAAACAGCTATGTGAGAATGAAAGTTAGAGTGACATCTAATCTCTTGCACACAGTATTGCCGATGAAGACCCATTCTTGTATTCTTATCTAATAAGCTTATATTAGCACTAGGAGATGGAGCTATAGAAAATCATCAACCATTAAAAGATAAAATCAAGAATTTAATGAAAATAACATAAAATTGAAGGACTCTTCAATCAATGTCCAAGTGCTATGAGGGTCACCTAATGAAGGTGATTCTGCACATTGTAAAATGTCTCGTATAACATGTCATCAGTGTCCATGAGCAGATACAAAGGAAATTCCAACACAAGAAAATAGAATAATACATGAGAAAGAAAGTAGGCTTTTAAGGACTACGAATTAGCGAAAGTAAAAAGAATGACATATTACACGAACAGTAGGAAGAAGATTATCCATGTTGTCTCTATTAGGTGAATTTAGTATGGGCATTAAAGAACTTCTTGAATGATTTGTTGTTTCTAGAACTCTATATGGTGAAAAACTTATGTGGGAATGAAAGTTGGAGTAACCTCTGATCTCTTGCACACAACGGTATTGTCGATGGAGACCTATTTTTGTATTCTCTTCTAATGAGTTTACATTAGCACTAAGAGATTAAGCTATAGAAAATGATCAACCGTTAAAAGACCAAATCAAGAATTTAATGAAAATAACATAAAATTGTAGGATTCTTCAATTAATGTCCAAGCGAATATCATTGTGAGGGTCACCTGATGAAAGAAATTCCTGCACTTTATAAAATGTCTCGTATGACATGTCATCAATGTCCATGAGTAGATATACAGAGGAAATTCTTGCATAAGAAAAAAGAATAATACGTGAGAAAGAAAGTAGGCTTTTAAGGACTAAGAATTAGCAACAATAAAATGAATGAAATTTTACACAAAACGAAGGAGGATGAAGATTATCCTTGTTGTCTCTATTAAGTGTATTTCGTATGGGCATTAAAGAACTTCTTGAATGATTTGTTGTTTCTGGAACTCTATATGGTGAAACCGATATGTGGGAATGAAAGTTGGAGTGACCCCTGATCTCTTGCATGCGGTATTGTCGATGGAGACCCATTCTTGTATTCTCTTCTAATGAGCTTACATTAGCACTAGGAGATGGGGCTATAGAAAATAATCAACCATTAAAAGACCAAATCAAGAATTTAATGAAAATAATATAAAATTACAGGACTCTTCAATCAATGTCCAAAGGCATATCATTATGAGGGTCACCTATGAAGGAGATTCCTGCACATTATAAAATGGAGATTCCTGCACAATACAAAGGAAATTCCTGCACAATAAAAGAGAATATAATACGTGAGGAAGAAAGTAGGCTTTTAAGGACTAAGAATTACTAAAATAGATTCTGAATCAAAAACAAGATCATCCTAGATTATTCATAATGAATTCAACCAAAGTACGTTCTCAATCAAATCTTATTGTGTTTAATAATGTTTATTCTTAAATCTCCTAACCAAATTAAAAGTTAATTAATCAAAGTAAATTCTCAATTAGTAGCAAATCCATTTAATCATATTAAAGTTCCTTCATTCAATCAAAGTATATTCTCAATCAAATGTAGAAACCCTTGAACTCATATGATCAATATGCATGAACCTTATGATGCAAAAATCATTACTTTAACATGATTAAGAGATAAAAAAGATAGAAAAAATGATAACTCAAATCAATAATCAAAAGAAACAAATACATTAATGTAACTTAACCTTAGAATCCATAATTAGAATAGCCCTAAAAGCTTAGCATTAGTAATGATTGCTTCTAATGGAAGAGTTGAAGGAATATCTTTACTGTTAAAGATAATTTAATCATTAAAATCAAATTCTTAAATATTCACTGCTATGTCTTAATATTATTGATTATTACAAAAAGATGGTAATTCAAGTGAAGAGGAAAATCTTTACTATTGAGAGAATTTAATTTTTGAAATCTAGTTTTAAATATGGTGTAATCTTGATGACAATAATTATCTACAGTAAAAGTAGATTAATTATAAAGATAATAATAAAAAAGAAAAGAGTTAGGGAGAAAATTTTTTGAAATAATTTTTGAAATATTATTCTAAACACGGTAATTCTAAAAAGTTATGTAGAAATTTGCAAAGATATGAAATATAGCAATATGTATATTTTATATTTTATAGTATACGTATTTTGTCTTTTCTATATACTATATTAGAGTTATTTATTAAATTTTAATATTATGCTATGTTTCTTCAAATCTATATACTAACAAAAAAAATAGAAATTAATAACGCTAAGTTAAAACTTTTAAAAAGAAATGAAAGTAACAAAAATTAGCCAAAAACGAACTAAAAAGTCGGTTAAACTTTTATAAGAGGGAAGAAAGAAAAAACTTTTCAAACATATAATAGATTAACAGGTATTCTTTAACTTTATTTTCATTTAATTTAACATTAATTTATATTTACAATATTTTGATTTTTTTTTCTTTTGACTAATTAAATTTTTTATTTATGATTATTATTATTTTATAAATATAAATAATTAAAATTTCAAACAAAAGTACTTTACTAATATCTTATATTAATTTGAGAACTCAAAGATATTACTATTAATTTTAAAATAGATTGATCTAATAATAATAAGAATATTAAAATAATATAATTTAAAAAATTGTACAATTATTTAATTAGAAAAAAGAAAAAAAAAGTGCTGATAAATTAAACTAGTACAAATATGAAAACATATATTACCATTTTCATAGTCAGTAGAAACAAAAATGGTCTAGTAACATAAATAACATGAAAGATAATAATAAAAAGGAAAGAGTTAGAGAGCAATTTTTGAAATAATTTTGAAATATTATTAAAGACAATAATTCTAAAAATTTGTGTACAAATTTGCACATACATGAAATAGAGCAATATATGTTTTATAGGATCCAGGTTTTTTTAGTAGAAATTAATAACGTCAACTTAAAAATTTAAAAAAGAAACATAAACAACAAAAGCATCAGCGAGAATAAAATTGATGATGAATGGATTAAAAGGTTTGAAGCTTCATGTGGTCAGTATTTGGAAAAATTGTTTTCCATGAAAGAAGTATAACATTTCAAAAAGAAAAATGAAAAAAAAGTGAGAGTATGTTAAACTTTTATTAAAGAGAGAAAATAACAAAGGATTCAAATGTATAATAGTTTTCCGGTATTTCTTGACTTTTATTTTTTGAACATTGATTTATATTTATATTCTTTTGATTTTTCTTTTCTGTTGACTAATTAAATTTTTTATTTATAATTATTATTATTTTATAAATATAAATAATTAAAATTTCGAACAAAAGTACTTTACTAATATCTTAAGTTATGGAAAAATATTACCAACAATTTTAAAATAGATTGACTTAATAATAACAACTATCTAAAAATATTAAAATAAAATAATTTAAAAATTGAACAATTATTTAATTAAAAAAAAGAAAAAAAGAGTCCTATATAATATGATATATTAAACTAGTACAAATATAGACATATATTACCATTTTCATAAAACGAGTTAATTTAACAATCATTGGAAACAAAAATGGTCCTAAATAATAGTAATAGAAATGACATAAAAAGTAAATGAAAGATAATAAGAAAAAGGAAAGAGTTAGGAAAGATATATTTTTTCAATAATTTTTGAAATATTATTCTAAACACATAAAAAGTTGTGTACAAATATGAAATATAGCAATATTAGCAATATGTATATTTTATGTTTTATAAGATACAAGTTTTCTTTCTTTTCTTATATAGTTATTTATTCAAATTCGATATTATTCTTTGTATCTTCAAACCTAAATATTAAAAAAAGAGTAGAAATTAATAACTCAAAGTTGAAAAATTAAAAAAAAAATGAAAACAACAAAAGGATTACCAAGGATAACCATATTTGATGATGAACAAACTAAAATATTTGAAGCTTTATTTCCAAAAGTGGCCAGCCTTTTGGAAAAATTGTTTTCACCTAAAAAGAGATTGATCAATCAATATAACAATCAGATCTCCAAAACATTCTCCATCCTAGAAGTCATAGAGTTCAACGTCGCGTTTCAAGAAGAAAAGAGGAAAAAAAAAGTATAACCTTTCGAAAAGAAAAGATAAAAAAAAAAGTGAGAGTCTCTTAATCTTACGAAACACTCTTTTCTCTTTCTCTCACAGCCATTACGAAGCGAAAGTCCTTCATCTCTATCGAACCTTGGTCTCTCAAGCTCAGTCAGCCATCGAAGTGGTGTTTCTTCCCCATTTATCGTTGGTGGTTGTTTGCAAGTATTGTGTGGAGGAAGACCTTTGAATTTGTCCGCATACGCTCTGTCTCTCTCTCATAGCCATAACGAAAGGTAAGCCCTTCAAAGCTATCTAACCTTTCTCTCTGAATCTATCTCCGCTTCCGAAGACATCTTTGTTCACCGTTGGCCGTTGTGCCATTGCCGAAGGAAGTCACATCCCACCCCACCCAAACCTCTTCTTGTTCTTCCCTTAACAGAGACATTCACCCCATGGCAATCAGGCTTGAACAGGATTAAAATCTTTGAAAAACACTGCAGTAAGGCATGTTGGGGAGCCACTATGGAATTTGTGTGGAACACGCATGAGGTTTTGGTACAAAATCTTTTCTGGCACTTGTATTCGCTTACAATGTCCTTGTAAGCGATTACAGCAGCACCTGGGTTGTGCCATTGCTGAAGGAAGTCACATGCCACCCCACCCAGACCTCTACTTGGTCTTCCCTCAAGAGAGACATTCATCCCATGGCAATCAGGCTTTACCAGGATTAAAAACTTTGAAAAACACTGCAGTAAGGCATGTTGGGGAGCCACTATGTAATTTGTGGGGAGCACGCATGAGGTTTTGGTACAAATTCTTTTGTTGCACTCGTAATCGCTTACAGTGTCCTTGTAAGCGATTACAGCAGCACCTGGGTTGTGCCATTGTTGAAGGAAGTCACATCCCACCCCACCTAGACCACTTCTTGTTTTTCCCTTAAAAGAGACATTCACCCCATGGCAATCAGGCTTAACCAAGATTAAAAACTTTGAAAAACATTGCAGTACGACATGGTGGAGAGCCACTATGGCATTTGTGGGGAGCACCAATGAGGTTTTAGTACAAAATCTTTTCTGGCAGTGGTAATCGCTTACAGTGTCCTTGTAAGCGATTACAGCAGCACCTGGGCTGTGCCATTGCTGAAGGAAGTCACATCCCACCCCACCCAGACCACTACTCGGTCTTCCCTCAAGAGAGACATTCACCTCATGGCAATCAGGCTTCACCAGGATTAAAAACATTGAAAAACACTGCAGTAAGGCATGTTGGGGAGCCACTATGTAATTTGTGGGGAGCACGCATGACGTTTTGGTACAAAATCTTTTCTGGCACTGGTAATCGCTTATAGTGTCCTTGTAAGCGATTACAGCAGCACCTGGGTTGTGCCATTGTTGAAGGAAGTCACATCCCACCCCACCCAGACCACTTCTTGTTTTTCCCTTAAAAGAGACATTCACCCCATGGCAATCAGGCTTAACCAGGATTAAAAACTTTGAAAAACATTGCAGTAAGGCATGGTGGAGAGCCACTATGGCATTTGTGGGGAGCATGCATGAGGTTTTGGTACAAAATCTTTTCTGGGAATGGTAATTGTTTACAGTGTCCTTGTAAGCGATTACAGCAGCACCTGGGCTGTGCCATTACTGAAGGAAGTCACATCCCACCCCACCCAGACCTCTACTCGGTCTTCCCTTAAGAGAGACATTCACCCCATGGCAATCAGGCTTCACCAGGATTAAAAACATTGAAAAACACTGTAGTAAGGCATGTTGGGGAGCCACTATGTAATTTGTGGGGAGCACACATGAGATTTTGGTACAAAATCTTTTCTGGCACTGGTAATCGCTTACAGTGTCCTTGTAAGTGATTACAGTAGCACCTGGGTTGTGCCATTGCTGAAGGAAGTCACATCCAACCCCACCCAGACCACTTCTTGTTCTTCCCTTAAAAGAGACATTCGCCCAACGGCAATCAGGCTTAACTGGGATTTAAAACTTTGAAAAACACTGCAGTAAGGCATGGTGGAGAGCCACTATGGCATTTGTGGGGAGCACGCATGAGGTTTTGGTACAAAATCTTTTCTAGCAATGGTAATCGCTTACAGTGTCCTTGTAAGCGATTACAGCAGCACCTGGGCTGTGCCATTGCTGATGGAAGTCATATCCCACCCCAGCCAGACCTCTAGTCGGTCCTCCCTCAAGAGAGACATTCACCCCATGGCAATCAGGCTTCACCAGGATTATAAACATTGAAAAACACTGTAGTAAGGCATGTTGGGGAGCCATTATGTAATTTGTGGGGAGCACGCATGAGGTTTTGGTACAAAATATTTTGTGGCACTGGTAATCGCTTACAGTGTCCTTGTAAGCGATTACAGCAGCACCTGGGTTGTGCCATTGTTGAAGGATGTCACATCCCACCCCACCCAGACCACTTCTTGTTTTTCCCTTGAAAGAGACATTCACCCCATGGCAATCAGGCTTAACCAGGATTAAAAACTTTGAAAAACACTGCAGTAAGGAATGTTAGGGAGCCACTATGGCATTTGTGGGGAGCACGCATGAGCTTTTGGTAGAAAATCTTTTCTGGCACTGGTAATCGATTACTGTCTCTTTGTAAGCGATTATAGAAGCACCTGGGCTGTGCCATTGCTGTAGAAAGTCACATCCCAGTTGAACCACACCTCTACTTGGTATTCCATTAACAAAGGCCAGACTAATAATGCAAATTTTTATAACTTAAATAATGGAATAAAATTAAATAATACAACCAAAAAACTCATGGATGAACATTCAAATTAAATTTCCAATAACCACTTTATTTACTGACAGTCATATTAATTTTTCAAAATACAACTATCCATACTTAAAGATCTATCAAATACTGCACTAGCAAGAAATTACATAAACACTCTAACTTGGGACTATATTCAGTGTAGGGAGTTCTACAAGCTTTGCTTTTGAAACGCTTTCAACGTTGACCTTTCTTCTGAACGCTTTCATGGCTGTAAATTCCTCCCTCACATGCAAAATCGTTGTAAAACTCATCTTTTTTACAAGGCGTACTGTAACCACCTTCATCTTTATTTTTCTCTTCAAGCAGCTCAGCCTTCAATGCAGATAACTCTTCTTGAAGTTCTTCAATTACAGCATCTTGTTCCTCTAAAGCTTCCTCTGAAACAGCTAAGCCACTTTCTTTTTCCCATTTATTTAACTTTATTCTTTTCTTCATATCTTCTCTAGTTGGATGTACTGATGCTTTAACAGATGACTCACCCATTTCTTTCCTTGATGCACCGTACTCATCAAGCATATACAAATTAATCATAATTACCACCAAATAAAACCATTCAGTCAATCAAGTTTAATAAAACAATCAAGTACATACCGCACCCATCTCCATTGCAACTTTGATAAACTTGTAACCTACAGTTACAGTCATCCAATGCAAGTTATTGGGCATTTATCTACACAAGCATTTGAAGGAATGAAACGATCACAAAACCAAACCTGAAATACATTATAAAAGTCATAAATACTCATTTTAATTCAGTGCCAATCAACAATACATGTCACAAATTTACATGAAACACGAATACGCAACCATCAACATAGACAGTAGTTGCCCTTTTCCTCTATTCCAGGATACATAACCTTTGCAGAAACTACTAAATAGATAATGGTATACTATACGACCCCAACAAAAGGTACCCAAATCATTTATTCTATCACAAATTTCAAACAAAATTGGGAATATTGTTCTACTACGACTAGGTAACAATACCTCATGTATTCCAACCAAAATGTAAAGCCTACAAACATCTATACAAGGCAAATTTTTGTGTTTTTTCAAAACAAATTTGTATATCATATCCAATTCATATTTTCCTTTTCCTTTTTCCTTTCCTTTACCAAAGTAGTTCCGACAATGACTTTCTAAAAGGTTCTTTTCATTCAATTTAATCTTGTCACCAACCACAGACAACCTTAAGCTTAATGTAACATCCACTTCCTTGAATTCAACAAATTTTTCTCCAAATAAAAAACTACCTCTCTCATCAACCCATTTAGTCAGTAAATCGCTCAAAATATTCCTACCAATCTCAAGGTTATCATGTAGTTATAAAAACCATGAAATGGAGTCTTCGAAATAATACACCTGTGCTCCTCACTCAAAATTGCATTCAAACCAACAACAAACTTTGTTTCATAGAATGACGAACATATAACTGCAAAAAAATAAAAATTATAGTAAACATTTTTTCCAAACCGAAAAAACCAAATAACCAAAAACCCCAACCCCCAAAACCAAATTGACGACCAAATACCAATACGCATCAAGGATCATGTTCATACCTTGTTGTTCGAAGAGTCAATGTCACTTGGCGAAGCCATAGCATAAAAAGGTAACAACTTCCACGAAATAGCCACCCAACGACCACCCAAGTGTAATGTCGAACTCAATAGAGAAACTGAACGATGAAGGAAATCCCTCAACGTCCACAGAGATTGCTCACCACTTCCACGCCTTCACAAAATTTACACAGTTAATACAACACCTTCAAACGACAATGAAGAGCTCGAATGGAGGGACATAGTGCTTCAAAGCAAAAAAAAAAACCTAAAATAGAGAGAAAGACAGCGCTGCCAAGTACAATAAAATGGAGAACGAAAGACTGTGAGAACGAAACACTCCGACAACGAAAAGCTCCAAGGAGAGAGAGAGCGCTTCAAACTAAATACAAAACCTAAAGTGGAGAGAAACACAACGCTTCCAGGTACAAAGATCGCTGAAAATGACCCAGGGCAGTTTCGGAATAAAAAAAACTCCCCTCTTTCAAATCAGATTCCAAATTAAAGAAAATAAAAAAATGAGCCAATCCAACGTTGGCACGTGGCATTGTCACAATCCCGTCGTCAATGATGAGTCGATATTTTCTTGACTGTATTTGGTTTATTGCACTTAAATAAATCAGGGAATTGTGCTTAATTGTCCGGTATTTTCCCGTTTTTCCTAATTATGCTTAATTTGATTATAAATTCTTATTTTAGTTAATTTGAATTTTCTGAGCTGATTAATTGCATTTTTAGTTGCAGGGAAATTTTGGAGATATCTTTTGGAGCATTAGGTATTTTATTTTTAATTAGATTGTAACTTAGTTATCTAGAAAACTTTAATTAAACTTATGTGCAATAGGCCCTTTAGTGAAAAAATGTCAAGGCCCAATTTTGTGGGACACTTGGCAACTTTAGGGTTTTAGGGTGGACCCCACCCTCTCATCTTTCAGACACAACACACGGCCTTTATTTTTTGGCAGCCGTCACATTTTCATATGTAGAGGATTTGGCTGGAACGTTTTAGGGGGGATTGGAATTTTCTTTGAGAATGTTCACTGTGTTGGATAATGGATGAAATGGAGACTCTCCTTTTAGGTTTTTACTTTGAATTTTTGAGGGAGCTTGCAGCCACCACTTGGGTGAGGTTTTTGGCTTTTGCTTTTAAATGTTCTTTTGAGAGGAGAATGGATGTATGAACACTATTACAATGGGTTGAATGAATGAAATTTCCAATTAATTTTCTTTTGCTGATTTAGTCACTTGGAAAGCACCCTTATTTTGCTCTAGCACGCATTTCGGTAGCTTGCCTTTACGCACTTTAATTTGTTTTTAGCTGGAAGAAGAGTAACACCATTTTCCTTGCTTTATAGGTGCAGATTTCTTTGTTTTGTGGCTCATGGTTGGATGGGACGTGATATTTGCTGGTTTTCGTGATTAAAGAGTACATTATGTTGCTTTTGAAAAAGCTCATTGCATCTAGAGATGATGGGACGTGTTAGTAGTTAAATGTTGGCTAGTTTCTTTTCTTTTATCTCCTTGAGAGAATGAAGAAGTGATGGTGCTTGTACAGTGATGAGTGTGCGTGGATTTCAATGAAAGAATAGGAGAAGCCTGAAATAAATTGTAGAAGCAAATCCATTTTGGTTTTTAAGCATTTGAAGAGCAGCGAATGTCTTTGGTTTTTTTTGGGAGAGGCGCAGTCATTCAATTAGCATTTGAGAATTCTATTGCAATTTTCTTGGGAAGAGCCCGTAGGAACAAAACACTCACGGGATGGAAGGTGTTTTATCCAAAAAGGTTTTCTTTTGTTTACATTGTGGCAACGCGTATACCGAGAAGAAGCTTATGTTGAATGCATTTTAATTTTGACTTCTTGCCAAGTTTTATGTTAATGCACTCGTACTTTTCAAGATTAATAACTATCTCTGCAAGTTCGGTTAATACCATTAGCATTCAAGCATTGGTTTTAGTGTCCTTTCATTGATAATATTTAAATATTGCATTTCAATGAATTCATGCAAGTGGGTCACGACTCCTTTGAATTTTTTTTATTATCATTGTTGCACGTTAATAGCTTGGTAGAAGAAAAACAATGTTTGTTTATTTCTTTTTTTTTAAAATTAGCTTACATGTTTTCATTTCTTTAATTTAATTTTACATTTAAATAAATTTAAGTTTGTTAGATAGTTGTTTGTAACAGTGTTGGTGTCTAGTATTTTGATTTGTTTTAATGTTGTCTAATCTGTTTGGTCATGTTAATTTAACTGTCATGTTAGCTTAAGTTAGTCGGATTGGTCATTAGCAAAATTACTTTGTTTCCATGAGATTCTTGCACTTTAATTACCATACTGCTGCTGAGATTCTGCTCAATATTTAATTCGTTATGTGCTTGCGATTAGGTATACACTTAGTTGCCTACTCAGTGTTTAATCTTCGCTTAGTTGATTAGACTGTATGATGCATGATTGATTAGATTTGTGCATTGCATTCGTTTAGTTTGCAATTTTGAAGACCGAATTAGTGTTCGCTTAGTTGGTTGATTCGTGTCGGATTTGGATTAGAGTAGTGTTTACTTGTCGTTAATCTGTGATTGGAAGCATAGTGATTGAGTTAATGACGAACCGTTTTCACATTCCGTTTTTACATTTCAGTTTCCATTTCTGGTTATATCTGTGTTTACATTGTTGTTTGCATTAGTGTTTTGATTTTGTTCATCTGCATTCACAAACCTTTCACAACCCCCTGATAACTGTTGCAAAACAGTTATTTTCATGCTTCATTTGAGACCAAAATACATCCTCTAAGGCTTAGAATGAGCTTAGAATCAAGTAAAACACGTTAGTCGAGTCAGTTGAGAGTCAAAAGCTGTTTTTAGAGATATTATGCTTGTTTTGCAGCATTTTTGATAAAGATGAAGAATGAGATTGAAGATGGAAGGTCTTAGACTCAAGAAAGATGTAGAAACATGAAGAAAGAAGAGTCTAGGAATCGCCCAGCGCCAAAAATCCAATGCTGGGCGGCCAATTGCGAGGGGAAGCCACTGTCTCGCGCCCAGGCAGTGCAGCCAGGCTGTTTTGCGATTAGAGGCAAACCGCCGGGCTACGTTATTCACAGCCGGGCGGTGGCGCGATTAGAGACAAATCGTCGGGCGACAAAAGTGTGGCGCCGGGCGGTTGTCTGCTGGGCTTGGGCCTAAATTCTGTGACGCTCCTCAGTTATAAATAGCCTTAGTGCGAGTTTAGATGCATTCTTTTGACAGAAGAGGGCAACTGGACCTAATTTTCACTCCTTGGAGAAGATCTCTTGGATGCTTAGGCTCCTTTTTATCCAATCTAGGGTTTGTTTTTCCATTCTTCCATCATTTTTCATCTAGTTTCACCATGACAATGGTGAACTAAACCCTTCTGTTGTTAGGGAACAATGTAATCTTTTGAAACTCTCTTTTATTGAAACTCTTATTTATTTATATGCTTTTCGTATGCTTTGATTATCAATTGTTGGGTTTCTCTTCTGCGCTTAATGCTTTTATCGTTTAACTCATTTGATAATCGTTGTTTGTCTTTATTGATACGGGAAGTACGATATTGTCATGAACTGGGGAAATTCCTTTATTAAGCAATACCACCTAGGGATAGGGGGTAGGACGATCAATTATTTTTGCTTCTGTTTATAATGCATTATTAATTACTAGGGGAGGCTAGGGATAGCAAGCCAGTGATTAGTAATAGGCTTTTTTCGCCGAGGGATCGGGTTAAGGGTAGACTAAGAAAGTTTGCATGACAATTAGATAACAAAGCAAATTAAATAAGAGGAGTAGATAAGAGAGAGTGGATAAGATGAAAATTTGGTCCTTGAGAGGCGACCTAGGAGTCACTTCCTAGTCTATACTGCATTCTTTAATGCACATTAATTTTGCATGGGGACCAACGGTTCGGTTTTAGGTCTTTTGTTTTGTTAGTGTGTGTTGTGTTTTGTCTTATGTTGTGAGTGTGATGTTCTATTTTGTGTGTTCGTTTTTGTATGTGTGTTATGTGTGTTGCATTTAGGTAGCTTTTGTTGCATATTTTCATTGCATTCTTCTTTTCCCCCTTCCTTCTACATGTCTACCTACTTTGATATTGTGAATACTGTTTCTTCTGCCTATGTCCATGACTTTGATTCTCCTTCTGCATCTAACTCTGATATTGCTTCTCATGCATATTCTGCTGATTTTTATGTTGAGAACAATATGACTCATCATCCCATTCTTGAGAGTGCTCTTTGGGAGTCAGCTTCACTTAGTGAGGATGATGTTCATGGCGTTCTACAGGTGAATGCCCACATAAACATTTGGAGAGGTTCCAACACATTTGCTCTGTAATGAAACCTCCACATGCCCCTGATGATCAATTTTTCTTAAAGGAATTTCTGCATTCAGTAGAAGAAGCAGCATGGGAATGACTTTATTATCTTCCTCCAGAATTCAAGGCCAATTGGGAAGATCTTAAGCATCGGTTTTTGGAAAGATTTTGCCCTACTCAGCATCATTTTGATTCATATAGCAACGATCCTGGGAGGAATGATCCTAACCTGGGATGGTATGGTACTTCACAGCGTCAATATCAAGAACCACAATTCCAGAATGCTTGTATGCCTCCCCCTGTCCAACAACAAAAGCAGTTGCAGTTTCATGAGCTTGTCCAAGCAA
The DNA here is from genome assembly GCA_036885675.1 of Vigna mungo. Lineage (NCBI taxonomy): Eukaryota > Viridiplantae > Streptophyta > Magnoliopsida > Fabales > Fabaceae > Vigna > Vigna mungo. The sequence goes on along the minus strand of CP144698.1, from coordinate 13,921,230 downwards.
CTCCTCATCTTTCCACTACTTCTGAGCCTATATTGAAGGAGTTATTGGAGCAGATGACTATTCTGAACATTTAGTTCCAACAAGAGAACATGGAGTTTCAGCAGGAGACCAGAGCTCCCATTCAGAGTTTGACTGATCAGATGGGGCAAAGGACCACTCAGCTCATTGAGGAACAATCTTATGTTTAAGAGGAATCACCATTTCTGGATGTTCAGCTTCCAGATGATGTTGATGCCATCCACATAGGAGATGGGGAGTAGAGTCATGAGCTTACTATTGTGCCACCTACTTTCCCACCCTCCTATGTCCCTACTCTTGCACCGGAGGAGACTGATGAAGAATTGGAGGACCAGGCAGATATGAGCAACACTTTTGAGATAGGTAGACCAGTTTCACCTTCCACCACTCTACCAACTTTCAGGAAAGTGGAGGTAAACATACCTATGATTGATTCTGTTGTTGATGATTATGCCATTGATAGGTATGTTAATGATTGTATTGTCGATGGACATGTTTTTAATTCTCCCTCTTTGCATTATGAGAACCACTTTTTGCTATCACATATTAATGTTTGTTCTCCATGCACTGAACATGAATCTGAGCCTGTGGTTGATATTGTTTCTAAATTTGAAATTGATTCATGTTCTAAGGGTATAATTGAGGTTCAGCCTATTACACTTGGATTGGGTGTTATACCTCTGCATGTCATTTCCTTGGATCCATATTGCACTAACCATATTGTAGGAGGTACATGTGAATTTGAACTTGATCAATAAACACCCACGGTGGAAGACAAGGGTGCCAGTATACACAACAGTTTGAAGATGAATAGGCACCAACTGAACCCGCTCATCAACAATCACTACTTCTTAGATCCAGTTGTGGAGGACATCTCCATGCTTGATCAAATCTGGAAACTGAAGCAATTCTTCCTCAACACTTCTTTGCTGACTCCAATGGTGGAAGACCTCTCCTTGACAGTCCAAAATTGGCAACTGCCACCATGACCAGGGGAGTTTTCTTTTCCCTTCTCCTCCCTTTCCCGCTTTTATTGCATTTGTCCATGATTTGTCGACTGTTCTGACTTCTGATCTTATGCTTGTGATACATTGAGGACACTGTGTAGTTTAAGTGTGGTATATTGGGGGAGATTCTGATTTTTCTTCAATTAGTTTATGTTTTCTGCGTTAAATTTTTTGTTTTCTAGGTAGTTTTTGTTGTGTCTTGTGTATAGTTTTGCATGTCTCTCTTGATTTCTGGACTTTTTTAGGTAGTAGATGTGTCTTTCATTTCATTGATACTCTAATTTGTTGGAAATCCTTGCTTTTCTCTGATTGAAGATGATTATGATGTTTGAGAGGTTGAATTGATTGTGACAGAAATACCCTGTGTGAGAATTTGAGCCACTTTATGTTCTTTCTTGTGTGATATATCTCTTGATTGCTTGCATATACGCCTTGGCTTGACTCTGTTGATGATTCTTGATTGATATGCATGTTTGGAAGTGATAAAGGCAGTTTTGTTGTTGAGCCTCTCTAGCCAAATGAGCCTACCTTGGTGTGATCCCTTGATAACCCCTTTTGAGCCTATACTTTCCCCATTTCTTTGTTCTGAACCTCATACACTAGCCCTAAGTGAAAAACCATGATTACCTTAACCTTAGGGAATTTTGGAGCTTTGGAATTGTTTTGGGAATAAGTGTGGTCTCCTGGAAGATTCAGATGAGTTGGCTAGTTGGTTCCTTTTCCTGTTTTTGTTTTTGTAAATATGTTGTGTACATCTTGTCTCTGAAATTTGTGTTCTAAATAGAGAGAAAAGAAAAGAGACAAAAGGAGAAAAGAATAAAATTGAGAAAAATGAGAAAAATAAAAAAATTGGGGTGAATAAAGGAGTCAAGAAAAGGATTGAATTAGAGGTTTTGGGTGTGTTTGAATGTGTTAGACTTGTTCCCCATTGCTCCTCTATTCCCTTTGGTTTGTAACTTGTCATCCATAACATATCCTCCCTTGTCCTTGGCCCCATTTCATCCATAAAAGACCTTTTGATTTGAACATGCATATGTGTTTGAGTGTTGACATTAGAGGCTTGCCAAGTCTGTTTGTGTTTGCTTTCTTGAGTGCATTGAGTTGATTCACCTCTTGAGCTGGTTGATCATTTTGTCATGCTTTGAACTACTTGGATAATTTCATGAGTATCTGCTTTCCTTGATTCTGTGTTGGATATTGTTCACTTCCTTTCACTGTCCAGATTTCTTGAGAACTATGTAATTTTGTTTTTGTCCTTGTGAGTCTCAGTTTTCTGTATGTTGAGTCTGTCTCTTCCGTGATGTCCGTAGAATTGTTCCTTGATTTGCGTCTTGATTTTGCCCAGGAGTGCAAAGACTAAGTGATGTGATCATAGGGCAACAATGAAGAGCTTTCAAAGTAACAAAAAGAATAAAAAAGAGTAGAATAGGTTTCCTTTGGGCGTGTATTTGCCTTTTGATTTCTTTCTCTTAGTTCTTGTGAATAATTTCTTATAAACTCTTTTTTCTCTTTAAGAACAAGCAATGTGGGACTATCCATGGCTTGATCTTAAAAAGAAGAGAAGAGAAAGAGAGCATTCTAGGCGTGTAGGAGTTAGTAGCATAGCTAGTGTTAGTTTTTCAACTCTAGGAGAACTAGGAAGCTTATAAACCCTTTTGGAATGAGAGAATTAAGCAATGTGGGACTCCCATGCACCTAGGGGCGTTGCAGCTGCTGCTGGACGGAACTTGGAGCCTTCCAAGTCCCACATCACTTGAAACTCTTCACCAAAGTCATTCCAAAGGCTATATAAGCAACCTAGGGGTTCTCCTTTCTACACACCTTTGCATGAATGAAATTTGAGTTGAATTGCAATCTTGCATTCTTCTTTGAGATAGAATTCTGTCTCTAAAGTCCCAAATTTGGGCAGGCCTTATCTTTCTCAAGCAAGTGGCGGTCCTCCTCATGATGCTTATCTTGGAAGCTTGTTCAAGTGGCACATCTTCATTTCCTAAGTTTCCTTTCTCTAATCTTTTTCCATTTTAATTTCTCTTCCATTTCTTTGTATGTCATTTAGTATATTCTCTCTAGGTATGCACTTCCCCATCACTAAGTGTGGTCTATTTTGATGAGTCAATATTTTCTTTACTGTATTTGGTTTATTGCACTTAAATAAATCAGGGAATTGGGCTTAATTGTCCGATATTTTCCCGTTTTTCCTAATTATGTTTAATTTGATCGGAAATTCTTATTTTAGTTAATTTGAATTTTCTGAGCTAATTAATTGCATCTTTAGTTGCAGGAAAATTTTGGAGATATCTTTTGGAGCATTAGGATGGAGGCATGGTCATTAAAGACTCTACAATTAGGCATTTTATTTTTAATTAAATTGTAACTTAGTTATCTAGAAAACTTTAATTAAACTTATGCGCAATGGGCCCTTTAGTGGCAAAAATGTCAAGCCCCAATTTTGTTGGACACTTGGCAACTTTAGGGTTTTAGGGTGGACCCCACCCTCTCATTTTTTAGACACAACACACGGCCTTTATTTTTTGGCAGCCGTCACATTTTCATATGTAGAGGATTTGGCTGGAACGTTTTAGGGGGGATTGGAATTTTCTTTGAGAATGTTCACTGTGTTGGATAATGGATGAAATTGAGACTCTCCTTTTAGGTTTTTACTTTGAACTTTTGAGAGAGCTTCCAGCCACCACTTGGGTGAGGTTTTTGGCTTTTGCTTTTAAACGTTCTTTTGAGAGGAGAATGGATGTATAAACACTGTTACAATGGGTTGAATGAATGAAAGTTCCAATTAATTTTCTTTTGCTGATTTAGTCACTTGGAAAGCACCCTCATTTTGCTCTAGCACGTATTTCGGTAGCTTGCCTTTACGCACTTTAATTTGTTTTTAGCTGGAAGGAGAGTAACGCCATTTTCCTTGCTTTATAGGTACAGATTTCTTTGTTTTGCTGGTTTCCGTGATTGAAGAGTACATTATTTTTCTTTTGAAAAAGCTCATTGCATCTAGAGATGATGGGACGTGTTGGAAGTTAAATGTTGGCTAGTTTCTTTTCTTTTATCTCCTTGAGAGAACGAAGAAGTGATGGTGCTTGTACGGTGATAAGTGTGCGTGGATTTCAAGGAAAGAATAGGAGAAGCTTTAAATTAATTGCAGAAGCAACTCCATTTTGGTTTTTAGCATTTGAAGAGCAGCGAATGTCTTTGGTTGTTTTTGGGAGAGGCGCGGTCATTCAATTAGCAATTGGGAGAATTCTATTGCAATTTTCTTGGGAAGAGCCCGTAGGAACAAAACACTCACGGGATGGAAGGTGTTTTATCCAAAAAGGTTTTCCTTTTTTTTATATTGTGGCAACGCGTATACCGAGAGAAGCTTATGTTGAATGCATTTTAATTTTGACTTGTTGCCATGTTTTATGTTAATGCAGTCGTACTTTTCAAGATTAATAGTTATCTCTGCAAGTTCGGTTAATACCATTAGCATTCAAGCATTGGTTTTAGTGTCCTTTCATTGATGATATTTAAATATTGCATTTCAATGAATTCATGGAAGTGGGTCACGACTCCTTTGAATTTTTTTTATTATCATTGCAGCACGTTAATAGCTTGGTAGAAGAAAAACAATGTTTGTTTATTTCTGTTTAAATTAGTTTACATAGTAGGATTAGTTGTTTTTCATTTCTTTAATTTAATTTTGCATTTAAATAAATTTAATTGTGTTAGATAGTTGTTTGTAATAGTGTTGGAGTCTAGTATTTTGATTTGTTTTAATGTTGTCCAATGTGTTTGGTCGTGTTAATCTGACTGTCATGTTAGCTTAAGTTAGTCGGGTTGGTCAATAGCAAAATTACTTTGTGTCCATGAGATTCTTGCACTTTAATTGTCATACTGTTGCTCTGATTCTGCTTACTATTTAATCCGTTATGTGCTTGCGATTAGGTATACACTTAGTTTCCTACTCTGTGTTTAATCTTCGCTTAGTTGATTAGATTGTATGGTGCATGACTGATTAGATTTGTGCATTGCATTTGCTTAGTTTGCAATTTTGAAGACCGAATTAACGTTCGCTTAGTTGGCTGATCCGTGTCGGATTTGGATTAGAGTAGTGTGTACTTGTCGTTAATTTGTGATTGGAAGCATAGTGATTGAGTTAATGACCAACCGATTTCACATTCCGTTTTTACATTTCAGTTTCCATTTCTGGTTATATCTGTGTTTACATTGTTGTTTGCATTAGTGTTTTGATTTTGTTCATCTGCATTCACAAACCTTTCACAACCCCCTGATAACTATTGAAAAACAGTTATTTTCATGCTTCATTTGAAACCAAAATACACCCTCTAAGTCTTAGAATGAGCTTAGAATCAAGCAAAACATGTTAGTCGAGTCAGTTGAGAGTCAAAAGCTGTTTTTAGAGATATTATGCTTGTTTTGCAGCATTTTTGATAAAGATGAAGAATGTGATTGAAGATGGAAGGTCTTAGACTCAAGAAAGATGAAGAAACATGAAGAAAGAAGAGTCTAGGAACCGCCCAGCGCCTAGGCGGTGCAGCCAGGCGATTTTGCGATTAGAGGCGCATTTGTTCCCAGTTTTGGTTGGTAACATTCGAAATGGTCCCCATTTGTTTTTTCTGTTCACTTTAGTCCTAAAAAACGTAATTTGTGTTCAATTTAATCCTTTTTCTGTTCAATTTAGTCCTAAAGAACGTAATTTGTGTTCAATTTAGTCCTTGTTTGTGGTTCACGGAGTTTGTTAAAAGGACTAAATTGAACACAAATTACGTAAAAAGGACTAAATTGAACACAAATTACGTTCTTTAGGACTACATTGAACAGAAAAAGAAAAGTGGGGACCATTTCAAATATTCCCAACCAAAACTGGAAGCCTCCAAGACTAAGACCTTCTGGTACTCCTCACGACATGGTTCAATCCTCTCTACGTGAGAAGAAAGACCATTGGAGCGTCAGGAAGACCACCAACATTGAACTCATATTTCAATCCCCATACTTTTGAATCATAACCAGCATACAAGTAGAGTTAAAAGGTAAACAATATACAGTGAAATAGGTACCATAAACAAAGTAAATATCACTTAATCAAACAACATAATTAAGCTCTATAGATCAAGTCTTCAATATTAAAGCACGCCCCAAAATGGAATCACAATCACTTAAATCAAACACACAACAAGGGTAAACAAAATCACTAGCAACTGCGCTTCTCGAATAGCGTATCCCAGTTGCGCAGCGAAACTGACTTGTTTCGCACAGCACACCAACCCGTCGCATAGCGAAACTAGGATGTTTCGCGTAGCACACACAATTTCACGTTGCTATTTAATTTGATTAAGTGACGGACCTTAGGTCCCTCGCATGGCGCACCAGGGCCGCACAGCGATAGGGCTTGGCAGAAAGCTCCTTCCAGGATCGACTCGCTATGCGAAACAATCCGCATAGCGAGTCTACATGATCTACAAAACTCCAATTCTGCAGAATCATGAAACTCATGCTCCTCCAACCAATTCTCAACCTCCAACCTAACTTCTATCACTCCAATTTCGTGATATGGACCTACTTAAAGTTGTCTAGATGGATTTTAACAATTAAACAGGGATTCTAAAGTGGTTTAGGCTTGAATTTAACTCTTAAATTCTCAATCTCATGACTTAGGGGCTCCAATTTAATTCTACAATTTTTAAGGTGTTCTAGTTCAGTTTTATGTTCCTAACAAGTCACGATTGACTTGTCTAGACTACCCAAGCAGGCTAAATGCATCCCATACTCCTACTACCCAAAATCACTCTCTCATTTCCAATCAAACACCCAAAATGGTTTCTATTTGGTGGACAACCGATCTAATTATCATCACAGTAGAGATCTTACCTTCCCCCAACACTCCCTCAATACCGAATTGTTCACCGGACAGGACTCATATGTTTGAACGCATGAGACTCACCTTCGACGCCAGCACATATGACTAGTCACAACTGATTGGATCAGACCACAGTTGCTCTATGATCAGTGATGTGCCAACTCAAGTTTTTAAGGTTTCTCTATCCTACAAACAAAGAAAGGCTCTCAACAATTTACAATTTATTTATTTAAGTTGTCCAAACTGGTCTACTATACTCTATACCTCAAAAGTCAAATTTTTAATATTTCAATTCATCTCACAGGAACCTGAAACAATTCCTGTGCACCCGATTACTACCCATAGCAATGCTAATTAAAATCCTCACCCAAGACTTCTCCCAACATCAAAACCACAATCAATAGTTCATTCCAAAACAGGTCATAATCATCAAGACAAGCCATAGGAAAACTCAATAACAGTATCATCATTCACACTCTTCAGTTCATACAAAAATCAGATACATAAAGCAATCACAGGTATTTCATAAAGTATATCATTCCACTTTTAAGATGCATACATATACTAGAAAGAATTCAACCCAAAAATAATTAGCTCCCCTTACCTCTTTGATCTTCACAGTAAAACTCAACAGAAAAGTTCCCTAACCTACGTGCACACAGAGGCAACTCAACAGTACCTATAAGCCGCCAAAATGGTGTAGAGTAAAGCCCTTAGCTGGTTTGGACAAGAAATATGAAGAGGAACACTTACTAGTCACACGCAACCCTTAAAGTTGCATGCCCTAGCTACAAGAACAATGAAAGAAAAGGGGGAAATTTACTTACCAGTTGGAATGAAGAAATCAATCGGTAGAATTGGAGATCTCTACACCAGGAATGATTTGGCAACACCCAATCAAGAATTGAACGGTTCAAAGTGCTGGAAATGTAGAAAAGAGGCAGAGCACAGGGTTAGGGCAAGGTTGTAGAAAGAGAAAGGGTTTGAGCAAAAGTGAATCAGACTTCTAAGAAGTCTTCCCCTAAGGCTATGTTGTCCTTAATTTGATGGGCCTGGCTGCCCCAAATCATAAGGCCCAAAGGCCCTAAATTTTTAGGCCCTAACATTCTCCCCAACAAAAAAAATTTCGTCCCCAAAAATTTCACTTACAGTGAATAGGTTGGGATAGGATTCCTTCATCTTGTCCTCTAGCTCCCAGGTAGAGTCGCCTGTTCTATCATCCCAAACGACCTTGACGAGTCTGACAGTCTTCCCCCTAGGCTGTTTGGTTTGAATCTCTTCAACTTTAACTAGTTTCACCTCCATGGATAGGTCTCCTTGGACCTGGACATCTTTCACTTCTAGTACATGAGAGGGATCAGGTACATACTTCCTCAACTGTGATACATGGAACACTAGATGAAGGTTTGCAAGTTGAGGCAGCATGGCTATGTCACAAGCCACTAGCCCTATGCGCCGCAGGATCTGATAGGGACCAAGATATCTAGGAGACAACTTCCTAGCTTGAATGGCTCTTCCTACTCCCATAGTAGGAGTCACTCGGAGGAAAACGAGATCCCCAACTGCAAATTCTAATGGTTTGTGCCTCTTATCAGCATATGACATATGTATACTCTTAGATGCTTTCATCCTTTCTTGAATTAACTTCACTTTCTCTGTTGTTTGCTGCACAAGTTCTGGCCTGGTCAATAAAGATTCACCCTCCTAAAACCAACACAGAGGGGTTCTGCAGCACCTCTCATACAAGGCCTCAAACGGTGCCATGCCAATTCTAGCTTGGTAGTTGTTGTTATAAGTGAACTCGACCAATGGCAGCACCTCACACAGAACCCAGAATAATACTGAATAACCTCCTCTGATTTATTGTGAAACAAGAAAGAATACAAGAATACAGGAACGTGGGAGCCTAATCTCCCCCAAACAGACTAACAAGTCTGTTTCAGATACCAGAATCAACCAAAAAGTAACTATCCTTCTCCTCTCTAGCTATTTATACAAGTTTGACCTCCTAACTGATACATCCCCCTTCCTAACTGATAAAACAGTTAGGCTACTGACCCACTAACTAACAAACTACTTACTCTCGTCTGTTTCTTCTCACATATACCTTTAGTCTACTATCAGTATGCAACTTCTATTTACAAGCTAAATCAGAACCTAAAAAAAATGAAAAGCTAAAACATGGAAACAAAAGCAGAATAAGAATCTAAAGCAGAAAAACAAAAATGAAAGAAATCTAAGAAGCCTACAATCGAAGCTAATCCTATAAGCTATCTGACAAATCCTCTAAAAATAACCAAGCAAAGAATTGAAAGAAAAAGCTAAACAAATCCTCTACAAAATCCCAATTGAAAACTTAAAGCAAAGCATGAAACTAAAATAAGGACAAGTAAGTAATCAAAAGCTTAAAACAGAACAAGTAACTGACAAAAGAAAAGAACCTAAGCTAAAATTGAAAGAAAGAACTTTAGACCTAAGAACAATTATCAACAAAATTAAAAAAACTAAACTAAACAGATCAGTAACAAAAGCAAGTATTTACAGACTAAAGGAAGATATGAAAACTAAAACAATTACTAATGCTTAAAAATAGAATTAAGAAAGCTGAAACAGACTACTAATACGTGAAACAATATCAAGAATAAAAGAAAAATTTTACAAGCAACTCAAAAAAATAAAACCTAATCCTACAACCTAAAACAAAATATAACAGCACCAAAGACAAAGTATTTACAAACTGAAACAGAGCTAAAACAACCCAAGAAAAAAAAATTTACTCTTATTTTAACTACAAACTCATACTATCACATGCATATTAAAGCAAAAACAACAATTAAAACTATACCTTCTCACCCCCACACTTAAGAGGCACATTGTCCTTAATGTGTGAGTAAGAAAGGCTCCTAAACAGCACAGGTATACACAGTTATTTACAGCATAGGAATCAGAATGAAATCAGCATAGAAATCAGAATTATACAAAAAATGGGATTGAGAAAACACAGATTGAACAAGATATGTGCATAACAGAATTAGGAAAAACACAAAAAACTAAAACTACAAAACTAAAAGAAAAGGAAAGTTGTTTAGATTGGCCACAAGTCAAAATTTATCTTTTTAACTTTTATATAGAACAACATATTTTTTATCCTAGTATTTATGATACTACCTATTACTATAGTAATTAACACAAAAAACCTATATCTACACTTGAGAAGAAAGGAAAAGAAAGAGCTTATTGGATTTTCTCCATGTGCTCTCTGCTTTAGCATCATCAACTCTCTATCAAAGGTTGGTAGCTGCTTGTGCTCGTTCCACATATCTTGTTGCAGCAATAATAACTCCTCCTTTAATTTTTGTTGATTTTTCACGTTCCATGTTCCTTAAGTATTATTGAGATCATTCCCTATCTCCACCAAGGCTGCCTCAATGCCTGCAACTGCCTTAAAATTTGTGTCTGCAGTCAGCGTATAATCTGTCACATTCAAATCAAAGTTTAAATGCATAAATGAATCTTCAAACATTTCATAATTGTTACAAGTAAAACCAGAATCATCCAACAGGTCTTTAAGAATATATGCATCAAAATCACAACATCTTCTATCACTTATTTCAATCTGGTCCACAAGAACAATTTCATCTAGAATCATAGAATGGCCAGATATAACAGCACAAGGTTCAGTTAGAGGTTCTATATTTTTAGCATGCAAAAGATCATCAAAGCTAATATGAACCTCAGTTACACCTACAGAGAGTTCAAGTTTAGGTTCAACCTGCACTGGCTCCTCAAAAATAACCTCACTAATCTCAACAGACTCAACAACTGCATCCTCCAAATTATCATAGAAAATACTGTCAAGATTAGTGCACAACTTGTGAACAACACCAGGGATGTCAAAGTGATCTATAGAAAATGCTGAATCAAGATAATGAAAATACACAGGTATATCAATAGCAGTGTTAATGATGGGTTCAATGGGTTCAATTTTCAATAGATCAAAAGCATCAAAACCTATTTGAACCTCATCAGTATTAATTGGGATATTCAGTTCAAAGAAAACATGTTTTCTTGATTCACCAGTTGCATCATCAGTGCTCTCTCCAGACAGCTTGCACAACAACTTTCTTGCCTCAGTTGGGGTCTTGTCCAACAGAGAACCTTCAGCTGCTGCATCAACCAACATCTTGTCTTTGTACAGCAGGCCCTCATTAAAGTAGACTAGAAGTCTGGGCTCTGAAATCTGGTGGTTGGGGCATGTTGTGCAAAGCCTGTTGAATCTCTCCCAGCACTCAGCTAAACTCCCCTTTCAAGTTGTGCTATGGCACTAATGTCCCTTTTGATGCTGACTGTTTTTGCTACTGGGAAGAACCTGTGGAGGAATCTTTGCTGCATCTCTTGCCAACTATCAAGAGGATACTACTGGTAAATGAACCAGTCTCTTGCTGCACCTTGCAGAGACAATGGAAATGTCTTCACCATTACTGCTTCCTCTGGAACTCCAGCAGGCTTCATGGACGAGCACACCTAGCTAAACTCTTTGATGTGCTTATGTGGGTCTTCATGTGCTAGGCCATGGAACTTGGTTAGCCTCTTGATCATCTTGTATAGCCAGTCTTGAGAGTCAGCCATCTCTTCCAAGTCAGATGCAGAACCTGTTCTCAATCTGGATTATACTTCAAGAACAAAATTATACCAAACACAGAAGAACAACATGGAGAGGAACCACTATTTACAGATAATTTTTTTTCTTCAGAAACTGAATCTAAACAAACAGAATGCAAATAGGGAAAAAAAGAAACCTACAAGGCTAACTCTACAATCTAAACTTAAGTCACCAAAGTCCCCGGCAACGGCGCCATTTGTTGAAAGGCTTTTGGTCGCACAAAAGTCAACAAACCTAGTCCCCACTAATGTAGTATAGGGCTGACTAGGGATCAATCCTTGGACTTGGTTCTTATTAAGTCTATAAATTGTAGAATTATAGCCTAATTTATTTATTAAGACTATTTAGTAAAACTAGGTGGGGAAAAATGAAATTCCAAACTCAAACTATACTAATCTTCAATTCACAGTAACAAAAAAAATTGAAATTAAAATGGAAAAGGAATCCTATAATATGAGAGAGAGTTGCAATTTCAAAAATAGAAGGTAACTACACCTAAAGGTTGTATATCAAAATAAAAGGAAAAAATTTAGAAAACTAATTCTACACTACTAAAATAAACCTAACTGGATAAAATCAAATTAAGAACTATAAATGAGAGGTACAAAATCAAAGATGGAAATCAGAATTCAAAGCCAGGATGTAGAATCAATAGTTCAAATGCTGAAAATTAAAATTCGCGTGCAAGAAATGAAGAGCAATCTGAATCAAAACTAGAACATGAACATTGCAGAACATCAAATCTAAAAGTAGAAATCAATCAAAAGTAAACAAGAATCAACTAAGAATCTCCAAGAAATTATTACAGCAGTAAATGAAATCAAGTAAAATTGCAGAAATGGTAAAATGAACATGAGTGAAATTAATAACCAAGAAAGTAGAAATTGAACAAGTAATCAAAAGAAACTTCAATGCTTTATTATAATCAAAAGCTAAACTTACAAAAGTGTACCATCAACACCAGAGAACACTCACGGTCTGTCACCCTCGTGAGCAAAATCCAGTGCAAGAGACAATCTTTAACTCTAAGAAAGCTTTAAATCTAAAACTAAAGCGAGAGAATTGGAACTGAGAATTTGGAGTCTAGAGCGGTGTCTGTGTCCCACCACTTGTGACTTTACAATGCTACAAAACCTCCCTTTTATAGGGAAAGTTCGAAAACAGAAAAAGAAAGAAAGGGGAAAGGAACTAAAAAAAATGAACCAAGTCTCTAGAATCATCTTCAACTAACTCTGATAACGACCCTTTGCTCTTCAACTATTCTGCTTCAACCGATCTAGCTCCGCAAACCTTAGATCACGATTCTGCTTCTCTGGTCTGATTTGCTTTCTGGGCCAACTTCCTCTTGGGCCGTGGAGCTCCTGGACAGGTCGCGACTTCATCTTCTCTCTTTCTCGCACTCTCTTCAAGCCCTAGCTCGTGGGTGTTTATTTCCTCTCAAGTGCTCGAGGATGCTCTCTCTGCCAAATGAATTGTTAAGCTAAAGACCCCCTAAGGCAGTTGCTCTCAAAACGCTGCATATCATTAATTTGGAGTCCAATTTCACTTATGATCCAACTAGTCAAATGTACTGGCGGATGTTTCATCCTACACCTCCAACATATCATCCTCCACCTCCAAAAATTTCACTTTTAACCTTCTGATATCTCATTCTGTATTCTTTTCATTTTTCTCTTTCTTATTAAAAGCATTCTGCACCCTTTTCATTTTTTTTTTCTTTTTTATTAAAAGCATTATGCACCACCTTAATAATAATCTAATCTAATTTAAAATTTAATTATTATTTAATAATTATTAAAATATGATTTATATTATAATAATAGTTATATTAAAAAATTAAAATAAAATAATTAAAATAAAAATAATAAAAAATAAATAAATAATATTAATAATAATAATCAATTTGATTTAATATATTTAAAATATATTAATTTATATTAAAATATTAAAGTAAATTAAATAATTATTAAATTTTAAATAAAAATTAAAATTCTTAAAACTTCTTTATCGAATATCAAAGTTTATAAAATATGTTAACAGTTTTATTTTTTATTTAAAATTTAATAAATATTTAATTTAATTTAAAATCATAATACTATTTATTATATTTTTATATTTTAATAATTATTAAAACATAATTTATATTTTTATAATAGTTTTATGAAAAAATTAAAATTATTTAAAATCATATTTAATATATTTAAATATATTAAATTACATTAAAATATTAAATTAAATTAAATAATTTATAAAATTTAAAAAAAAAGTGAATCGGATATAGAAATCTGATGTTGTATTATTCGGATATGGATATCCGATAGTAATTATTTTTAAAATTTTGTTTTTTATTTTAATTTAATAAATATTTAATTTAATTTAACATTTTAATATAATTTATTATATTTTGAATATATTAAATCAAATTGATTGTTATTATTTTATTTATCATTATTATTATTATTTTATTTTTATTTTTTTTAAATAGCCATTATTATAATATAAACAATATTTTAATAATTATTAAAATATAAAATTATATTAAATAATATATGAATTTTAAATTAAATTAAATTATTATTATTAAGGTGGTATATAGTGCTTTTAATAAGAAAGAGAAAAAAATGAAAAGGTGTTTATTAAAGTTAAAAATAAAATTTTTGAAAAAGTTGGAGGTGTAGGATAAGATGTCAGAAGGTTAAAAGTGGAATTTTTGGATGTGCAGGATGAGATGTTGGAGGTGTAGGATGAAACACTCTGTAGTGGCTCAGGAACGTTTCAGCAGCCCAAATGCTATTTCAGCCAGCAATCAATTGCTTGTAAGTGGCCCAGCTTATGGTTTAATTGACTTCTTCCAACACCGAATGCTTCTTCAAATCAATGCAGGCCCAGCTTTGTTGGCCCAATTTATCATTTCAGCAATCTTCAAATAAGCCATAGAAACCAAGAGCACCACTGCCAAAAAGAGAAAAGTTTTAGAGTGTTGAAACAGTAAAAAGAAGAAAAACAGCAAAAAAGAATTTTATTTTTATTTTTAGAATATTTTTCTAAAAAGTAAAGTAACCTATTTATTTAAAAATTGATTTTATTTAACTAAAAAGACAAAATTAACATTATTTTAACTAAAGCTCTAAAATTAAAGAAAAATGGTAAACTAACCTAATTCTAGAAAATTAAAAACTTAAACTATCCTAAACGAGGAATATTAACATAAAAAAATAGGGAAAATTTGGGACTTAACAAGGAGTTCTACACATTATGCTCTTTGACGAAACCTCCAGATGTCCCGGATGAAGACATGTTCTTAAGGGCATTTGAGCACTCATTACACGGAGTAGCAAAGGATTGGTGTTATTGTCTTACTCCAGGATCCGTCACCAGTTGGGAAGATCTAAAGCATCAGTTTCTAGGCAAATTCTCCCCTGTGCGGTATGGTTATAGCGACGATCCTAGGTGGAATGATCCTAACATGGGATGACATCATACTCCTCAGCGTCAACATCAAGAACCACCATTCCAGACTCCTTGTATGCCTTCTTTACCTGTCCAGGAACCACAACAGCTGTAGTTACATAAGCCTGCCCATTCTTCATCAGCTGCTGGTAGGAAATTGGAAAGCAAGCTTGATTCTCTTGTGAGTTTGGCGACACAGTTGGCATCCAACCAGAGACCAGCATCTCCATCTGCATCTGTTGCACGGTTGTGTGCTATATGTCCTTCCAGTGACCACTATAAAGATGCATGTCCTTCTTTGCAGCACCTTGTTGCTTATGATGATCCTCAAGCTTATGCTACCAACATCTACAATAACAGGCAGCCACAACAGAAAAGTCAGAGGCAAGAACAACAGCAAAAGGCATCTGCCAAATCTTCTACTTCTTCTGAGCCTACATTGAGTAAGTTGTGGAGGCAGATGGTCGTGCAGTGCACCGAGGAACAGTCTCAATTTTTAGAGGGATCACCATTTCAGACTGTTCCAATTCTTGATGATGTCAGTGCCATTCACATAGGAGATGGGGAGCAGAGTCATGAGCTTACTACTGCGCCATCTACTTTCCCACCCTCCTATGCCTCCCCTCTTGCACTTGAGGATGCAGTTGCTCATTCTGCTGTCATTGGTGAGATGAATCATGAATCAGCACAGGTTTTCTCTAAACTTGAAATTCCACTTGCTTTGCCGGAGTTGTTTATGAATTCAAATATGCTTGATTCTGCTGCAGATTCACATGTTAGTGATGATTTTCAGATGGAAACTGTAAAACCTGAAGATGCTTTAGACTTGGGATTAAATTTTGATCTTTCACAGTTTTTTGAAAATTTTAAATGTAGTTGTGAAGTTGGTTCTTGCTCTATTTGTGTTGAAATTAATTCTGTGATACAACCAACTTCCAACTTTATGACTGGTGATACTAACTGTGAATCTGATGAAAATGTTGAGGAACAGGCAGATATGAGCACCACTTTTGAGATAGGTAGACTAGCTCCACCTTCTACCACTTTAGCCACATCCAGGGAAGTGGAGGTAAACATACCTGAGATAGATTCTGTTGTTGATGATTATGCTAATGATGGGTATGTTGATGATTGTATTGTTGATGAGCATGCTTTTAATTCTCCCTCTTTGCATGATGAGAACCACTTTTTGCTATCACATATGGATGTTTGTTCTAGTAGGTTTTCTCAAATCATTAAGCTTCCTAGTGTTGGTTTTGTTAGAGTAACCTTTGAATCGAATTCCTTGTCTATTATTAATTCTGCTAGATGAACTTAATACAACATCTAAATTGTCTTTAGCTTAAGCAAACTTAGCTAGCTTGCTAGTCAAGTAATCAATCTTTTCAATATGTATAGGACAATTTTCGCAAGCTTTTTCAACAGTAACAGTTTTAATCTCAATATTCCTAGCAGATAATAAAGCTTCATTTAGCTCCTTTTCCAATCTTTCATTTTCAGCAACAAGGTTATCAATTTTATTTTCAAAGTCTCTTCTCTCAGAGCTCAGTCGATTTACCTTGTACTGCAGTCGCATGGCTTCAGCATGTAGCTCTTTGAATGCATCTTGAAGCAGATCATATTTGACTTCTACAGGCTCATTTGATATGTCTGCATCACTTTCATAATCGTCCCATGTTACACCTGTCATGTAGCAGAAATTTGATTCCTCTTCTTGATCAGAGTCCTCATCACTTGATTCTTCAGAGTCTGAATTCTCCCAAGCAATGTAGGCTCCTTTCTTTCTCATATTTCTGCCTTGAGGAAATCTTTTCTTTCCTTTCTGCCTTGGCTGTAATTCAGGATAGTCAAGCTTGATGTGACCTTCTTTACCACATTCATAGCACTGGACAATGTTTGTGCTGAAGTTTTTCTTCTTGCTTTGACCTGCATGGTTAGACAGTTGACTATCATTTTGCACAAGTCAACTAAACTTTCTTACCATTAGAGTCATCAGCTTTTTGTCGTCCATCTCTGTTTCTATGATGTTCTTGTTTGTAGCCTTCAGAGCAATGAACTTCTTTTCTTCAATCTCCTTTTCATCCTTCAGTCTACCAAGTTCTAACTCATGTTCCCGTAACTTGCCAAACAAGGTAGCCATATTCATAGTTGTAAGATCTTTGGATTCAGAGATTGCAGTAACTTTTGGTTGTCAATTCCCGTTCATACTTTTTAGAATTTTGATGTTGGTCTCTTCTTTGTCAAAGACTTTGCCAAGAGCCATCAGGTGATTTACAATATGAGTGAATCGTTTTTGGACATCATAGATGCTTTCACCAGCTTTCATTCTGAACAATTCACACTCTTGTATCAATGAGTTCTTCCTAGCTCTCTTGACTTCATTTGTGCCTTCATGTGTTACCTCTATAACATCCCACATTTCCTTTGCAGACTTCCAATGGGATATCCTGAAAAATTCATCAATTGTTAGTGTAAAGGCAATAATATTTCTGGCCTTAACATCATACAGACCTTTTCTATTTTCATCAGCAGTTCACTCAGTAAAAGGCTTTGTACGCACATATGGACCATTTAAAGTGGCATCCAAGATTCCTTTATCTTGTGATTCAAGAAAGATCTACATGCGAATTTTCCAAAAACGATAGTTTTCACCAGCAAACAAAGGTGGTCTGTTTGTTGAAGCACCTTCACCAAAAGTTTGAAAATTTGGAGTCATCCCCAGGTTTTACAGTCAAATAGAATCAAAACAGAGTCGAATGAATTTTCAAATATTTTATGAAAACCAGCTCTCGTGCCAATTGTTAGGAAACAGGTTGGCTTCGTTTTACACCAAGAGGGGGGTGAATTGGTGTTAGTTCAAAAATAAAATCTTTTCGCAATCTTGGTATGAAAATTCAAAGCTTTTGATCATTCCTTGAAATGCAAGTAATGAAAAATTCAATGCAGCGGAAAAACGTAGTTGACTGTAAAACAATTAAAGTCGACTGAAATAAAGAGTGCAGAGATAGAGAAAATCAAAAACTGGTTTTTATACTGGTTCGGCCAACAATGCCTACATCTAGTGTCCTCCTAATCTTGGAATCAAACGCACTATAATGGTTGTGGTTTTACAACAAGGAATTTATAGAAGCACCACGCAATAATATAAATCTCCTCTCTAACCCAAAACCAAATATAGTTGTGTTAGCGGATTGGCAAGTGTACCAAATCGTATCAAGTAATAAAAATGGTAAAACCCATTATCGTTCTTCCCATGAGACTCGAAAGGCCTTATCGTTCGTGTGAATCAAAATCGTAAGACTTGCGGAGAAAAATTCATTAATTGTGGTGGATGCAATGACAGAAAATAAATATGCAATGTGTGATTCAATTGAAGAGATTTAGGCAATGGATGAATGGAGTTGTTGGAGGTTTACAATTTCATCTAATCCTCTCTCTTTTATTTACTCCTCTTGTTTAAATAGCTTTATTATCTAATTGCATGCAAACTTTCTTGGCCTCCCCTTAACCTGATCCCTCGGCGAAAAGGGCCTATTACTAATTACCGGCTTGCTATCCCTAGCCTCCCCTAGCAACTAGCAACGCATTACAAACAGAAGCAAATACAATTGGTCGTCCTACTCCCCTATCCCTAGGTGGTATTTCTTAACAAGGGAAAATCTCACCATTTCGTGCCATTACTGTACGTCCCCGTTTCCATAAAGTCAAAGTTCAATTACCGAATGAGTTAAACGATAAAGGCATTAAGCACATTATGAGAATCCAACAATTGATAATAAACGCATATGAAAAACATTTAATTCAAACAAGAGTTTCAATAAAAGAGAGTATCAAAAGATTACATTGTTCCCCCAACAACAAAAGGGGTTTAGTTCACCATAGTCATGGTGAACCAAGATGAAAATAATGGAAGATATGGAAAGCAAACCCTAGAAAAGATGAAAAGGAGCCTAAGCATCCAAGAGATCCTCTCTAAAGAGTGAAAAGTGGGTTTGGCCGCCCTCCTCTGTCAAAAGAATCAATTGAAATTTGTAACAGGGGTATTTATAGGTGAGAAGCGCAGCAGAAAAATAGGCCCAAGCCCAGCTGACCACCGCCCGGCATCACACTTTGTTCAGCTCATGCGTTCCTCAACAGATGCTACACAGTATGAATGATCAGTCCACTAAACAAAGAATGCAATCATGAACTTAAGAAGTTCTCACCAAGCAAGTGTTTCACTCAATCACTCAAGTGTTTAAGGTAGCACTCCACTCTTTATTGTTCACATGTCACATGAAATAAATTGTCATTCATCTCAAACAATCAACATCTTTCCATGCAAAGGCCATCAAAAGGACTTTTTCAAGGCTTGTAATGAGGTCGGGCTATCAACTTTGGGGTTGTGATAACGGTTCAAAAACCGTTATTTTCATATGCTAATTTGAACTAAATTACGCCCTTTATTGCTTAGAATGAGCTTGAAATCTAACAAAACTCAATAAATGAGTCATTCGAGAGTCAAAAGCTATTTTTAGCGATTTTATGCTTGTTTTGCAGCAAAATTGACAGAAGTGAAGATTGAGAATAATGATGAAGGTCATAGACTCAAGAAAAGCGAGAAAATCAAAGAAAAGAAGAGTCTAGGCACCGCCCGGCGGTAGACCCCTGGCGCCGGGCGGTCAAACGGGAGGAGAAGACACCAGCATTGGGCGCCGGGCGGCAGACCCCTGGCGCCGGGCGGTTTTACGGCTTAAGGGAAACCGCCGGGCGGTGGTGCGACTCAAGGTCCACCGCCGGGCGGCAAAGTGTGACGTCGGGGGTGGTCAGCTGCTCTTGGGCCTATTTTTCTGTTGCGCTTCTCACCTATAAATACCCCTGTACAAATTTCAATGGATTCTTTTGACAGAGGAGGTCGGCCAGACCTACTTTGCACTCTTTGGAGAGGATCTCTTGGGTGCTTAGGCTCCTTTTCGTGTTTTCTAGGGTTTGCTTTCCATATCTTCCATTATTTTCATCTTGGTTCACCATGACTATGGTGAACTAAACCCTTTTTGTTGTTGGGGGAACAATGTAATCTTTTGATACTCTCTTTTATTGAAACTCTTGTTTGAATTATATGTTTTTCATATGCGTTTATTATCAATTATTGGATTCTCATACTGTGCTTAATGCCTTTATCATTTAACTCATTCGGTAATTGATCTTTGACTTTATTGATACGGGGACGTACAGTAATGGCACGAAATGGTGAGATTTTCCTTGGTTATGAAATACCACCTAGGGATAGGGGAGTAGGACGACCAATTGTATTTGCTTCTGTTTGTAATGCGTTGCTAGTTGCTAGGGGAGGCTAGGGATAACAAGCCGGTAATTAGTAATAGGCCCTTTTCGCCGATGGATCAGGTTAAGGGGAGGCCAAGAAAGTTTGCATGCAATTAGATAATAAAGCTATTTAAACAAGAGGAGTAAATAAAAGAGAGAGGATTAGATGAAATTGTAAACCCCCGACAACTCCATTCATCCATTGCCTAAATCTCGTCAATTGAATCACACATTGCATATTTATTTTCTGTCATTGCATCCACCACAATTAATGAATTTTTCTCCGCAAGTCTTACGATTTTGATTCACACGAACGATAAGGCCTTTCGAGTCTCATGGGAAGAACGATAATGGGTTTTACCATTTTTATTACTTGATACGATTTGGTACACTTACCAATCCGCTAACAAGTTTTTGGCGCCGCTGCTGGGGACTCGAGGTTTGACTTATTCAGTAGTGTGAATTGACTGAATTTGACTTGTTTGTAATTATTTGTTTATATTTTTCTTTTGTTTGTTTTATTTTATTTTTCTATAAAAGTGCTTTTAGGGGTATTCTCTCTTGTGTATGCAGGAAGGAGTACACACTAGAAGAAGAAAAGATCAGCAACCTCTTCTCGAGGGGCTACCAGACAGGAGAGGGAGGAGAGTTAATCATTCTGAACGTGAAAACTTTCCTTCTCCTGAACCACTTTTGCAAACTTTTGCACCAGACTTGGACGAGATGGCAGAACAACCTCCTCCTCAGAGACGTAAACTGGGGGACTCAGCCAACACTGTGGGTGCCTTGAATTTCAACAGCATTGTCATTCCTTTGGACAATGCAACGAATTTGGTGATGAGCCCTGCACTTATTCAGTTGGTCCAAAGTAACCAGTTCCACGGATTGTCAAGTGAGAATCCCTACAAGCATTTGACCATCTTTGGAGAAATTTGCAATGCTGTTAAGATGGCCGGAGTCTCAGATGAAAGGATCAGACTTAGCCTATTCCCGTTCTCTTTGGGAGTAAACGCCAAGGATTGGTTGCACTCATTTGCTGAAGGGACGTTCAGAAACTGGGATGCGTTGGCCAAACAGTTTGTCACCAGATTTTTTCTGCAAACCAAGATTCATCAAGGGAAGCTTGAAATCTCCTCATTCAAGCAAGGGATGGAGGAAACTCTCGGACAGGCATGGGACAGATTCAAAGGCCTGTTGAGAAAAACTCCAGTCCACGGATTCGACAAGACTGCTTATTTTCTTGCTTTTCTAGGAGGGCTTAACACTCAGTCTAAAATGATGCTGGATGCCTCAGCTGGAGGCAGTATAAATAGAAAAAGTGAGGATGAAGCCTATGACTTGATTGAAGACATGGCTCTGAATGAAGCTTCCCAAAGTGAGAGGGGCGCACAGAAAGGAGGAATTTTGCATCTTCCTGCTAATGATGCAATGGTCGTGCAAAATCATATTCTTAACCAGAAATTGGACAAGCTGACAAAGGTCTTCTCTGAACTTCCAACAGGGTTAAGAAATATTTCTCAAACACAACAACTTTGTGAGTTATGCGGTGGTGACCACATCAATGGTCAATGCGCTTTCACTTAGGAAATGCAGCAGGATGTTAACTACATGGGGGCCTAGTTCCAATACAAACAAGGTAATTTCAACCAAGGTAATTCTGGCCAAGGTTGGAAGAATCACCCGAGTATTGGACAAAATCATTCACCATTATGGCAGCAAGTGAGTAATTTGACTGAATCTGTCAGGACCTTAAGTAACCGATTTGATGACTTCTTCAAAAAATATAAGCAGCAGTTGAATAACACTCAAGCCAGTTTCAAATCACTGGAGTCATAGATTGGACAGCTGGCAACAAGAATGGAAATTACTGAGAAAAACCAGTTCAGAGCCAACACTGAGGTGAATCCTAAGAGATAATGCAAAGTCATTACGAGCCAGGATGGTTGGGAAGCAGACTGTGAACCATTCCATGTGGTAGATAGTGAAGAAGAGGAAATATTGATGACTGAATTCTTTGAACCATTGAGCAGTGAAGATGAAAAAGGTGAAGGGTATAATGAAGAAGAATATGGTGGAGAAAAGGAGGAAATAGGGACTACAAACAATCATAATGGGGGATTTAGAGAAATTTTCAACCGAATGACTGTGGTGTCTTTAGGAAATCAGCAACTTCCTCCCTATTCTGAAAGAATTAAAATCAACTTTGAGGATAAAGTTGAGCTGATTGATGAAGAGGAGGATCATGTTTTTCAACCACAGAAGAGTAATTATCCTCCCAAGGTTAAAGATCCCGGATGCCTAACATTGTCATGTACTTTGAATGATTTAGATGTGGAAGCCATGATAGACTCGGGATCTAGTATCAATTTAATACCCACAAAACTTTTGAAGGAAATTAGTGGGCTTGTGTTGAAACCATCTGATTTGACTATAGCAATGGCAGACGGTTCTACGAAAGTGCCAGTGGGAATGGTAGAAGATGTTGGGGTGCGAGCAAATCGGCTTGAGTTCTTAGCAGATTTCATTGTTATGGATGTAAAAACTGAGGAAGAGTACCCTGTGATTTTGGGGCGACCCTTCATGGCAACATCAAAGATGCTTATTAATGTTCATGAAGAAAGGATAATGATGAGGCATTTGAATTATCTATTTCTCTATACTGGTCGTGAAGGGGATGACATCAAAACAGTGAAAAGAGACAGATTTGAGAAGCGAGAGATGAGTGAAGAACAAGAAGGGAGTATAGCAGGTACTGATTATTCTAATAGCTGTTACGTTTTGCAGGTACTTGAAGAAAAAGGGAGAAGAACCATTCACCAAAAATCAAAAGAAGATTCACTCCACCCAGGGAGCAAAGTAAGATTTAAGAAAAAAGAATGGTTAGTAAAGGAGCTGAAAGAAAAAGGAATGGGGAAAGTAGAAGACCATCATCCTCTGTTATTCGCCAAGTAGAAAGACAAAAGCTGAGAAGGTGGGATGATGAAGATTCCAGTGTGAGGAAGAAGAGTTGATTGCTGAGAAGAACTTTTTGTACTTTAAGACAATTTTTATTTTTGTTATTTAATTTTTCTTTTGAACATGTAAAAGTTGGAACAATTTTTGGGTAGCATCTATTGAGGGATGCTAACTTTCGGTATCCACTGAGGGATGCTAAACTTTTGGTATCTACTGAAGGATACCCAAAAGGTACACCTATTGAAGGGTGTTGGACGGCTAGCATTTACTAACAAATGCTAACAGGTTTGGGTCAGGCTCGCGACGTTAAACAAGCGCTACTAGGAGGCAACCTAGGATTTCTTCTTTCACTTTTGCATTTTAAATTTTTAGAATAATTTTTGAATTTTATTTTTCAGTGTGTATGCTTGACTTGAATACTTTTTCTGAAGATGTTTGACTGACTACTGTGCATGATGAGTCTATTTGATAATGAGTTGATGTGAATGATTATTAAGTTGTATGCATGTTAACATCCTGTGAAATAGATGTGTGATGAAGTATGATTGTGGTCATGATGCTAAGCAAGATGTATGAATGACTGTGCGTGAGAAAGCATGTTGTGTGAGGTATTGAGCCCCAGAGTTTTTATTGTTGCATGTATTGTTCAGATTGAAACATAAATTTTATTGCCTTAATCTTGATGATTGATTGATTTTTATGTGAATGTCAAATGATCAAGGCCATGTTTGAAAACCCTTTTCTAGCCAAATTTCCACCCAAAAAGCTTTAAAGATTATATCCTTTTTTAACCTTAGCCTAAAACAGGATGAAACCCTTTGATTTGAAGTTACTTATCTTGAGCTGGGTTGAGAATAATTGTATGGAATGAAAAGGTTCAAGTTTGGGGTTGCATAGGAAAAATGGAAAGGCAAAAGAAAAGCATTGAGCTCAAGTGTTGAAAAGCAAAATACATGAGTAGAGAAAAAGAATAGAAAAGAATAAAAGCATGAAGATGAGCTCAATGAAAAAGAAAAAGGGAAGAAGCTGGGAATGAGTGAAATTGGTAACAAGAGAGAGTTTAAACTTGAACCTTTTCATTGATGAAATAGTTCTTTTGACTCAACAATTTTTCTTGATAGCCCGACCTCATTACAAGCCTTGAAAAAGTCCTTTTGTTGGCATTTGCATGGAAAGATGTTGATTATTTGAGATGAATGACAATTTTATTTCATGTGACTTGTGAACAATAAAGAGTGGAGTGCTACCTTAAACACTTGAGTGATTGAGTGAAACACTTGCTTGGTGAGAACTTCTTAAGTTCATGATTGCATTCTTTGTTTAGTGGACTGATCATTCATACTGTGTAACATCTGTTGAGGAACGCATGAGCTAAACTAAGTTGAGAACGAGCATGCATCTTGATTTGAGTTCACTGATTATCTAAAATTGAGTAAGTTTTGTCATGCACTTTGGAAATGTTGAACCATTGGATGAAAGGGTAGAAAGTCAAGCTCTGTTTTGTTTTATGGTTTTCTTTTGTTTTGCTTGAGGACAAGCAAATTTCTAAGTTTGGGGTTGTGATAACGGTTGAAAACTCAATAAATGAGTCAGTCGAGGGTCAAAAGTTGTTTTTAGCGATTTTATGCTTGTTTTGCATTGTTTTGCAGCAAAATTGATAGAAGTGAAGATCATGAATAAAGATGAAGGTCATAGACTCAAGAAAAGTGAAACAATCAAAGAAAGGAAGAGTCTAGGCACCGCCCGGCGGTATACCCCTGGCGTCGGGCAGTCAAATGGGAGAAGAAGACACCCGTATTGGGTGTCGGGCGGCAGAACCTTGCTGCCGGGCGGTTTTGCAGCACAAGGGAAACCGCTGGGCGGTGGTGCGATTCAAGGTCCACCGCCAGGCGAAAAAGTGTGACGTCGGGTGGTGGCCAGCTGGGCTTGGGCCTATTTTTCTGCTGCGTTTCTCACCTATAAATAGCCCTGTTACGAATTCCAATTCATTCTTTTGACAGAGGAGGGCGGCCAGACTTACTTTGCACTCTTTGGAGAGGATCTCTTGGATGCTTAGGCTCCTTTTCATCTTTTCTAGGGTTTGCTTTCCATATCTTCCATTTTTTCATCTTGGTTCACCACGACTATGGTGAACTAAACCCTTTTTGTTGTTGGGGGAACAATGTAATCTTTTGATACTCTCGATTATTGAAACTCTTGTTTGAATTATATGTTTTTCATATGCGTTTATTATCAATTGTTGGATTCTCATACTGTGCTTAATGCCTTTATCGTTTAACTCATTCGGTAATTGATCTTTGACTTTATTGATACGGGGACGTACAGTAATGACACGAACTGGTGAGATTTTTCCTTAGTTAAGCAATACCACCTAGGGATAGGGGAGTAGGACGACCAATTGTATTTGCTTCTGTTTGTAATGCGTTGCTAGTTGCTAGGGGAGGCTAGGGATAGCAAGCCGGTAATTAGTAATAGGCCCTTTTCGCCTAGGGATCGGGTTAAGGGGAGGCCAAGAAAGTTTGCATGCAATTAGATAATAACGCCGTTTAAACAAGAGGAGTAAATAAAAGAGAGAGGATTAGATGAAATTGTAAACCCCCAACAACTTCATTCATCCATTGCCTAAATCTCGTCAATTGAATCACACATTGCATATTTTTTTTCTGTCATTGCATCCAGCACAAATATTGATTTTTCTCCGCAAGTCTTACTATTTTAATTCACGGGAACGATAAGGCCTTTCGAGTCTCATGGGAAGAACGATAATGGGTTTTACCATTTTTATTACTTGATACGATTTGGTACACTTGCCAATCCGCTAACACTCAACCATTCTTGATAAACAATTTTCTTGCTCAGCACGGTATTGACTTCAGTTGTGGACAAGTGCGAATAAGCACCTTCAGATGGTAGATTTGTCACAATGTTCCAGATAAAATCATCAAGATGAATGTTGACCCCCTTTACCTTTGAAAAGATATCGTCATTCTTTATCCTTAGATTATGATAGAACACTTTGACCAGGTCAGGATACCAGCATCCTTTCATCTGTACAAAGTCAGACAGTCCTTGCTTTTCTAACCAATATGGAAACATGAACCCTTCTCTTTTGAACATGTCCAAATTAATGTTCATCGGGGTAACTATGGTTTTGAAGGAACCACTCAGAAAGCTTTGGCGCAGTTCTTCATCACTAATTTATCCCAATGGATTTGATTCCCTGATGATGGTGGTCTCCATATTTCTTTCTTCATTTCTGAGTGGTTTGAAGAACCCATGACGATATAATTCTTGAAACCTTCTTTCAAGGATTAGGGAGTTTTGGAAGATGACAAGACACTGAATTGAGAAACTTATGTTTGACCCAAGAAGACCCATATAAAAAGGGCGTGAAGGAGAGGAGCCTCAAGACGACCCATTTTAATAAAATACAGTAAACATAGATGATTGAAAACAGAGACATAATCGAATTGATTAAACACATAGTTGACTACAATATGTCATAAGAGTTTCCAAAATAGAGTTCAAAACATACAAAAAACATATACACAGAACATAGTTGAATGAATCAATTGATACAGTTTTACCAGTTGTACATACTCAAGTTTTTGTGATTTTTCCAAAGTGATCCATCCTTAAGATCATACTGCACCTGCTATGTATCCTGCAAAACAATTCATGTTTTGGTTGCTAGTACCCATTTAACTTTGGGTCCATGATTGTCAGTCTTTGTCACTTGTTCCTCTGGTTTCCATACATATAATCCTTTAGGAACAACAACATTTCTGTAATAACAATTTCTAACAGTGTGACCAACAAAATTACAATAGAAACATGCATATTTAGCAGGTTTACTTAAATCAATAAATCTCTTAGTATTGGTTCTGTTAGATTGAGCTTTGTATCCAATTCCTTGCCTATATATAGCTGATAATGGTTTAAAACACCGTTATTTATGATATGATTTTGATACTAAAAGCACCCTTTTTCATTTAGCAACTTGCTTGGACTCATCCTTTTTGAATAAATTGTGTGAATGAGAGAGTTGAGGTTGATTTCAATGATTTTATGACTAATTCCTCTTGTTTTGACAGAGATTGAGGTAATACTGGAAGAAGAGATGAAAGACCAAGAAGAGGGAGCTCAAAAGGGGTCAAAAAGGCACCAGAAGCAGGGAAAACACGCAGCCCGAGCGTCCAAAAGCGTAGCTGAAGCGAGGAAAATCGACGTCCGCCACCCGAGCGGTGGAGCTTTGTAGCCTGGGTGACCATTTTCAACGCCCAAGCCTTACATGAACCTCAATTCATGCCCGGGCGGCCCCTCTGCGAATATTGAGCGAGATTTCATGTGGATCGACCCTGTTTCTGCTCTGTTTTGATTCTTTTGGACCAGGCTTCGTAATGATTTGTGGGGATCACTATCTTGAGTTTTCTATAACACGTGAATCTGTGACGAACTTCGTCATCACTAATCCACCCACCAGGACTGACGTTCCTTACAGCCTTAGCAGTCTTGTTCCAGCCTTAGCAGTTGATGGAAGACACTCCAAGGAGTGGTCGTCTGAGACGGTGCAAAGACGAATCTGGACTCCTCGAAGCTTCTCCGATGAGAGACGAAGAAGGACGCAACGGAAAATGTTGACTAAACTTTAGATCGAGAAACAATCGAAAGAGGACTTGAGAAAACCCTAAATAATGGATAATCCCTAAATCAATCGGTGGAAACACTAACTGGACTCGAAGGAACCCTAAAAATGGTGAAGAATGCAAATAGAACCGATTAATCGGTTCAAAACAACGATTGAACAGTGGAAATCGAAAATCAATTGGTGGAAAGGCTTTTGTTCGGTGAAATTTGAAGGAAAATGGAAAAAGGAGGAGGAAACCCTAAGTTTAAGCTTATGTGATGTGGAAGAAGCATATAAATGGAATCTGTGGAGAAGAGTGGTGGATCGATGAGGAAAATGAAGCTTAGAGACTAGATGTAGGCATTGAGGCCGAACCAATATAAAAAGTTGTGTTTGTTTTCTATCCTTTTAAGTATTTTACTACATTATTTTCATTATTGTATTTGCATTAAAGATCAGTCTAAAGATTTCCAGAAAGATAGAAAAAGAAAGCATTTTTTATTAAAAACAAATCCTCCCCCTTCCCCATCTCTTGGTAAGAGAAACAAGCCTAACATTTCTTACATTTTAGAATATCTAACAATATCTAATAATATCCTTTTCTAATAATAAGATTGCTTTTAATCTCAAGATTATATCTCCTATTTTCTTTCAACTTCTTTTTAAAATAACAATTAAATCTTCAAAAATATTTATATAATATATTTTAATTAAATCCCCACGTTATTTAATTTTCATTTTTTTTTTCTACACCTCCTGCTTTAATTTCTTGCACCTTATTAATAAAAAGTAAAAAACTATTTGTTCCTCTAAGTCAAAATGTAAATAGAATATCATAATAATTATGTTCTAGCAAAGATATACGTTCAATAACACTAATTTCCAAATAAAACACCAAATTCCCAACACTGTCTTATTTTTAAGACACGTACTTTTCTGGATCTTACAGCATACACCATACTCGGTTGTTTGTAAACAACCACAGGGACAAAAACAGTACAAATAATAGTGGAAATGTATTGCCTGCTATGATGACTGTACCTGAATTGAATTGCTCAAGTAAACAAATAAATTAGTAAATATATTGCTTTGTCATCCAACACGATTTGATTTTTATCTCTACAGTCATGCCGGTATCCAGGTGAAAGATAATATATTTGTTCTATGCTGAGCTTTATGATTAGAAAGATATAGGTAAAGATATCCTTGATTTCTTTCTTCTATTTATTTTTAGAAACTTGGTTTTTACTACCATAATCATGTTTCAGTGATGAAATTAACTCATGATTTCTTTATTGTCATACTCATTACCATTTAACCTATTTAGATTACTTACTGTGTTATTAAAGAAATTTAGTTAATACTTTCTTTCTTCCCATTTCAGAGTTAAATAAGAGTTTCAATTCAATCATTTTTATAATAATAAGAATCCATTAAAAAGAAAAAAGGCTTCATCAGTTTTTTTGTTAATTGTTCTAACTACATAGTCTTTATAATTTGTGTTATTAATGCAGGTGCTTCATGCTACAATGATGAAGCAGTTTGAGATTGCAGAGCTGGTGGAGAATTTGAGGGCATCAAATAGTCAAGTAAATTGCTTTTTGATAGTTTTGTTCGTAACCGCCGTTATTTATAGGGGTTTTTCAAAAACCATCATAACTTATAGGGATTTATTAACCGCGGTCATTTGCATGGATTTTTACAAAAACTACCGATACTTACAGGGGTTCGTAAAAATCATCTGAAGTTACTGGGGTTGAAAGAAACTGTCGAGACTTGCGTGAGTTAGTAAAAAACCACCAGTATTTTCTAGTTTTATATAATTAAGTTTTTAAAACTGTAAGATCTGTATAAATAAAATTATGTTTAATTTAATTATTTTATTTTGAGATATTAAATAATACATTATTTTGTGAAATAATATCGAAAAATATTTAAAGAGTTAAATAAAATTAAATTAATATTGATTTTATGTTAATTCTTAAAAAGAGTTAAGAGAGTAATTAAATATAATTAATTACGCTATTATATTAGTAGACAGAGCTTGTTTTAGTAGTTGTTGTATGTGTATAAAAAGAGTGCTTGGTCTCGCGTTCAAGCCTTTTCATGTCTAAAAAGGTTATTAGTTTTTTTATTTTTTTCCTATTGGATTGTGTGAATCCCATCATGAAGTAAGAAAGAGAGCATTGAGCTTCCTTGGTTGCGTAAAAAGCTTGTGTTGTGTCCAGCGTAGAATGGTTTAAAAAGCCTTATTCTTTTTGTTTTCTAACATTTAAGATGAAAGATAAAGGTGGAAGGGGTATAGTATTTTATTATTTTTTTTTGTGTGCATGGCTTGTAAAGAGAAAAGTTGATTTGAATTCCCTTTTCCACGCTGCAGAGAAAGAGATATAGCTTCCAAGTTTTACTTTCATTTATTTATGTGTTTCCATTGTAAGGTTGGAGAGGGAAAAATTGTAGAGAGACTTGGCACATTATTTTGGACCTTGAGAACGTCCATAGGAGCCACGTTTCCCTTCCTTCCATACGTTACACTGCATGCATGGTTGCTTATTTTATTTTTAAATTGGTATGGATTCATTCCTTTGTTCTTTGCAAGGTTTTGGTGCACGTGAGGAGTGTAGAGAATTGTTTCAACTTCCCATTATTTTGTTTTAAAACCGTGAGAGGGTAGTCTTCCAAAACCTGCATGGCAGAGAATCAAAAGGTCTTGGCCGAGACTTTTGAGTCCCTTGAGAGGGGTTCACCTTTCTCATAGTTGTGTACTAGATAACCACCGTTATGGGCACCTTTAATACTCTTAAAAACCAGCATTTACACCTATTAAAGTGTGGTTATTCTTGGAGTTAAAGTAGAGTTAAAAAAAGAAAACTAAGGTCAGTATTTCATTGTGAATTTTTCGGGTATCTTAGATAGATAGTGTAAGCCTTGGTATAGGGTTAGTTAACATTTAGGAGTTAGGTTAAGTGTAGGGAAAATAAAAAGAATGAGTTTTAGTTGTGTGAAGGGAAAATAAAATAAAAAGAATGGTGTGGGTTTTAGATGTTTTTGACGTGAAAGAGAGGGAGAAAGGGTATGTTTTATATTTGTGTAAAAAAGGGAAAAAAAATGAAATAAAATAAAACAAAGGAAGGTAGGGGCTTACGTAAATGATGGAAGGGGAATAAGTTATCTTTTGATTTTTGAGTGAAGAAGAACAAAAAGATAAGAAGAGAGAGGGATAGTAGAGTGACGTAAGCAAAAGTGTCTGCATGTGTTACGTAGAGTGAAGAGAGGAAAATACAATGGAAGAAGGTGTGGTAGAAGTGTGGGCCATGATCATTCAATGGAAGAGAGAGAAGAGTGAAAAAAAAATGTGTGTGTAGGTAGGTGCATGTGTTTAACGTGAAGAGATGAAGAGAGAAGAGAAATAAAATAGCATGTGGTGTGGTGTCTACGGTTTAGTTGAGAGAGAAAAGGAGAGTGAAGTTGGTTTTATGAGTGATAGATGAAAAAGTGAAGAAGATGGAGGTAGAAAGAATGGTTACGTAAAAAAAGTAAAGGAAGACGAGAGAGAAAGAGAGTTTTGGTGAGAAAGGAGGTTTGAGTGTTGTTTACTATGTGAGAGAAAAATAAAGTGTGGTTTTAGAATTAAAAAGGCTTGTGGGGTTCATTTAATGGTAAGTTTAAGAGAGGAAGTGTATTTAAATTAGTAAAAGTGGGAGTGTACTAGTAATGTTCTTCTAATTGTAAGAAATGTGAAATTAGTAATTTTATGGGATGTGTCATTAGAAAATTAATTAATTTAATTATTGTGAATTTTGGGCTAATTGTTGGTCAATGGTTGTGATTGACTTTATACATGTTATTTTAAAATATGTATGGCTATGATGGTGTGGTTGTGAGAGCAAGCGTTTGTTATTTTCTTAAAATTTTGTCGAGTGATTGACGTTAAGTCTCTTCGGAGATAGAGATTCGAGTGTCAACCCTTCCCCGTGTGCAAGGAGCCCAAATGACTTCGCCTTGTGTTGAGTATAGTGTTCGGTGGATTCACCTAACCGAAGTTTTTACTCGTAAGTCCTTGAGGAGTCGGGAAGACAAGTCTAAAGTTGTGATGGAAGACGGTTCAAATTGCTCTGTTTGGTAAAGAGGTCTGAATCACTTTGTTTTGGTAAACAGGTTGGTATGACAAAATTCAATGAAACATCATAAGCTTGCTTGTATGTATGCCCTGAGTTATGACTTGAATACTGCAATATATTGTAATGCAATGACTATTTTAGTCTCTGTTATGAGTTGAGCATTGAGACATAATTTGAGGTTGGAGTTATGATTTGAGTATTGAGATATAATTTGTTATGACGATGGGTATAGTCTATGTTTTGGTGATATTATTACTAAATGAATTGTTATGTTATATTTTTAATTACTCACTCTTTCCTTTTGTGATTGTGGTTCTACTTGCAATGATCGTACTTGTACGGGAGTAAATGGCGTTGCAGATATATTAAGATAGAGTAGCGCGACAAGAGAAATAGGGTTTTGCTGCGGGGAATTTTATTATGCTTTATATTTTAAAATTATTCTATGTTTTGAATAATAGATTTGAAAATTGTAAGGTTTGGATCTTATATTGTATTAAGTTCGGACGCTTGTTGTTTGTTTGTTTATGTGAATTTATACAGTTATTTATGAGTGATAATATTTAAATAAAAAAATTGACGTAAATTTTGAATTATATTATTTATAAGTAACACTCCATTACGGGGGTGTTACAAAAACTGCAGGTAATGAAAATAATTTAATTTTTTTATTATTCATATTATTTGATTAATTTGATTAACATTAAATATGTTTAATATTAAACGAGAATATTATGACCAAAAGTTATTATTCTAATATAAAATAAGATGTAAAATTAAAAATACAATTAATTTCTCAACTTAAGAAATAACATATATTTAGTCCTAAAAGTTAAAAATAAACGTGTTTTTATACATAACAAATTAAAAAGTATTTTGAATAACAATTATAATTATTGTTGTTCTTTATTTTCTTCATAGTTTGACACATTTTCTTGATCAGATATCTACAAACAAACAAATATAAGAGTGAGCTAAACATTCAACCTTTCAAATCTTATAAAAGAATTGTACCGTAGGGAATGGACGGCGTGTGAGAGACGCCCGATTCGTTGATCGCAAGATGTCAATGTCACAATCCTGAGATCCATGAAGGAATGACACTGCTATGGAAACCGTCCGGTTAAGATTGAGGGACAACATCAAGACAAAATTAAGGTAAAAACACAATTAAGGGTATTGGGTCAACAAGTGGACTGTGATTAACACAGACCCATGACAAAAACTATAAATAGAGGTCAGATGTAAGAGTTGGTTGGTTACATTTACTGTGTATTTACTGTGCAAATTATGTAGGAGTTAGTGGGGTTCAATCTCGCTACCGAAACAAAAATAATAAGCAAACAAATTATTTATGTAACCATCAATCTCTTCTTCATTTAAAAATACCTCACATTGTCACCAATGACACCGATAATCACACTTTATCAGCAGTACATATACATGTATTTTATCCACTAACATGTTTAACTTAAAGTCCAAATTACTAAATCACTACATATTTTTCCTTTACACAAAACTACCACAGACAACACGTTTAAACATAGCTACTCTTATCCAATCCCTTACTTATAGCTAGAGTTGCACCCAACCATGGCAGTTTCCATTCGCGACATGGGAAAGACAACACGGAAAAGAATGGACGTGAAATTAGAGGAGTAGGATTGGTGAGGGATTCATAAGTGATGGTAGGAGAGCATTAATCCCTACCGCAACAAAGTTGGACTTGGGATGCAACGATGAGGGTCTCAGACGGTAGCTACGATGAACACTATTGGTGGTTGAAGCTCGCCAAACTTAGTTCATTGGAATTTGTAAATCACATAAAGAAGATGAGAATAAAAAAAAATCAGAAAGAGGATTAGAAAACAAATGGAATGATGTCTGGAAAAAGAGATTAGGGTTCTGTTCCTTCCTTACTTACAATTTTCGTATCCATTATAGGTTTAACAGATATATAGAAAGTATTATATTTAATTATAAGAGTGTTACTGAATTAACTTTTATACTTTATCGTGTCAACTTTCTATACAATTCCTTATCTTAATAGTATAAAAAATCTTATCATATTTACGTAATTATCATGTCTTATCACTTATTATATTGGTGGATTATAATGAACATAAATAAGTCATCATAAATCAAGTTTTTACCGGTGATAATTGTATTCACAAATGGTAATGCTCGATGTGAAATGCTACTCTGTCAATGAATTCATTGAAATATTAATTTATATCCCAATCACCCCGCTTGCACAATTGAACTCCTTAAATTTTCGTATTCAAATCTGAGCCACATGTACTGAATTAAATAATATTAATTGTGCTTGTCCTTGATGAGTTGTCTCAACTTGATATATCAATGTACGAGGAGAGAAAAGAAAATCAATTGCTTCGTGATTTGTCAAATAAAAGAACTCGTTGAATTCACATAATACACAAAATCTCCAACGAAACTCAAACGTTGATTTTCGTGAATTTTAACTAAAGTTAGAAAATATCGATTGCCAAATGGATCAAAATATCACATCCGTCAACTTCAATTTCCCTTTCAAATTAGTTACAATTTTCAACATGTGATGCAGGTGGTTCTGCTTCACTTATTTGATTCAATCAAATTCAACTACTCAGCATTGTGTAAAACTGCACCTGTTTCAGCTACTTCAAAGATTTGCTCTAACAAAATTCAATTAATCAGCATTGTGTAGAATCTATTTATTTCACCAATTTATCTTAATTACTTCTATTTACTCTTTCTGTCCAAAGTCAAGTGCCTTGAAAATGGGTGGTGTAATTACCAATAGGTGGTAAACGTTTACGCGAGTCCTTTCTTGAATTTGTACAGAAAGTCCTTCATAAGGGACCATTTTTTTGTACACAGGGGACCAAGATGTCAAATTTTAACTTTTTGGCAAACTTTGCATGGGTTTTTTATTTTTTTTGTCTTAAAATGTGTGTTGGGGGTGGTGAGTTGATTTTGGGGACCCCAAATACCATTGAGGAAGGTTTCGTGTTCACAAAAAGTAGTTGGATGAAATCCAAAGTCAGGTGTCTTGAAAATGGATGGTGTAATCGTTTACCAATAGGTGGTAAATGTTTACGCGAGTCCTTTCTTGAATTTGTACAGAAAGTCCTTCACAAGGGACCACTTTTTTGTATACAGGGGACCAAGATGTCAAATTTCAACTTTTTGGCAAACTTTGCATGGGTTTTTGATTTTTTTGGTTTTCAGTTGTGTTTTGGGGGTGGATAGTTCATTTTGGGGACCCCAAATACCATTGAGGGAGGTGTTGTGTTCACACAAAGTGGTTGGATGAAATCCAAAGTCAAGTGCCTTGAAAATGGGTGGGGTAAACGTTTACCAATAGGTGGTAAACGTTTACGCGAGAGCTTTCTTCAATTTGTACAGAAAGCCCTTCACAAGAGACCACTTTTTTGTACACAGGGGACCAAGAAGTCAAATTTCAACTTTTTGGCAAACTTTGCATGGGTTTTTGATTTTTTTGGTTTTAAGTTGTGTTTTGGGGGTGGATAGTTCATTTTGGGGACCCCAAATACCATTGAGGGAGGTGTTGTGTTCACACAAAGTGGTTGGATGAAATCCAAAGTCAAGTGCCTTGAAAATGGGTGGTGTAAACGTTTACCAATAGGTGGTAAACGTTTACGCGAGAGCTTTCTTCAATTTGTACAGAAAGTCCTTCACAAGGGACCACTTTTTTGTACATAGGGGACCAAGATGTCAAATTTTAACTTTTTGGCAAACTTTGCATGAGTTTTTGATTTTTTTGGTTTTAAGTTGTGTTTTGGGGGTGGAGAGTTCATTTTGGGGACCCCAAATACCATTGAGGGAGGTGTTGTGTTCACATAAAGTGGTTGGATGAAATCCAAAGTCAAGTGCCTTGAAAATGAGTGGTGTAAACGTTTACCAATAGGTGGTAAATGTTTACGCAAGAGCTTTTTACAATTTGTACAGAAAGTCCTTCACAAGGGACCACTTTTTTGTACACAGGGGACGAAGATGTCAAATTTCAACTTTTTGGCAAACTTTGCATGGGTTTTTGATTTTTTTGGTTTTAAGTTGTGTTTTGGGGGTGGAGAGTTCATTTTAGGGACCCCAAATACCATTGAGGGAGGTGTTGTGTTCACACAAAGTGGTTGGATGAAATCCAAAGTCAAGTGCCTTGAAAATGGGTGGTGTAAACGTTTACCAATAGCTGCACTTGACTCAGGATTTCATCCAACTACTTTTAGTAAACACAAGACCTTTCAACAACACTAAAACAATCTGTCAAGTTTAATATGTAACAACTAAATGCTAACATTATTTCTCAATTTCAATAACATTACTCATTCATTTAACTGTAATACAATGTGAAACAAGGATAGTTCATTGTAACATCTGTCAACAATAACATTACAATTGAAATTACAAAACCCATCTGTCCACAACAAAACATTTGTCAAAAATAAGACTTATACTAATTAAAGTAAATAATCTCTAAACAAACGTATAATAATATTACACATGTTTTATTCTTAGAGTTCTAGTAAAAAGAGTTTTAAGAGTTTTGCTCTTGAACTGCCTTCGCCCATCCTCACGAAAGTCTTCATTGGAGCTAGATCAATGCTCGGTGCTCCTGTGTCAATTGCTTGTTCAAAGTTTAAATAAAGTTCGTGGAAAAGGAGTGTCGAACCGTCAACTGCAACAACCACAAACAAAAACACAAAAATTTCAAAACCCTAAAACAAAAACAACTACAAACTTAACAAAAAAATTCCCAAAAACGGAATGACCATTTGTCCCTTTCAACAAACGCACTACGAACAAAGAATTGACCTTATTACTTGAAGGAACCCATAATGAACAACGAAATACCCAAACACAAAACGGGCCAACTAAGAAAATAACCACCAAATAACCACAAACAAAAAGGACGAAAGGAAGAACAAACTTACCTTGCTCGTCGAAGGACCTTGCTGAGTGGAAGCCTCCATGCATCGTCGAAGACACACTCAACACCGCCAACACAACAACGATGATGATGGTCACAACGACGGAAAGAACGAATCTGACCACCACACCGGAATGAGAATACCATTGGACCTGCAGTCATAAGGGCAAATGTGTAGAAAATGGTTAGGTTTCACGAAACAACAATACAACCTATGTACTAGAGAATACGTTACTATTTGAACACTTCGACTTACCAAAATAACAAAAACTAACACACAATCAGAATGGCAGAAATGACCTTTCACCAAACGCACAAAACGAGAGAGACTAATGCTTTCACCAAAACCAGAGACAGAGAGATAGAGCTGCCTTTACCACTTCAACAAACAAATAGCAATGAGTCCCAACACAAAAATGACCAAAAGACAAAGATAGCAAGGGAGTGGGTTCACCGAAAAACGAAAGAGAGAGTGCTCCTCGGAGAGAACGAAAGAGCCAATCAGTGGGTTCACTGGAGATTGCAAGAGAAAACCAAAGAGATTGCGGTAATCTGAGAGGACGAAAGAGGCAATGAGTGGGTTCACCGGAGAAAACGAAACGAAATAGAGAGTGCTAATCGAAGAGCGTTTCTGCAGCATGGTAGGGCATTCGGTGGTGGTGAAAAAAGCTTTGGAGAGAAGCGAATAAGCACGAAAGAGAAAACGAATGCACAAAAGAAACTGCCAAACGAAAATTTTAGTTTTTTCATTCCAACTATGCTCTTGCATGTACTGAACATCAGTTTTTTTTATTATTTAAAATGCACCAACCACATTTTGACACCTGGATAGTGTCAAATTGGTGTCAAAATGTGGTGTTGAAATATCATTTTGCTAAAATTTAATACCATTATTAGAAATTCCTTTTTTTAAGATAAATTAAAACAAATCACACCATTTCGAATATAAAGACTTAAGATTTAATGTTGATATGTTTTTTTTAGTATATCACTCAATTCTTCCGTTTGTTATAAATTTTTTTAACTCATCCTTACATTATATATATATATATATATGAACAATTTGATTATTAATAATATACATAACAATCACATTGCATACATTTTAGCGTGAGCATAACATGTTGATTCTCATTCCCTTTCCTTGAGATGCATCTTATTATTATTTTTTCTCGACTTTATGTATCTTTGCACATTATGATCACAAAAATCTTAATTTGATTTATTTCACCCTAACAAATGCTCTCGAGGAAATTTTTGTTAACTATGTATTGAGAGTCATTCTCTCAATTACTATAACTCGTCATTCAAACAAAATATTTTATTAGTTTTCATTTCTTTTTGTTCTAACTCAAATTTTCTATGAATGCAACTTTTACTGTATGGCTCAAATAATCTGATTTTACAATCATGATTTCAGCCTTCACTGTTCTCAAAGCCATGTTTTCATTTCAAATCATAGGTACATTTCTCAAAATTTTACAAAAACAATTTTCTAATTATGATTTTGCCCTAACTTTCAAAATCATATCAAAATGGAAAAAATCTATAAATTATATTTTTTGTTAGAAAATACTAAGGATTATTTTTAAAATAAAATATTTGTCAGTTATTTTCTCCATCATTCTCATCAATTTTACAAAAGAATTATAAGTTAATTATTGTTATCCTTCACTTTTTAATATTTTTGTATTATATGTTTCAATATTTAACAAATTATTTATCTTAATTTTGATTATGTACTTAACAATAAAGTATAAAACATAGTTTTATAAATATAAACTCTATTTATTCATATCATCAAAATATAAGTTTTGGTTAAGAGAAAATCTGAATCTACACGTTAAACTGTCACCATGTTTCTAAATCTAGTTCGCTAAAGGAACTAAAGCCTGTAGTTTGACTGCTTGAGTATAAATTTCAGTTATTTGAGTGAATCAGATATTAATATAAGATAGTTTAGAGAGAATAAATTGTTTAGCAACTCATTTCAAAGTTTAACAAACAATATTTAGCAAAATATTGTCTATAAAATGTAATGTCTAACAATTGTATGTGCTAAAGAATAATACTAAATAAACATTTAATACTAAATAAGTTTATCAAATATATTTGTTTATCTCAAGTATTGAACAAGATAAACATTTATAATCAATGTAGTGTTTTAAGTGAATTCTATCTAACAAAAAACAACATCTTACATAATGAAAACATTTATGTGAATGTTTAAGTTAAACACCGATGCTTAAGATTTAATACCCCAACGTGAGCCACTATGCGTTTGTAAGAACGAATCACTTGTAAAACGCTAAACACTATCAAATGATACATGATTATCTAGTACCTCAAACACATATAATGCATTGACAGAAAAAAGTGTTAAACGGTATAGAACTCCTAAGAGAGTGTATAAACATTATAACATATGAACAAATGATAAAACATCTAAATGTTAGACACACCATTAAAAAGGTTTAAGAGAACCACTAAGGAAAAAGCCTTTGTAAGATGCCCCATTAAAAAGATTCTCTATTTAATGTGTCAATGAATGTTTTACTTAATGCAACTAGTACTAAACCTTGCTAAATGATGATCAAACGAACGCTAGATATTTTTAGAGTGGCTGCAGCGGAATGGTTAGCGTGGGATAACAAACCAAGAGGGGAGGGGGGTGAATTGGTTCTTAACAAAAATGTGTGCCTTTTAAAATTTCTTCTCAATTAAACTTACTTAGCAAATAATAATAACAAGTAAAGAGAGTAAGGTAGAGAGAAATTTGCACAAATGATTTTATACTGGTTCGGATCTTACCAATCCTACGTCCAGTTGTTAATCTAAAACCAAATTAACTTTCACTATCACAAAACAATTACAAATAACAATCACAAAGAAACAATTTGTAAAAGTTTAGAAAACACCTCTCTTGACGCCACAAGAGATGAAACCACACTTCCTTCGAATTCTTCACGAAGGATGAACACCTCCTTTGAATCTTCGCAAAGGATTATCCTCTTCCTAACACCTCCTTAGACACACCAAGGATGAACCGACTATTTCCTCTGTCACCATAGCAGCACTTCACCAGCTCCACAGACAAGAGTTTCACAAGCCGAGTAAGAGTACGCAATTCTCACAAGTTTCAGAGAGTTTTTGCACAAGGGAAGAGTTTAGATCTCTTCCTTGAAGGCAAATGAGATTCTATTTATAGACTCAAGCCAAAGCTCTTCCATTTTTTGTTTTCAGTCTTTCTTCTCTGTGTTAATCGACTAACTTAAGTGGTTAATCGATTAACCACTAAAGGACAAACCAACAGATAGTCCAACGGCTCGAAAACGGCTAGTTTCTCCAACGGAAACTAGGTTAATCGATTAACTACCTAGGTTAATCGATTAACGTTAATCGATTAACTACCCAGGTTAATCGATTAACGTTAATCGATTAACACACCTGGTTAATTGATTAACTTCCTGATGCCTTTTCTTTTTTTCATTTTGCCTCTGGGTTAATCGATTAACAGCCTGGGTTAATCGATTAACTCAGTGTATTTTTGACCCTGAATGTATTTTTACACTTATAACTTATACAGAATCAAATACACTAAGTCTCCTAAGTTCTAGACATCAATTTCTAATTATTACAAAAGCTTTAAGCTATAATACAAGTCTTCAACAAATTTCTTCATGATTCTTGATTGGTCTTGACTTGATTTGGACATCATCAAAACTTCATCTTCATCATTTTGCTAACAGATATAGTGTGATCGATGAAAAGGTCAAAAAGATATTTTGGAAAACACGCCAAAAATCTTAAACATAATTCAAATACTCATACTGAATGAGAGTCTTGCTAAACGCACTCGTGGCATACCTAGCTAAATAAGCTAGATGAACTCTTTCTATAAAATGATGTTTTTAGTAAATGCACTAAAACGACAAACCTACTTCGAAAAACACATGATAAAAGTTGTCTTACTAAACGCACTCTTGAACTTAATGAGTATTTACTAAACAAAGCGTCGTTAGGACTCTCATAGGCTAAATGATACCTTGTGTCAAACCTGTTTTCATCCAACGATTAAACTCTCATAAAACATTTGATATCTTCACTAAAAAGCTCAAACAATCAAATCCTACCTAAACACTAGAAAATATGAAAAGCTTTATTGTTCTGAACAGGCATTAAATGTCATTAAATACTTAACTTTTAAAAACAACAAAAATAATAAGAGAAAGGATATATTTGTTGCATTCATATCCACTATACCTTATGCATATTGCCTATTACAAGCGTACATTTACTCTATCAAATATAAGTTAGAAATGGATGTTAGAAACAAGAATACATTTGTGGAACGATCTTCACATCACAAGTCACACTAAAGAGATAGTACAATCTACTTTTGATAAAGTACTGAAAAAGTAAGTTTACTTTGACAAGTAGACATCAACCTATGACAACCACCTATGACAAAAGTTACGAAGAGCCAAATCTCGAGGACAAGCATCATCTAAGTATGGGCACTTAAAGAATGACATGAAAAATCATGCTCATGGATAGATCAAGAACTCTATTAGATTGAGTTATATTGCTGATAACGGTTTAAAACACCGTTATTTGTGACGTAATTTTGATACTAAAAACATCCTTTTCACTCAGAAACTTGCTTGAACTCGTGAGTTTTCAGTAAATTGTGTGAATAAGAGAGTTGAGGTTGATTTTAACAGTTTTTTAACAAATTCCACTCGTTTTGACAGAGATTGAAGCAATACTGGAAGAAGAAGTGAAAAGCCATGAAGATGTAGCTCAAAAAGGGTTAAAAAGGCACCAAGAAAGGAAAAAACCTGAAGCCCAGGCGACGCCTAGGCGATAAGAATGCGAAACAGAGAAGCTGAAAACAACGCTGGTAGCCCGGGTGACGGACGCCTGAAGCTCAGGCGTCCAAAACTGGCGCCCAAGCCTCATAGAACCCTTGATTCATGCTTGGGCGAGCTCCCTGCGACGCTTGAGCGTGATTTCACGTGGATCGGGCCCTGATTCTGCTCTGATTTGATTCTTTTGGACCGGGCCGCACTTTGGGACGCGTCTGGCACTATTTAAAGGACCCTGAGGCTCTAGGTTTTGCATCCCTGGCAAAGAAGAGCATAGCAATACACTCTTAGCCAATTCTTAGTCTTCCATTCTCACTTTCTTTCTTCCATTGTTCATAGGTTCCCTCATGTCTATGGGGAACTAATTTCTATTTGTTGTTGGGGAATGATGTAACCTTGTGAACTCTCATGTATTTGAATTTATTCTTAATTCCATATGCTTTATTTCATTATTTGTTAGAGTAATTCATCTGCTTTATTCTTGCTTATACAATAGCATTATCTATGAGTTGCATGAGTGTCGGGAGGTTCCTTACAATTCAGGTCCTTGTTGAATTACTCTTAAGGGTTATATTGCTCAGGGATGAGGGTATGAGTCTTAGTCGTCTTAACCTCTTGATCTTCACATCTTTTTACCAGGAATGCTAGGAATTGTATGAACTAGTAATTAGGGACAGGCTTATTTACCGAGGGATCGGGTTTAAGTGTTTTTGTGAGGGACGTTGGCATTAATCAATAAAGAAGAATTCTTATATACATGAGAGGGAACTCGGTGAAATCGAACCCCAACAACATACC
The DNA here is from genome assembly GCA_036885675.1 of Vigna mungo. Lineage (NCBI taxonomy): Eukaryota > Viridiplantae > Streptophyta > Magnoliopsida > Fabales > Fabaceae > Vigna > Vigna mungo. The sequence goes on along the minus strand of CP144698.1, from coordinate 13,878,599 downwards.
CATCTCATATAAATCAACCTCCGTTCATCTCTGTGCTCTTTTGCCATTGATCAATTGCAATTTACTTTCTTTATTATTTTTGTACCAAAAATCCATGATCTCTTATTCACACAACATAATAAAAAAAACATGATTTCAAGCAAGTTTCTAAGCAGAAAAGGGTGTTTTTAGTATCAAAATTACATCACAGATAACGGTATTTTCAACCGTTATCAAGTTCCACCTACTCTTGGTTGTCGTAGTTAACCCAGTAACCACTGTTACTATGACCCTGATTGAGTTTCACCCACTCTTGGTGATGCACATATTCTTCACCACTCTTGGTATCCCTAGACACTCTTGGTGATGCACATATTCTTCACCTACTCCTAGTTTCTATTAGACAATCCCATCTAGCTACTGTTTAACTTCACTAAGTTAAATGTTAGAGTTTCATCCAGTCCTAGTTTTCACTAGACACACTTGTCTAGCTACTGTTTAACTCCTCAAAGTTAAACATGAAGTGTTTTAATTCTCTTCAGAATTTAAAATCAAAAGATTGATTATAGGTCCTTAGATGATATCTCTCGGAGAAAGGATATGTGTGCAAGTGTACCGAGTCGCACAAGTAATATAAAATGGTAAGACCAAGTATCGTATCCCAGAGGACTCTCAACGCTAAACAGTTGTGTGATAATAAGATTAATTAAGACTTGAATAAAAAGAGATCATTGGGTTTGGATGCAAAAATATAAAATAAAATATGAATACAATTGATCAATAGCAAAGGAGTACAAAGATGAACAAATGTTGATTAATATGAGATGGGTATGTTGTTGGGGTTAGATTTCACCAAGTTCCCTCTCATGTATATAAGAATTCTCTTTATGTATTAATGCCAATGTCACTCACTAAATTACCTAAACCCGATCCCTCAGCGAATAAACTTGTCCTAAATTACCATATCATACAATTCCTAACATTCCTGGTAATAAGATGTGAAGATCAAGAGATTAAGACGACCAAGACTTATACCCTCATCCCTGAGCAATATAACCCTTAGGAGTAATTTAACAAGAACCTGAATTGTAAGGAACCTCCTGGAACTCATGCAATTCATAAATCATGCTAATGAATGAGTTAAACACAGCAAGCATTGAAACAGATGAATTACTCTAACAAATAATGGAAAAGCATATGGAATTAAGAATCAATTCAAATACATGAGAGTTTACAAGGTTACATTATCCCTCAACAACAAAAAGAAATTAGTTCCCCATAAACATGGGGGAACTCCATGAACAATGGAAGAGAATGAGAATGAAAGCCTAAGAATTGGGAAAAAAGTGTATTGTTATGCTCTTCTCTGCCAGAGATACATATCCTAGAGCCCCAGAGTCCTTTAAATAGTGTCAAAGACGTGCAAAAATAAAGCTCGGTCCAATAGAGTTGAAACAAAGCAGAAACAGGGCCTGATCCACAAAAGTCGACGCTCAGGCATCCAAGGAGACCGCCCGAGCGGTGAGAGCACCTCATGTAAGGCCCAAGCTGCGAATCTGGCCGCCCAAGCTTCGAGACCCTGTCACCTAGGTGGCCAGGGAGGGCACCTGGGCGGCAGAAGTCGATTTCCTTCACCTAGGCTTCGGTTCTGGGCGTCCGGGCTTCGTGTTGTCCCTCCTTCTAGTTCCTTTTTAGGTCCTTTTGAGATCCATCTTCTTGGATCTTCATTTCTGCTTCCAGTATTACTTCAATCTTTGTCAAAACAAGGGTAATTAGTCATAAAATCATTGAAATCAACCTCATCTCTTTTATTCACACAAATTATTGAAAATGTATGAGTCCAAGCAAGTTTCTAAGTGAAAAAGGGTACTTTTAGTTCCAAAATTACATCACACATAATGGTGTTTTAATCTATTATCAATAATCCTTGGGGTTGTTGCCATGTCTTAGCCGAATCTTCAATTTGAGGATTATTTGTCACTTCACTTGGTGTCTCCTGCAAATCTTCTTCTTCACCTGCATCTGATTCATCTGACTCAATAGATTTTTCTTCAACGTCCACAATTTCATCAAAGACAATATGCATAGATTCTTCTATTTCAAATGTTCTCTAATTAAAAACTCTATATGTTTTACTTGTTAGAGAATAACCAAGAAATATAGTGATGGAAGAAGCTCCAAGCTCCATGCTCAAGCAACTCCACGACTCAAAGTGATGCAGCAGATTAAATTGGTGAGTGAAAATGGAGGTCCACACCAGGTGTTTGTGAAATGGTTTAATGAGTGTTTGGTGTATGTTGAAGCCTCACAAGCTCAGAAATCCTTCCAAGAAGGAAGGAAGCTGGAGGAGAAAGGTGTTTAATCAAACACAATAAGGTGAACTCAAAGAATACAAGTCTAGAGTAATCTCGACAGCACTTCAATATCTCATTCAAGTTGGAAATTAAAAAGGGAAGAGCCTCTCTTTTATAGATGAAGAGAGGTCTCTATTTTGCGTTTGCAAAGCTTGTAAAATGTACAAAGGAAGTGTGTTGGAGAACTAAGAAGCTTGGAGTTCAAGGTTCTCAAGCCACATATTAAAAACATGCTTTTATTAAAACTTTGGTTCGTGATCGTTGGGCGGTATTAGTGGTTTTGGTTGAGTGCTGGCAGAATCCGGAACCCATTCTCCTTTGGAAGTTCAATCCAGAATGTATTGGCTCTAATCCGAAATTCACTTAAATTCCACTCTTCTTTGCCTCTTTTGCTCTCTTTAGTTTGGCTAGCTTCCTAGGATGCATAGACATGGTTTCCAACCTTTATTGGTGACCGACAAAACAATATAAATGTGTTTAGCAAAGAGAAGAAAGATTAATAATGGATTCTCCATAGGAGTAATGTAGTAAGTGATCCTTCTTCTTTTTGAATTCTTTTGGCATGGCTCTTGTTAGAGGTCCCATGTTCATCTTAGATGGTCCTCCATCATATAGCTTCATTGGATTTTGAATAAAATTTTTCCAAATTTTGTTTTCCATTATTTTTAAAGGTTTAATTGCTTATTTAGGCCCTAAATTCACTGCTAAGTCTCAACTTCATCCCCTCTCTTAAAAAGGTCACAATTTCGTCTTCACTTTGTATAATTTGCACCAATCAAGTCCATTCGGTTAATTTTGTAGAAATCGAGTTAACACTATAATGATGTGGCAAAAAAGTCTGCATTTTTTTTCTCTCTACTCCTCTGCACGACGTAGACCCAAATCTTTCTCTCTCTTTGTCATGCACATCATTCACTCTTTCTCTTTGTCATGCACAACATCCACTACATCTCTCCATGCCTCCACTTGTTCATCTGGATATATCCCAGGCACATGGGGAAATTTGCATCAACACGACCACTTACCTTTTACTACTACTCAATAATCACAAGTTCAAAAAGAAGAAGAAAATCAATTATACATATATATATATATATATATATATATATATATATATATATATATATATATATATAAAATGCAAAAGCACAAATTTTCCCCTTTTTTATGGTTTTATTTACAATTTTTTATTAAATAAGGATGAAAAATTAAAACATTTTTTTATTGAAAATTTAAAATTTACTATTCTCAATATTTTCCTGAATTATAAAAAAAATTGCCAAGCCAAAATATTCATAAATATTATTTTTTTAAAAAAATAACAAACAAAAAATCGGTAGAAAGAGAAGATTAAAAACATTATTAAAAAGTTGTGCGTTGAAACAAAAATACATGTTTTTATCAGTCGAGGGGAGTTACTCAGTCTTATAATCAATAATATAATATCTTCGACATATTAAAATGATTTATATATTATTTAACATTATAATAAAAATTATATATCAACTAATTTATTTTCAAAAAAATTATGTAAGAAAAAACATTAATGATTTATACACCTTTCAATCTTTCTATGCATTTCAAACATATAATAAAATACTAATATTTTAACTTTTCTACTTAATTCATCACAGTTTATTTTTTTTTTTCTTAAAATAAAAATACTCTTATATAAAAATACACATATTTTTCTTGCGCTGCATATTGTCTTCCACCTTTTAAGTGGCATTTGGGTTCAAAAAGAAGCATTATAGCTACATAGAAAAACCAATCTAAGGTCAACAAATTTGAAGTGAAAAAGAAGATTAAGGAAAAGAAAGAAAGAGAGTGGAAATTCAAAAAGGAATGAGAAAGAACCAGAATTGAGATCGGTCATAGTGATGTTTTTGTTGTTGTTGAACATTGAGAAGAAGTTTGAAGAGAAAAAGAGGGAAACAGAAATAGAACTAAAACCTTAGAAAGAGGGGAAATAAGAGAAGCAGAAGAGAGAGAAAGAGATGTGACTCCATCACGCACAAAGGAGTATGTAGACATTTTTGTCACATCACCATAGAGTTAATTCTGTTTCTGTAAAATTAACGGAATGGACTTTATTGGTGCAAATTATACAAAGTAGGAACGAAATTGAGACCTTTTTAAGAGGGACGAAGTTGAGACTTAACAGTGAATTTAGGGACTAAATAAGCAATTAAACCTATTTAAAACAAAAAATTTACATCCAAATATTTTCAAACGAGAAACATTAGACTTTCTTCCTTTAAACAGTTCATAAGGACTATATCTTAAAATAGATGTAATAAGCATTCTATTTTAAAACACAACATGTTGCACTCACAATGTCAGCCCAAAAATGTTTTTAAATTTTTTATTCATTTAACAAAGTTCTTGCAAGTTCTTCTAAAGATATGTTTTTTTTTTCTACTACTCCATTTTGTTATGGAGTCTTAGACGCAGAAAAGTTATGAGAAATTCCAAATTCTTCACAAAAATTTTCAAATGATTCATTTTTATATTCCCCTCCATGGTCGCTACAAATAGATTTTAATTTTATATCTTTTTTCATTTTGAACTTCTTTTCCAAACTTTTTAAAGACTTTGAAAGTTTCACTTTTTAGAGTAATAAAGAACGTCCATGTACATTTCCAATAGTCATCAACTATAACTAAAGCATAATAATTTCTCCCAAAACAATTTATCCTTGAAGGACTAAATAAATCCATGTGCAAGACTTCTAAGGGTTTTTCACTTGAAACAATATTTTTCGAATTAAAAGATGATTTAACTTGTTTACCCTTTTGACATACAACACGTAATTTATCCTTAACAAATTTTAGTTTTGGTATACCAATTACCAAATCTTTAGATATAAGTCTATTCAATTGTTGCATATGAATATAAGCAGCCTATCCCACAATCATAAATTTTCTTCTATTTATAGGCTAAGGGTGTCTCCTAAACATCCTAAAAACATGATCTCCCACCTTTGCTCTCATTGGAAAAAATACGAGGCCTTCTAAGGAGTGGACAAATGTCCATGAATCCTCTCGAATGATAGGAGGACAGGTGGCCACTCACAAAACACAATCCTCTCCATTCCTATAGTGTCATGTGGCCACTACTAAAACTAAATTCTCTCCAATGGAAGCATGACACATGACACATACTGTCCACATGGTTTCAATGTCTAGCTTAAGGAAAAACCCTATACTAATTAGGCCTTAATACAAGCCTTAAACAAACCTACCTACTTACCCGAAATACATGGCCTAAAGAAACCTACACTACTTGGCCAAAATACATGGCTGAAAGAAACCTACACTACTCCAAGTTATGCTCCATGAGGGCTCCAAAAGTGGTCCAAAGGGTAGAGTTTAGACCATCTTCAAGGATGACTTCAACTCTTCTTGTAAATGCTTGATCATGACTAAGGGGTATGCCATCATCAGCATTGATGTGTGGTGAATTAATCCAATCTCGATCCATACGTATATATATTGAAATTTTGAAACAATTTCAGTAATCCTGAATGATCAGTTTAATCGTTTTTGTTTTCAAAGTTTGACCATATCTCATTCAAGAAGATTCACTTTTTTTAGTTTATTGATCATTTAAATTTTAAACAACATATATAAAATTTCACGAAATTTTGCCAGCATTTGGCATTGTCTTCAGGTTATATGAAATGAAAGTGATTATAAACCACTATCAAATATTCACCCGAAAATCAATACAAAACACAATTGCAAATTTTCATGAAATTTAAGACATGTATATATATATATATATATATATATATATATATATATATATATATATATTATAAACTATAAAAAATTATTACTCTTCTTAAATTGTCCAACTGGACAATTCAAGATTTAACACTTCTAAATTATTATTACCATCTCTCTATTCATTTGTAAAAAGCACATTTCTTCAAAAAAGAAAACTTGGAGACAATAAATAATTTTTGTATTGAATCTCAAACGGGAAACTGAGGCTAATTCAATTCAACAATACAATTAGGCATTCAAGTAATCTCATTTCCAACATACAAAATATTACAACCTACTACAAAATTAGAAAAAATTATATGTTCCCATTAAAAAGAAAATTTCAAACATCAAAATAAGAACCTGAGAGCATGAAAGACCAATAACAATGGGCAACTCGCATTCGGAACGGTAGAAAATTCCACTAGACAAAAACAAAACCTAGACAAAAATGCAAACAAAAAATTAGTTTTAGGAACAAAAAAACTCCAAAAAGCCAAAAACAAGCAACAAAAAATCACCTTTAATGGTGGAGAATCGAAATGACGAAGGAAGGAAGTTTGGGATGATTTCGAATCGTGAGAATGGTTGAATAACCTTCATGACGGCAATGGAGCAACAAAACATGGTGTTGAATGACCTTAAATAGAGAAACGAGGTGCAACGATGGTGGAGAATGCGACGTGTTTTCGAATAGCAAAGGAGAATAAAGAAGAAATTATTCACGGTCTGTCTTTTCATTTTTTTCCCCTTGGAAAAGATATTACCTCGATTCTCAATAAAACCGAAGCAATAGAGGGGTTATGACCTTGGTTCTACTAAGAACCACTACCTAAAGTCAGTCGAAAAATAAAAATATAATATCTTGGTGGCAATTTTGAAATTTAATTCAACCTTTAGAGTTTGGTTCGCGCTACAATTGAACCATGAATCCCTTATGGCATCGGTTTCTGGAACAACCGAGGCCATTTGATTTTATCAGATAATAAATAAAATAAAATGGTCATTTTTTAAACATCTTATGGCCTCAATTTAGTAGGCAACTGAAGGCAAAAATGTTGTCCACACAAGTTGGCAAGTAAAACGGCAGGCTACAAATGGGAATGCCAAGCCCTATGGTCTCGATTTTGCAGGTAACCAAGGCATATAGCCCTATCCAGACATGTTGGGAGTTGAAACATCAGTCTGCAGAGGTGAATGTCAAAGTGTATGACCTCAGTTCTGCATATAACCGAGGCCAAAAGTCCGACACAAAGATTTGGTCAACTAAAAAGTATTTGGTTGTCAGTTTAGCAAACCCTATGACAGTGGTTCTTAAAACAACCGAGACCATATGTTTCATATTACTTCGGTTGTTTATAAACTGAAATAAATACTTTTGTCAAAATTTCAAAAATGTCACTACACCTTTTTATACTGCGATTTTTCAGAAATCAAATCATAATAAATGTGTTAATATTTTTCTTTACCAGTGCAACTCTTGCTCTAAAACTTAAGATTATTTTGAACTTTTACAACGTAATTATACTGTATTTGTCATTTAATAAGGATGTGATGAGAAAGGTTTGACTATCAAAATATAATGACAAACACACTAGGAAAATCATGTTAAAGTGTATGTGCAAATAAATTTATTTCAATTACAATATAATTCGAAGATTTGAAGTGATATTCAATCGTTAGCCAGCCATGTAATTGGAAATTTTGAGCTTTTAATACTTATGCTTATTTAGTTTGAGTTGTTAACTACACTGATTAGTAAAAGTTTGCAAACATAATACATGGTATTGATGTAGCAATATATCAGGTAAAAGGTTTGGTTAAATATTATTTTAAAAAATTGTGTTTTTGTAATACCTTGAAAAATATATATATGAGTGGAATATACGTGGCATCAAAGGATTGGATGAAGCTTTTGGTAAAGTAAAAACATCCTAAAATACTAAGACTTAGCCACTTTCTTTTCTAAAACAGCCAACACCATCTTCTTCTTCTTCTACTATTCTCCTCATTGCCTTGCCTTCCATTAGCCATTACTCAAATTCTAACCGTTTGAATTTCAAATTGAAGCTACCCAAGCTTTTAGAACGGCAAGAGGAGCATTTTCCACCGATTGAACCTCCATTTCGTCCAACCGGTAAGAAAGCCCTCTTTTTCTCTTTGCTCTAGGGTTCTAGCATGTAAATTCTTGTTGCTTACAACCCATCTTGTTTTCTTTCTCAATTTAGATTAATTTTAGTCCTAAAACTCATTTTCTATCATCAATTGATGATTTTAGGTGTTTCTCATACTTTGTGTTCAAAGTGCTTGGACTAGGATCATTCCTTGAGTGGGCCGTGCACACAAGAGGTAAGGGGAGCTAGCTTTCTTTCCATTTTTGTTGTATGTTGTGAATGCATGACAAATTTTAAAGTTGTATGTTGTTGGAAGCATGGAAATTGGTTGAATTGGTTTGAAATTTATACATGGAAATGGGTATGTTGTGTGGAATTGATGATTAATGAGTTTGGAACTCCTTGGTATGTTGAATTCTATATGATTGGGACTGTGATGATGGCTGAAATCTGTAGTAGTAGTGTTTGGAAGAAAAATCAAGTCCTTTAGAGTCACTTTTGAGCCATTTTAAGGGAAGTGAGGTAGTGATTTTGAGTATATGGGGTTTGCTGTGCTTGTGGACTGTTGGGACAGTTTCACTTAGTGTATTGTGACTTGTTTGAGTCACCAAATTAGCCAAAATAGGTGTAGAATGGTAAGAATTGGTTTTGGGTCCCTAAGTTGGGAAAATGAGAGTTTTAGAGTTGAAATGAAGCGTAAATCACTTTAAAAATGTGTTAGGAACGTTTAGAATCACTTAGGTAAGTTTAATTATGTCTAAAACAAAGATTAAAGGTGTTAGAAGTTGGTTAAAATGGTTAGAAATGGTCCCAAGAGGTTTTGTCGAATTCTGCATAATTCTGCAGAATTATGCAGAGTTTGGCCGTTCGTTTTTGTAGGCCTTGGTCAGAGAAGGTTCTCTCTTCTCTTGACCGTTCGTTCTGGGAGTCTTGGTCAGAGAAGGTTCTCTCTTCTCTTGACCGTTCGTTCTGGGAGTCTTGGTCAGAGAAGGTTCTTTCTTCTCTTGACCGTTCGATCTGGGAGTCTTGGTCAGAGAAGGTTCTCTCTTCTCTTGACCGTTCGTTCTGGGAGTCTTGGTCAGAGAAGGTTCTCTCTTCTCTTGACCGTTCGTTCTGGGAGTCATGGTCAGAGAAGGTTCTTCCTTCTCTTGACCGTTCGGTCTGACATTGTTCTTGGCCACCTAGGATCCTCAGCTGTAGCCACTCTTAGTCTCATACAGGGTTTCCGGTTCGGTCTTGTTCTCAGCTTGTATAACCGTTCGGTCCGATAGGGTTTGGTTAGAGAAGGCTGGTCCTTCTCATGACCGTTCGGTCAACACAGGGTAAGAGTTAGTAGTCCTTTCGCATGACCGTTCGGTCAGCTTTGCTTTTGGCCATGGGAGGATTTTGTCCACCCCATAACCGTTCGGTCTTGGTCTATCTCAGCCTTAGAAACCCTCGACCTGTATGACCGTTCGGTCTGTAGGGTCTCGGTCAGAGAAGAGCTAACTCTTCTCTTGACCGTTCGGTCTGTCAAGGGTGCTTGGTTTTGGCACCCAATTCAGTTTTAGTGGTTCGGCCACTGCATTAAGTGCTCGGTTTATTGCTTAAAACTTGTGGTTGATTGGTCTATCTAATTGTTTGAGATGAATTAAGGTGTGTATGATTTATATGACTTGGAGAATTATCAAGTAATTGGATTGGTCGGATTCGGTTGTGGAATTATGATCTCTCGGTGAGATCTATTAGTGTATTGATTGAATGGCGAGAGGCTTCCATATGGGGGGTTATCCCTAAAGCTCCAACGGTCTTTCATTCTCACTTAGAGAGGATTGACGCGTGTGGTGGGAGTAGTGGGAGGTCCTAGGGTAGGCGCTTTCACTGTAGGCCTATACCGCGGTAACGGACTAGCCTTGTGTATGGTCGGGTGGAACCCCTCGGCAATGGCTTTGCAAAGCAGTAGAGGCCATCACAAGTGCACAACCCGCCCCAGCTCTACATTCATTCTATGTCCGGACGTGTCTAGGAGTCCTTGCATGTTAATATGATTGATTTTGGTTAAGTTATGAACTATGTGCTCATGAACATGATAACTTGTATGCTTGTATGTAAATTTATGTTTTCTTCCATGCTAGATTACCTTGCTATGAATTGTATGTTGATTTGAAAACTAGCTCACCCTTGCACTTGTATGTTGTGTGTGTTTGCTTCCTCTCTTGCGATGATCATCCAATCCTTTGGATGTGAGCAGTAGGTGATGATGTGCCTCTGGAGCAGGCATTGGAGACCGAGGAAGATCCAACACCTGGTGCTTAGACGATTATATCGTTTTATTTCTTTTTGGCTTATTATGTTTTGCAAAACCTTAGACCTTTGTACTTTAAATTACTTGTCGTTTTAATTTCCCCCTCTATTTTGGACGACTGTAATTTATACTTATACAGTTGTTTTCTGCTCCTAACTGCTTTCTATTATTATGACACGTTGCATTCCATTTGATATGAATTATACACATATTTTGGGATGTTACATTAGTGGTATCAGAGCAGTTTTTATCCTTAGAGAACCTGTAGGTTATGTGCATCCATTACTTGTGCTTGTGTGCCTTAAATGTACGGAAGCATTCTAAATTCTTGAGTAAGACTAATTGTTTTACTCTTTGATCCTAAACAGAATATGGCGCCTAGACCTCCACCTCCTCCACCTCCACAAACCGATCAGACTGAGATGATGCGGATGATGGAGTCACTCATGAACTCCATGCAACAACAAAATGCTGCACTAGTACAACAAAACACTATGGCGCTACAGAACTTGGAAGCAGCTAGAGTGGCTTCAGAACAGGCTAGGGTGTCAACTGAGGCAACCCAAAGGCAGTTTTTGGATGTGATGACCAGTGGAAGGATTCCCACAGGTCCTTCTTCTTCTACGGCTATTCCAACTCAAGAGTGGAGTTTGGAGAATTTCTTGCAGCATCACCCTGCCAAGTTTGATGGCAATTGCTCACCGGATGAGGCCGATCAATGGCTTCGTGACATGGAGAGAGTCTACAACGCCAAGAGGTGTCCTGATGAGAACAGATTGTCCTATACTGAGTACCTCTTGACTTGAGAGGCAAGCCATTGGTGGAGTAGTGCACGGATGATCTTGGAGGGAACTAGAACCCCTATTACATGGGATTTGTTCAAGAAGAGATTCTACAGAGAATACTTCCCTGACACTCTCAGATATGATAAAGAAGTGGAGTTTTTGGAGTTAGTACAGGGAAGCATGTCAGTATCTGAATACACTGACCGCTTCAAACATCTTCTCAGATTCAACACTATGACAGTGGATGAAGAATGGCAGTGCCGTAAGTTTGAAAACGGGCTGCGTGGTGATATCAAACTCTTGGTGAAAGGACACCGTCTAAGGGAGTTCCCAGCACTTGTGGAGATGGCTAGGGATATGGAGCAGACCAAGAGAGAAGCGGAGGGACATTCGAGCCGCTAGGCCCAGCCATTGAGGGTTGAAGGACCAGCTGTTTCTAGAGGCGGGTCCAGCTCTAGGAAGACACCATACTCCAGAACTTCTTCTTCTTCTCGTAGTTCTAGAGGATCTTCCCAACCTTCTGTTCAACCGAGCCAGTCTTCATCTCAGAGTGGCATGAGATGCTATGGGTGTGGTGATCCGCATTATTTGTCTTCATGTCCCCAGAGGACTAACTTCCGGAGGTGCAACAGATGCCACAGGGAGGGCCACTATGAGCGTGATTGCCCTATGGGGAGGAGAGCCACTTCCTAGCCACAACCTGCAGGGAGATCTCAGCAGAGAGGTGGCATCAGACCTCAGGCCACCGGACGTGTGTATGCATTGACTGGGACAGAGGCAGCTAGCTCAGGTGATTTGATCTTCGGTACATGTTTATTGGGTGGTAGATCTTGCATGGTCTTGTTTGACTCGGGAGCGACACACTCATTTGTGTTAGATACTTGTGCTAGAGAGTTAGGGTTGACAGTGAGAGAGCTACAGTATGACTTGACTGTATCTACTCCTGCTTCTGGGATAGTGAAGACATCTACAGTTTGTGTTAGATGTTCGGTAGTGGTTGAGGGACGTCAGTACAAGGTAAACTTGATATGTTTACCTTTGCAGGGTTTAGATGTCATCCTGGGGATGGATTGGCTATCTGCCAATCGCATTCTCATCGATTGTGGAGAGAAGAAGTTAATATTTCCTAATGAAGAAGATTACCCACCATTGACTCTCGGCGTGTTGAGACAAGATTCAATAGAAGGTGCATTTTGCTTCCTAGTACTGTCTCATATGGATGTGAATCAAGGACTTTCTGATATGAACCTCTCGGTAGTCAAGGAGTTTCTAGACGTGTTTCCTGAAGAGATTCCTGGCTTACCTCCTCCGAGAGAAGTGGAGTTTTCTATAGACATTGTATCAGGATCGGGACCTATTTCTATAGCCCTATATCGCATGGCGCCAGCTGAATTGGCTGAGTTGAAAAAGCAGATTGAAGAGTTGTTGGAGAAACAGTTCATCCGACCTAGCGTTTCTCCTTGGGGTGCGCCTGTGTTGCTTGTGAAGAAAAAGGATGGCAGTTCAAGGTTGTGTGTGGATTAGCAGGCTACTATCGTCGCTTCATTGAAGATGTTTCTAAGATTGTAGCCCCTTTGACGCAGCTAACGAGAAAAGACACTCCATTTGCATGGACAGACCGTTGTGAGGCAAGCTTCTAGGAGTTGAAGCAAAGATTGACTAGTGCTCCAGTGTTGGCCATTCCTGACACAGGTAAACCTTTTGAGGTTTTCTGTGATGCTTCCTATCAGGGACTAGGATGTGTCTTGATGCAAGAAAACCCCTCGACAATGGCTTTGCAAAGCAGTAGAGGCCATCACAAGTGCACAACCCGCCCTAGCTCTACATTCATTCTATGTCCGGACGTGTCTAGGAGTCCTTGCATGTTAATATGATTGATTTTGGTTAAGTTATGAACTATGTGCTCATGAACATGATAACTTGTATGCTTGTATGTAAATTTATGTTTTCTGCCATGCTAGATTACCTTGTTATGAATTGTATGTTGATTTGAAAACTAGCTCACCCTTGCACTTGTATGTTGTGTGTGTTTGCTTCCTCTCTTGCGATGATCATCCAATCCTTTGGATGTGAGCAGTAGGTGATGATGTGCCTCTGGAGTAGGCATTGGAGACCGAGGAAGATCCAGCACCTGGTGCTTAGACGATTATATCGTTTTATTTCTTTTTGGCTTATTATGTTTTACAAAACCTTAGACTTTTGTACTTTAAATTACTTGTCGTTTTAATTTGTCGTTTTAATTTCCCCCTCTATTTTGGACGACTGTAATTTATACTTATACAGTTGTTTTTTGCTCCTAACTGCTTTCTATTATTATGACACGTTGCATTCCATTTGATATGAATTATACACATATTTTGGGATGTTACAGTTTTGTTCTTAAATTTTGTTATAATTATGTAAAATATTATTTTTAATAAAGTATTTGAAATTTATATTATAGTTCCCTATAAAAATACAAGAGGGAAGAAGTATATATTTTTGTATCTTCTAAAAAGAAATTCTTAATTAAAATTGCTAAAATCCCTTTTACACTTTTTCTGTGCCAGAGGTAGATTAAATACTTTTCTCTAGTATTTAATTGCTGTTGAAAAACATTTTTAAATATTACTAATAATAAGAGAATAATAATAATAATATTTTATCTAAAATTTATATTCATATATTATTATCAAATGATTAAGTAAAAGCTAATTTATTTACCTGTATTGTGACATTAAATATTAGCACATATTGCATTAATAATTGCTCAACTACTTGAAGTCATAATACAGAGCCGGTACCCACCCTTATGCAAGACACCTCGACGTGATAGCTACTTTTCATCATTATTGGTCTGTTCACTTGAGCAGATTTAACTATTCATGCAGATTGAAGAGGATGGTATTAAGGGTGATTTCATGTTCTTGATTTGAAAGTAAAAGCAGGGAAGGATTTGCGGGATTGTAGTCCACTTTCATCTCTGCATGTTAGCGGAGATTTGAAGGAATTTAAATATTTTTACCATATTACCCTGCACTTTTAAAATAATTTACTGGTGATATTTTTTTTTGTTTGTTTAATAAAATAATAATAAATAATGAATAAAAATCTTCACTAAATAATAATAATAGTAATAGTAGTAGTAATAATAATAAATAATATAATAATAATAAATAATGATAATAATAATAATAATAATAATAATAATAATTATTATTATTATTTTAATTTACTAAATTACCAGTTTTTATATTTTAATAATTAATGTTAATTTTTTATTCTTTATAAACATTTTTACAATTAAATATAACATTAACCATTATGATTTTATATTACTTTAATAACTAGGGGCATTTTGGTAATCTTTTATTTCTACTAATTAAATAATTTTTCTTTTATCTATCACATCAATCAAATCCTACACTAATTCTCACAAACTTTACTTTCAAATCCACTCTCAATTACCTCCAAATCCAAACAACAAAATTTTCACTCTTAAATTCCCTCAAATCCATTCACTCTCTCTCTATTCCTCTCCTTCAAGTGAACATACCCTATAAATTTAATTTTAACTGTTTTTATTTCCATTTGACACACTCTTGCTTTGAAGTGTGACTTAAATAATAAGTAATAGGTTTAATGTTTCAATAGGTCTTTATTTTCGTCTAAAATCTCAAATAGGTCCTTGATTTTTTTGGCGTATCAATTAGGTCCTTATTTTCGCTAAATTGATGCAAATAAGTCCTCTCTGTTAAATTAATCAAACAGTGTTAATGAGTGTGCCAAGATGCAGGATGACAGTATAATTTTATCATTGGTGTCATTAAAAACGTGTCCCAATTCTAACTTTTTAAATTTTGAATTAAAAAATTAAGTAAACATATTAGGAAATATAATTAAAGAAAAGGGCAAAGTTGGATTTCTAATCCTACTTTCTGCTGAATGCCTCCGTTCTCTCTGCAATGAAATCGAAATGAAATGAAATTGGGGGAATTTAATTTTTAGGGTTCACCCCTCATGAGACACCACAAGGTGATGTAAATCGGAACTAGAACTTTTAGGGTTCCTACGACGCAATTGAAGGTGGATAAAAGAACCACTTATGCAAATTGCTAGTGTAAAAGTCAGCACCAATGTCCTTCATGTCAACATGAGTGCATCCAATGGAATGAGCAGCGTCAACAAGAACATGATCCACCCACTCCTCCCTGCAAATTTGAATCAACTCCTGGACAAGAATAACCACACACCGCATGGAAGTCACGTGATCAATCACAGTTAATCTAACCCTATTTCCGTTACTTTTTCCTCTCACCAAGGCCTTCCTAAACTCAGAAACGATCTCGTCGTTGGAGTTAACAGGGAAAAGGAGGGGAACCTCGAGAAGATTGCTTCCGGCGCGAGTGACGTACGCTTCCATGGATTTCTTGACGGCACCGTAAGCATAGTGAAGCATGAGGATGACATCACCTTTCTAGAATCTTCCTTCGCGAAAGTTCCATGCGGTGTGTTGGAGGACGATGGCAGCATCGGTGGTGGCGTTGTCGACAATGGAGATCTCATCGACGTGGTCGGCGTTGACGAGGTCCTTGATTAGGGTTCGCGATTAGAGGATGCCGGTTTTGAGGTCATTGAAGTAGAAGTGGTTGGGCTAGCGGAGGTACCGGAGCTGCCAGCGGTGCTGGGCAGCGATGATGGAGGCCTAAAACTCAACTTTCCCAATTTCATTTCTATTTGCAACTGTAGAGAGGGGCTTTCAGCAGAAACTAAAATAAGATTTTCCAACTCTGCCCTTTCATTAATTAAAAAAAAATTGATACATATATTTTTAATGAGACGTGTATTAAAATTAGGTTGTCACCATGCCAAGTCACACACTCGTTAACACCGTTTGTTAAATTTAACGAAAATGATTTATTTTCATCAATTTAACAAAAATAAGGACCTAATTGAGACGCTAAAAAAATCAAGAACCTATTTGAGATTTTGAACAAAAATAGGGACCTATTGAGATATTAAACCTAAGTAATATTATTATATATTCTTACATTCATTTTTATACAAATAAGAGTAAAATAATCTTAAAGATATAAAATTTTATATCTTTTTTTTTTTAAAAAAAAGTAAAAAATAAATAAAGATAGTGTCAAATGATTATAAAAAATTTACATATGTTAAAGAATAATTTTAAAAAATGATTAAAGTCATAGTTATGTAAACTGAAATGGAATCCATTGCTATTCTTAATTGTGATTAATTGTTGCAAATTATTGTATTTATTATTAGCTTTTGAGTTTAATAATTAAAATAAAATCATGTTTTGAGATATTAAGATGGTTGAAGTTATTTAATCATCTTACTATTCATAAAATGCAGATTAATGTTAACTATTCTTATTATAGACGCATCCACGTTAAAAGAGATTTTTTAAAATTGAGTTTTGTAGTTTACTTGTTATATTTTTTTATTGAAAATAAGTTTTTAGATAATGCAAATGGGTAACGATAGGTTCATTCCTCTAACAATTAAAAAAAAAATATAAATTACAAATAAAGAACATTTTAATTATATTTATTTTATTTACTAATTTAAAATTTTAAAATACACTATATTTATATCATTAATAAAACGATTCTTTTGTTTAATGTTACATGGACGTTGCATGAAATATGGAATGTTGGTTTATCTTCTCTCAAATAAAAAAAAAGTTCAATTTTATAACTTAAAGCAATAATATTTGAATTATATTTGAATTTAAAATTTTAATATATATTATTATATTATTACTGAAGTTGTTTACCAGGTATATAATTTTAGAGAGGGTATTACTATTCAATTTTTGAACAACCCTATGCCCCGTCATATTTTCTTGACTTTTTTTTTTCGTATTTCCATTGTTAGTTAAGCCTTATAAATTGACATGAATGGTAATCAAATGAGAGCCAAGAATCAATAGCAGAAGCAAAGCTTCAAGCATGGCACTGTTGTATTTTGCTTTGCTCATTCTGCTCTTTCTCTTTTCTTTTAAGCTCTTGTTCCAAACAAGAAGATTTAGAAACCTTCCTCCAGGGCCAATTTCTTATCCTATAATCGGAAACCTCTCCCAACTCAAACAACCTTACCACCGCACATTCACTCAAATGGCGCAAAAATACGGTCCAGTCTTCTCTCTTTGGTTCGGTAACCGACTCGTTGTCGTCCTTACTTCACAATCCGCGGTGCAAGAGTGCTTCACCAAAAACGACATCGTGTTGGCGAACCGACCTCACTTTCTGTTTGGCAAATACATCAGCTACAATAACAGCACCATCCTTCACTCCTCCTATGGCGACCACTGGCGGCACCTCCGTCGCATCTTGTCGTTGGAGGTTGTCTCAGCGACCCGTTTAAACTCCTTCTACGAGGTCCGAAGGGACGAAATCATGAGGCTGGTGCAAAAGCTCGCTAAGCTCTCATCAAACGACTTCACGAAAGTGGATCTAAAAACTATGTGAGTTTTTATGAAGACAAACAAACTCTTTTTTACCTAACATGGTTAAAGAGTTTTATATAGAAGTCAACATAAAATAGCCCATTCTAAGAACTTGAGATTAAATATTTTTTATTTTGAAATGAGTAAACTAAAATTATACGTTAAAAAAATATAGTCACTACAAATGCCTATCAACATTTCTGTATATAATTTTCTTTCTATAGTGTCTTCAGAAAGTGTAAACTTCTATTCTTATAACACTAATTAATAAATGAAAATGTTTTTATTACTAATATAATTTTAAGTAAATCATATTGGTCACGTTGAAGTTTGCTGAAGTGACACAAATATTCTCCGATGTTTTAATCTAACTTGTAAGTAATACACAATATAATTATTTCAAATACTTGAATGAGTTATTGTAATGTGAAAAATGTGTCCTCCGAGTATTGTAATGTGAAAAATATGTCCTTATTATGTTTCTAAACCATTGAAGGGTTGTCCATGCAAACACAATCAAAGGAAGTAAGGTCAACATAGAATAAATAAATAAGTAAATTAGAAAGGGTTATAGACTGAGTTGATGTAACTAAATCAAAACATGTTTTATATTTTTTATAATTTCTAATGCTAATATCTTGTAATTAAGGTTTATGGAAACATCATTTAATACTATGATGAGAATCGTGTCTGGAAAAAGACTCTTTGGTGATGATTGTGATGTGAATGATGTGGAGAAAGCAAAAGAATTCAAAGGTATCATCAAAGAGTTAGTGATATTAGCGGGTGTTAATAATCGTGGAGATTTCTTGCCTTTCGTGAGATGGTTTGATTTTGATAATTTGGAGAAGAAGCTAAAAGGAATTGGTAAGAGAACTGATGCATTCTTACAAGAACTCATCGAAGAGCATCGTGCTGGAAAAAATAATGGAAATACTATGATAGATCATCTCCTTGCTCAACAACAATCACAACCTGAACAATACACCGACCAAATCATCAAAGGACTTTCTTTGGTAATTAACTATTTCTTTAAATATGACTTTTCTTATTTTATGTGTTCATGACAAAAAAATATCACATTGAACATAGTTACCCAAATAATTAATAGAAGTATGTGAATGTGCAATATATATATATATATATATATATATATATATATATATATCTAAAACATATGTGAATATTAATACACAACAAATATAATTACTTTAGTGAAAAAAATTTCGTCCATTTTGTTTAGATTCAAAACAAGAGAATAAATTTTTTGGTTATCTAGTAATTAATTTTAAGAAAGATCTATTTTTCCTTCTAATTTTACATTGATACTTTTTCTTTATTGATTTTACAGAGCTTATTACTTGCTGGAACAGATACATCAGCTTTAACTTTAGAATGGACAATGGCTAATTTATTGAATCATCCAGAAGTTATAAAGAAGGCAAAAAATGAAATAGACACTTATGTGGGACCTAATCGTCTTGTAGAGGAATCTGACATGTCAAAACTTTCTTACATTCAATGCATCGTTTATGAGACACTTCGATTGCATCCTGCTGCTCCAATTTGGTCACCACATTTGTCTTCAGAAGATTGCACCGTAGGAAAATATAATCTCCCAAAAGACACAATTGTGTTGGTGAATGCTTGGGCTGCTCATATGGATCCAAAAATGTGGAGCGATCCAACACACTTTAAGCCTGAAAGGTTTGAAAACGAAAGTGAAGTAAATAGGTTACTCTCATTTGGGTTAGGGCGGAGGGCTTGCCCTGGATCAAACTTGGCTCAACGCACAGTTGGCTTATCCGTAGCCTTATTACTTCAGTGTTTTGAGTGGAAACGAATTGGTAAGGAAGAAATTGATATGTCTGAAGGAACTGGAATTACTATTTCAAGAAAAAATCCATTGGAAGCTATGTGCCAACTTCGTCAATCATCTGCCATTAAGGATATGTATTAATTTATGATGTTATTTAAACAAGAAATGTGGTGTGTGGACCATAGATACACTATGGTGTTATGAAATATTATAATGCGTGGAGAATAAATGTATGTGAAATAAAGACTATGTATGTAGTGATTATGTGATAAATTGAAAATAAATGTGTTTCCATGTGGATATGTTTTAAGTTCTTATTTTATTTATATTATCTAATAATTGTTTTCATAAATATCACTAGTGCAAAAACGCTATTTAACGTCGGTTAATTTGGGCTTTTAACATCACTTTCACAACCGACGTCTAAACGGGTGACGTCTATGGGACGTCGGAAATCCTCCCAACCGACGTCCATATAAACGTCGGTTAACGATACCCACCGACGTCCATATAGACGTCTACTTATACCCACACCGACGTCTAATTTCTCTATATAGACGTCCACCTATGCATAAAACCGACGTCAAGATGAATATATAAAGAGGTTTAAAGTGACACTAACTGACGTCTATGTTGTTATAGACGTCGGACATGGCATTAACCTACGTCTAACAACGACTTTGTGTTTTAGTGCAGTTTTGATCCAGGCTTTCGGTAGCATTGTGTAACACTCTCCTCTCGCTAGTTTCCCCACAAAAAAACTTGCGTCTTTTGAATCTTCTAGTCCTTTCAACCCAAAACCGAACCTGGGTCCATGGCTACTTCCAATTATTCAACTGCAACAGAAAAAAATTACGGTGTCGAGAAGTAGACAAGGACCCAAGTTCCATTTTGGGTCGGAAGAACTAGAAAACTCAAAAGATCGCATTCTTTTAGTGAGGAAACTAGCAAAGGGAGAATGTTTCACTATGTTACCAAAAGAGTGGATCAAAACTGCACTAAAACACAACACAAAAAAAGGAAAATTTTAATCAGTTGAGCGACAAGATAATCGATAAAAAACTAAAGAAAGTTTAAACGGTAAGCATAAGACAAACCACGCACCTGGGATGAAGAGAGAAAAGGGGGAGGACGAAGACAATGACGTTATGAGAAAATACAATGCAATGCCGGAAGAGATAAAAAGTAGAGGTGCGCAAGGGAGTAAAAGAAGAGGAGAAGCAGAGAAAAAGGAGAAGAGATGAAGACGCGATCAGAAACTGAGTGGTTAGAAGGGCTGCGGTTTATTTAAAATGAAGTTGGGCGTCGGTGTTTGATTGGGATCCGACGTCTAAATTGCCTGGGAAGTTGGTGAACAACATTAATTGTAGCCCCAGTCAACGTCGCTTGTTCAGGGGATCCGACGTCTATTCTTCTTAAAGAAGCTGAAAAGATTGATGCTTGATTTCCTGTCAGGGTAGTTCACGTCGGTGCCCCTTCTAGCCGACGTCTAAAACCCTCGAATTTGGTGAAAATAATCAATTACTTCAATTTAGACGTTGTTTACGTTCACAACCGACGTCTAAATTGAAGGATTTTTGTCTTCCCGCCTTCCAGATAGGCCTTAGACGTCGCCGTTTGACTACGTGACATCTAAGCGCCTGGGAAGTTGGTGAACAACATTAATTGTAGCCCAGTCGACGTCGCTTGTTCAGGGGATCCGACGTCTATGCCACGTCTAAAGCTGAACCGTTTGACGTTTGATTTCTTGTCAGAGACTGGAACGTCGGTGCCCTTTTCTAGACGACGTCGAATTGTCTGTCTTATCACATACCTCAGGCAATCTGACGTCGGTTTGAGGCAGGTGCGACGTCTATGATGTCATAGACATTGCCTAGAATCGAAACAGACGTCTAGTTTACCAATATATTTACGATAATGCCACCGTACAATAATAGACGTCGGTTTTTCACGAAACCGACGTCTTATGGGTGACGTTAAACAACGTTTTTCCACAGTGTATGTGATTATAATTTAAGGTTTCTTGTCACAATAAAGATTATGATAAAATAAATAAATCTTTTATAATTTTAATTTTTTTTACTTTTATTATAAATTATATATATATATATATATATATATATATATATATATATATATGAAAATATTTATTTAATGAAAATTACTATATCTCATTTATTAATTTACGTCTGTATGATACACATATGAATTTAGATATTTAAAGGACATAATATTGTAATGATTAATATTACATGCTTTCATAGACATAATATTGTTGAATAAATATGACATACTTTATATATTTTAAATTTGGACATCTAATACTCTAAAACACTAGTTGAATAAATATTAATATAATTAAATACTTCTGGCATAAGTAATTAATCATTAAGAGATCTAGTAATTTTAATTTAAAGTAAGTAGTTTAAGCTTTATGCTAAAATTAAAATCTTAAATAATGAAGGACCATGTAAGAGACATCATATGAAGTATCCATTATTAGGAGGATTTAAAAGGAATAAGTATAAAGGAAAAAGATTTTTTTACTTAGAACGATAGATTATTTGGAGTTTTATTCTTTTCTTTTAGTCTTGTAGTTTCCGTATTTGTAGAATATCTAGAGTGGTCTTAAATTTTCTCTATGTGTTGTTTGAAAATCATAGCACACTAGAACCCACTCAACACAAAAGAGGGATTTAGGGGTCTACATCACATTAAATAAGGCTGGAATAGGCTAATTTTGGATGCTCATTAGCTAGGGCTGGAAAAGTGAGTTGGGCTTGACAGAGGCTAGGTAGGATTTTTGAATGACCACGCGACGTGATCATGTTGGAAAACATGTAGGCTTTTTTTTACACCAAGAAGGGAAGGGGGTGAATTGGTGGATTTTCAAAATCAGAGTCTTTTCGCAATCTTTAAGTTAAAGTAGAAAACTTTACAAACTTTCTTGAATTGCAAGTAATGAAAATTCGTCTGCAACGGAAAATCGTAGTTGACTGCGTAGATCATAAAGTCGACTGTAATTAAAAGAACATATAGATAATTTCAAACACTGGTTTTTATACTGGTTTGACCTCAATGCCTACATCCAATGTTCTTTTTGTACCCAGAAGCAAATGCACTATAATGGTCAAGCTTTTTACAACAAGGCTTTTATAGAAGACCTCCACGTCAAAAATATAAAACACTTCTCTCCACGTCAAGGATATTAAATCACATCCTTTATGGCTTAAAATAACATATTTGTTATAACGGTTGAGCGCCAGTTTTGCCAGTTTTTCATCGCTGAGCGTTAGAACTGCCTGTTGGGCGTCCTACGAGTCCACCGCTGAGCGGTAATGAGTGTTAAGCGCCTAAATGATGGGCCTGGGCTGAAATTCTGTTATTTTTCTATCTTATAAATAGACCCAGTGCGACCCTTAGGGTAATCTTTTGGCAATCAGAGACGTCCAGAGCATCTTCTTCACTCCCTGGAGGCAGTTTTTGGATGCGGGAGCTCCGAATCACCAATTCTAGGGTTCATTCTTCCATTCTTTTCATTAATTCCATCTAGTTTCACCATGTCCATGGTGAACTAAACCCATTGTTGTTGGGGAACAATGTAATCTTTTGAAACTCTCTTATATTGAAGTTCTTGTTTTATTCACATGCTTGTATTATCAATAGTTTGGGTTTTCTTATCCAATTTTAATGCTTACATCGTTTAACTCATTTAGTGCTATGATATTTGATTTTGTCGATAAGGGAACGTACGGGGAAGTCTCGAACTGATAAGAATTCTCTTGGTTAAGCAATACTACCTAGGAATAGGAGTACGACAACCAATTGCTTTAAACTTCTGTTTATACTACGTTATTAATTACTTAGGGACACTAGGAATGGTAAACTAGTAATTATTAATAGGCTCTCTTCACCGAGGAATCGGGTTTAGAGTAGATTAGAAAGCTGCATGACATTGATAATAAAGCGAATTTAACAAGAATAGTAGATATAAGAGGGTGGATAAAGATGAAATTGTAAACTAGAGTGATATAGATATTGTGTTGTCAACAATCTCAACAATCTCCCCCTTTTTTCATGATGCACAACCATGATTAATAACGAACCATGTTTGCACAATCATATACAAAAGAGAGTAAACAAAGGATATCAAACAGTTCAAATACTTTGAATGTAACTCATCCAAACAACAAAATATCAAGTAGATATGTATCAGATATGAAACAGAAGGCATTCTCCCCCTTTCATACACTTTCATAAACCTTCTCCCCCTTTGTGCATTAACAAAAGAGGAATGCTCTAGATATAATATGCTGTTAAACCAAACAGAGACGCATCAATAAAAGTGAGCAATTTTATAAAATGCATTGATGCGCCCCCTATCACATTTATTAACATGAAAGAGATAACTCCCCCTGAAATATAGGCATGTGAAGAAATAATGTGTAACAATGTAATACTCCCCCTATCATTATGCATAACTTTTTAAACAAGATCAGATGCATAATGCAGTACAAATAATCAGAGCATACAAACTATATAGCACAAAATTGTATCAGAGATAAGATATCAATCAATTCTATCATGTAATGATATAATTTTCAACAATCTCACAATTTTATCTCAATTAAGATATGCATAATCAATTTAGAATAGAGATAAATTGCAGATAATCAGGATAAGATAATCAATCAACAAAAATAACCAAATTCTAGAAATGGAATTTGTAACCCTGTTACAATCCAGTCGATTGAGTTAATTCCTCAGTCGAATACATTGCTTGCCAATGATGTTGCATTCCACCTGCAGTTTCCAAAACAATGTATTTCCTGCATAACCTTTCAAAGATCTTCTACAGATCAAGCCTTTTAGTTATGCAAGAAATATAATCCATAAGAAGTCAATATGCAAAGATGTGTAACAGTTAAAAACCAAGCATAATATACTTCAATCGATACACAATCAAATCAAACAGATTTAAAGCAGTTAAAGTTGATTCAAACATTGATTTCATTTCCTTGTTTAAAAGATATTACAATGGTAGGAACAGAACAAGGCACACAATATAATGGTAGGCTAAGCCATTAACAAAGTGAAAACTTAAAACAGAATCAGACTCGAGTAGAGAGCATAAAAAGAGGTGTATCTTTTCATTCCTCTCCTTTTTCAACTGAATTTATGGAGTCATCCTCATATAAGCCTATCTTCTTCAACTGTTGCACAATGGTGTTGACTTTGGTTTCAACTTGATCGAGCTTGTCAACAATTAATTGGAATGGATTAGCAGAGTAGATGCCACAGTTGTTGCTGAAGACAAATTCAGATTCTAGTATGTCAGCAGCAGAAGTGTTTTCAAAGAAGTCTGTTTGATTTTCTTCATCTTTAAGGCACCAACCCTTTTCAGTCCAAGTAAGTCCTAGTGAGACAAGGGTGTTGAGATTTATGATATTTGTATACGTGCAAAAATGCTTTCTTTCACCGGAGATATCCACATTATAAAGGACAAGTATATTGCTTATGGGAACACCATATGGTAGATACCGAGCTTTAAACTGAGTAGCTTTTGTCATGTGGTCCTTTAGTACTTCCACCCAGTTGGTGGGTATATTGTTCTTGATAGCATGTAGTAGACATATATCCTTTGTGGTCATTTCATCTTGCATTAATCTTCCTGGTAAAATCACCCATGCCAGTATGTGTGCAAGAATCATTTCTTCAATTCTGAGACCTTTATGTAGAAAAATATCTTCTCTTGATTTGCTTATAGGAAATCTGAGCCATCCTCTATACAAATCCTTCTTGTTTAACCAATGATTTATCTGAGTATCTGGTAGATGAGAAGAGATTCCAACAGGTTTCAATCCAGTTGTCTGCTGCCAAACATCGTTGTTGATAATGATATAAACACCTTTAACCTTTGAGCAGATGTTACCGTTTACAATTCTCAGGTGATGGTAAAATACCCTGACGAGATTAGGAATCCATTTTCCATTAATTTGTACTACGGTTGACAAATTTTGACTCTCAATGCATTCAGGAAACTTAAAGCCCTCCTTTCCAAATAGCCTCAGGTCCAGAAACCTTGGTGAGACAACCACCTTAGGATATTCTTCAGTGAATTTCACTTTAGAGTTCACAACACTAATCCAATCTTCTGCATTTGATCCTCTTGAGGTAGACATGAGTTTTTCTTTTCCTTTCTTTGAGAGTAGTGTTTTAAAGGCCATACTCAGATACGCTCAAGATGCCCAGAATTCAGTCAAGGGTAATTGGAGATATACAAGTAATGTGTGTGTGCTAGTGTTAGGAATAAAGTACAATAATGACAGTTCACACAGAGGTGGCGCGAACCAAAATCAATTTTCAATAAAAGTTCCATTTAAATTCTCAGTTCATTGGTTCACAAAATAGTCGACTTGATTAAAAACTCAGTTGACAACAGTCTGAAATATGTAAAGCCCAAAAACATGGAGTAGACAACAGACATATAGTCGAATTCATTAAACACATAGTTGACTATTGTATGTCATAAGAAATTCTAAAACAGAATTTAAAACATACAGAGACCATAGTCGAATGAATTAATAATGCAGTCGACTACGAATCGTGAAAACAGTTTTTCAAACTCATTCAATCAATCAAGCATACAGACATTCACTCTTGCAATCAAACATCAACAACCAATCAACTCAAGCATAATGTAGCAGAATGATACAATTTACCCATTGTAGATACTAAAGATTTTGATTTTTCCAAAGTAATTCATCCTTGAGTTCAAACTGCATCTGCTATATATCCTGCAAAACAATTCAAGTTTTGGTTGCTGGTACCCATTTTACTTTGGGTCCTTGATTGTCAGTTCTCATCATTTGTTCCTTTGGTTTCCATACATATAGACCTTTAGGAACAACAACATTTCTATAATAACAGTTTCTAACATTATGACCAACACAATTGCAATAGAAACATCCATGTTTAACAGGTTTACTCAAGTTAATAAATCTCTTTGCATTGGTTCTGTTATATTCATCTTTATAGCCTATTCCTTGTCTGTATATAGCTCTGCCAGAGGATTTCAGTACAACATTTAAATTGTCTCTACCTTGAGTGAATTTGGCTAGCGTGCTAGTCAAGTAATCTATTTTCTCAATGTGTGTAGGACATTTTTCAATGGGTTTTTCTACTGTAACAGTTTCAATCTTAACTTCCTTAGCAAATAACAATACATCATTGAATTCTTTTTCTAATTTCTCATTTTCAGAAACAAGGTTATTAATTCTATACTCATAATCTCTCCTTTCATAGTTCAGTCGATTAACCTTGTACTGTAGTCGCATTGCTTCAACATGCAGTTCTTGAAAAGCGACCAAGTCATCAATGCTCAACTACCTTTTGAAAATATAGCCGTTAGAGTGCAAGAGCATAACGAAATTTCAAATCAGACAACAAATACAGTCGAATGTGTGACTCACATAATCGACTTCAACATGAAAAACATTTTGAAATTCTTTTCTTCTCAAAATTTCACAAAGCACTGATTCTCAAAATCTGTAAAAAGATTTTAGCATAGTCGAATCTATTCATAATGTAGTCGACTGCACTATAGCTTTGTCACACAGTGATAAGTTCATGAAAGTGCTTGTGGTTTTCAACTTTAAAACATGTGCAGTAAAACATATGTAATGATGCATTGCACATAGCACATAAAGCACATAAAGCACATAAACACGTTCCACAGATATTCAATCAATGAACATAGGAACATGTAACACAGTACATAAACATGTTCAACAGATATAACAATCAATAAGCATAAGAACATGTAGTTCAGCAACAACATATGTGTGTTATTAAGCAATGTATTGTCATCATAAAAAACTAGAGTGATATAGAAATTGTGTTGTCAACAATCTCAACAAGAGATTCCTGCATGAACTACTAGAGAGTCTCCTCAAGCTTTGTAGTACTGTCAGCTTGTGGTGGTGTATTGAATAGTACACCAACTTGCCTAAATTGACTTTGATTCATGCTTGAGTGAGGTTCCCACCAGTGGTTGAAATTACCTTGGTAGAATTGCATCCTGCACAACTAAACACAAAATCCTAGAAACATTGTTAGCAAAAAACCAAAAATAAAAAGAATAAAACACAAAATAAAACAAAAATTTAAAAATTAAAAATTAAAAATAGGAAGAATAAAAATAAAGATAAAAATAAAGTCAAAGTTAATCAAGAATCACACAAATAGAATAGCTTAAACTGTGAGTCCCCGACAATGGCGCCAAAAACTGGTTGGGACGGATCAACAAATATACTGAGTCGCACAAGTAATATAAAATGATAAGACCCAGTATCGTATCCCAGAAGACTCTCGGCGCTTGACAGTCATGTGATAACAAGATTAATTATGACTTAAATAAGAAGAGATCATTGGTTTCGAATGCGAAAACAGAATATTAAATATGAATGCAGTTGATCAATAGCAAAGGAGCACAGAGATGAACAGATGTTGATTAATATGAGATGAATATGTTTTTGGGGTTAGATTTTACCAAGTTCCTTCTCATGTATGTAAGAATTCTTCTTTATCCATTAATGTTAACGTCACTCACTAAATTACCTAAACCCGATCCCTTGACGAATAAGCCTGTCCCGAATTACCAGTTCATGCAAATCCTAGCATTGCTAGTAATAAGATGTGAAGATCAAGAGCTTAAAGATGACCAAGACTCATACCCTCATCCTTGAGCAATATTACTCTTGGGAGTAATTCAACAAGAACCTGAATTGTAAGGAACCTCTTGGCACTCATGCAAATTATAAATCATGCTAGTGAATGAGTTAAACACAACAAGCATTGAAACAGATGAATCACTTTAACAATTAATGAAAAAGCATATGGAATTAAGAATTAATTCAAATACATGAGAGTTTACAAGGTTACATCATCCCCCAACAACTAGAAATTAATTCCCCATAGACATGGAGAAACTATATGAACAATGGAAGAGAATGAGAAAGAGATCCCTAAGAATTGGGAAAAGAGTGTGTTGTTATGCTGCTCTTTGCCAAAGACACAAAACCTAGAGCCCTTGGGTCCTTTAAATAGAGTTGGAAAAGAGTAGAAACAGGGCCCGGTCCAAAAGAGTCAAAACAGAGCAAAAACTGGGCTTGGTCCACGAAGCTCGACGCGCGAGCGCCCGACATCGATTTTCTGGCGCTCAAGCCCCCACAAACTTTGCGCCAAGCCTCACAGACTGCATTCTGGTTGACTTTTTCTGCACTCTGGTTTACATTTTTGCATTCTGGTTGACTTTTCTGCACTCTGGTTGACTTTTTTGCATTCCAGCTATTTGGTACTTTAACTCTTCCTTTAAATCCTTCCAATAGCCTACAAAATCAAGGGAATTTAGTGATAAAATAATCAAGTATAACCTCAACTCTCTTATTCACAAAACTAAAGCAAAAATATGAGTTAAAGCAAGTTTCTAAGTCAAAAAGGGTGCATTTAGTATCAAAATTACATCACAGATAACGGTACTTTAAACTTTTATCAAAGGCCAAGCTGAAGTGTCCAACAGGGAGATAAAGAGGATCTCGGAGAAAACAGTTGCCTCATCAAGGGAGGATTGGTCACAGAAACTGAATGATGCTCTCTGGGCTTACAGGACGACTATGAAGACGTCCATGGGTTTATCACCTTTTCAGTTAGTATATGGGAAAGCATGTCATCTGCCAGTGGAGATGGAGCATAAAGCTTTGTGGGCTCTGAAATTTTTGAATTTTGATCCCTATGAAACTCAGAGTAAATGCAGAAGGCAGATGCTGAAGCTTGAAGAGATGGTTGCATGCGTATGACTCCTTGATGGGCTGTCGCAACCCACACAAATTTAATGTGCAATTTAGAAATGCAGTATAACTAGGAAGTGACTCCTAGGTCGTCTCTCAAGGACCAAATGTGGTTCGAGAATTAGGTCGGACACGAAGTGGGGAGGGAGGGGGGTTTGTGAAAGGTTTTGTGAGTGCGGATAAACAAAATTAAAACACGGATGCAAACAAAAGTGCAAACACAGATGTAAAAACGGAATCAAATACAAAATGAAAACGGTTGGTCATTAACTCAATTACTATGCTTCCAATCACATATCAACGACAAGTACACACTACTCTAATCCAAATCCGACACGAATCACCCAACTAAGCGAAGGATAATTCGGTCTTCAAAATTACAAACTAAGCGAATGCAATGCACAAATTTAATTAGTCATCCACCGTACAGTCTAATCAACTAAGCAAAGAATTGACACCGATTAGGCAACTAAGCGTATACCTAATCGCAGGCAGACAATAGATTAAATATTGAGCAGAATCAAAGCAGCAGTATGGCAATTAAAGTTCAAAAGTCTCAGGGAAGCAAAGTAACTTTGCTAACGACCAACCCGACCAACCTAAACTAACATCACAATTAAATTATCACTACCAAACAGACTAGAAAACATTAAAGTAAGAGAAAATATTAAACAAAACAAAATGAAAATTAGTCATTAAATATTCCCGCATTTCAACTAATGTAAATGAAGCAGCAAATTAAATTGGTGAAGAAAAATAAAAACACATCCATCATCGAAAACAGTGTTTCAATATATAATATAAATTGATTCTAAGACAAGAAAAATTATAAGAAAACCTAGCTCTCTTTTCCTCTGGATGTGACAACCTTCTGCATATTCCAATTGCAAAATAATCTCCCAAAGAAAATGAAATCAGCACGTGTGGTGCTCCCTGGACTCAACAACAGCTCTCCAATTGCTTAAAAAAAATATAAATGCACTGTCCCAAATCAAATAAACATTTTCCTTTCTAATGAAAGGCACCCTCCGACAAAGCAATAAATAAATCATCGTTTCTCATTTTTAAAAGCCATCAAATGTATTAAAAGAAAGTTCTTGTGACCATGAGCATTCCTACAAAGAAACGTTTAAACAAAAACTAAAAAAGAGTTCTATCAGTTGCACCGTATGCTACATTCTCAGAGAGGAATTCAAAGAAAAATGTGATTGTGGAAGGCGGCTGGCTGCTCTCATCCGTAACCCTCCATTGCAGACATAACCTCCTCTCCAAGGAATATCCTATATATCAAGAAGTGTGTTCCGTGTGAAGGCTACCTAAAAGAAATCCCGAGGTGTGCCCTACTCCTCTCCACGTCTCATGGGCCCCCCTCTACCAATTCTATCAAAGCTACCTAAAAGAAAAAAATGAGAATCTCTGTTTTCGTGAACTCCAAGCTACTGGCTGGACGAAGGAAAATCAACGGGCCGCTTGCTGGACATGTGTGAAGGCTGCAACACCTCTCCAATCTGGACCAAGGCCGTGAGTGAAGTTTCTGGATGGACCAACTCACCTTAAAACACCGCTTCCTACTTTATTGTTGGATCTGTCGAACGTGAATCATCACAGGCCCTGCTGTGTGCTTTCTTACCACTCCACCTTTTTTATTTGAAACAATGAAATGAGCTTTGCTGGATCGTGGAGAGCACCTCCCAAGCTTCACGTGCTGGACTAGCTTCCAAACCAGGCCGTGAAGGCTGGATTGCTTGTGGAATGAAGCCGCTGGATGCATCTTTGTTAGCGGAATGGCAAGTGTACCATATCGTATCAAGTAATAAAAATGGTAAAACCCATTATCGTTCTTCCCATGAGACTCGAAAGGCCTTATCGTTCGTATTAATTAAAATCGTAAGACTTGTGAAATAAAAATTAATTGTTGTGGTGAATGCAAAGACAGAAAATAAACATGCAATGAGTGATTCAATTGACGAGAAAAGAGTATGAATAAATGGAGTTGTTGGGGATTTACAATTTCATCTAATCCGCTCTTTCTTATTTAATCCTCTTGTTTAAATAACATCATTATCTAATTGCATGCAAACTTTCTTGGCCTCCCGTTAACCCGATCCCTCGGTGAAAAGGGCCTATTACTAATTACCGGCTTGCTATCCCTACCCTCCCCTAGCAACTAGCAACGCATTACAAACAGAAGCAAATACAATTGATCGTCCTACCCCCTCTCCCTAGGTGGTATTGCTTAACCAAGGAAATTCTCACCATTTCATGACATTATTGTACGTCCCCGTATCAATAAATGCAAATATCAATTACCGAATGAGTTAAACGATAAAGGCATTAAGCATATTATGAGAATCCAAAATTTGATAATAAACGCATATGAAAATCATATAATTCAAACAAGAGTTTCAATAAAAGAGAGTATCAAAAGATTACATTGTTCCCCCAACAACAAAAGGGTTTAGTTCACCATTGTCATGGTGAACCAAGATGAAAATAATGGAAGATATGGAAAGCAAACCCTAGAAAAGATGAAAAGGAGCCTAAGCATCCAAGATATCCTCTCTAGAGAGGGAAAAATAGGTCTGGCCGTCCTCTTCTGTCAAAAGAATGTGAATGAAGTCGCACTAGGGCTATTTATAGCTGAAGAGCGCAACAAAAAACAGGCCCGAGCCCAACAGGCAACCGCCCGATGTCAAACTTATGCCACCCGGCGGTTTGCCTCACTACCGCAAAACTGCCCGGCGTCAGGGGTCTACCGCTCGGCGGTTTGCCTCATACCGCAAAACCACTACGCGTTGCTGCCTTGGTGCAAACTCCTCGCATTTGGCCGCCCAGCGGTGCAATTCTGCCGCTGGGCAGTTTCTAGACTCTTCTTTTCTTGATTTTTCTTCCTCTATCTTGAGTCTAAGGCCTTTATCTTCACCTCCATTCTTGACTTCCATCAAAATTGCTGTAAAACATTGCAAAACAAGCATAATATCGCTAAAAGCAGCTTTGACTCTCGACTGACTCATTTATTGAGTTTTGTTTGATTTCAAGCTCATTCTAAGCAGTAAAGGGAGTAATTTGGTCTAAAATAGCACATGAAAATAACGATTTTTCAACCGTTATCAGTCTTCATAATGGATGTTGGACCGTGTTTTGAAAAGTTGGATGCTGCTGTACTTGGGCCGAAGTTGCAGGGAACTTGGTTCGTGAAGGCTGGATGAAGAAGGTTGCTGAATGAATATGAAGGTTGGACGGTGGAGTTGCTGGCTGCTTCCTCTCTTTTTGTTGGAGTGTGCACCGCTTGCTTTTGGATTGATCTGCTAGGCCGAGACGTTGCTGCTGGCTGGGACGCTGCTTGAGGAACGTGTTGCTCCAAGGCTGCTGCTCACACCAAATTGCTCCAAGCTGCTGGATGCATTTTCCTTGGGCTGTGATGCCTCCTGGATGTAGTAATCTGCTTTAAGTTGGACGTATGTTGCTGCTCTTGGATGAAGTTGTTGTACACAACAAATTAATTAAGTTGCTGGACTGTGATGTGTGTGGGCTTCTGGAAGTAACTCTGCTGCCACTGACGCGTGAAACCAAGGTTTGCTGGAAGTTGATGGATTAATAAATAATGAAGTCCGTGTGTGCTGCTGAACGAATGAAGATAAATGGCCTGCTGGATAAAGATTTGATAACCTGCTTGCACATGGGTTGCAACCTTTTTTGCTAGATGTTGTTGTTACGTGGATATTTTTTATTCCAGCCCAATCATATTAGTGCGCTGCAACCCACTTTTTAATTGCTGGACGAGCATGTTATATATGTTGCATATTTTCTTTTTTATGTGCCATGCACCTCATTGCTGCTGAATGTACCTTTAAAACCAAATAAATCCGCACCCCTTGATCCAACGTTGAAAGCACTTGGAGTTTTTGTAAGGGCTGCACCTCTTTTATTTAATAAGGCAAATGATTCCCATCCAATTTACATGCTAAGCTTCTCTCCTTCAAAAACTTTGCAGCCCATTTCTTTCAATTGAAATATAACATCACATTTAACCTCCAAATATCCCATATTATATTTTCAAAATTTTCCCTGCAACTAAAAGTGCAATTAATCAGCTCAGAAAATTCAAATTAACTAAAATAAGAATTTCCGATCAAATTAAGCATAATTAGGAAAAACGGAAAAATACCGGACAACTAAGCACAATTCCCTGATTTAATTTAGCGCAATAAACCAAATACAGTCAGGAAAATATCGACTCATCACTCCTCTATGAGTTACAAAGAAAAGGTAAAATTCTATCATGACAGGAAGTTGATAAAGAGGGTTTTCAATCCAGGGCAGCAGGTGTTATTGTTCAATTCACGGTTGAAGTTGTTTCCTGGAAAGTTAGAGTCAAAATGGTCAGGGCCCTTCATAGTAAAAAACGTGCATCCTCATGGAGCAATTGAATTGGTAGATCCAACTGCTAGTGATCCACAGAGAAGTTTGGTGGTGAATGGTCAAAGACTCAAGCACTATTTGGGAGGAGAAGTGGAACGCCTTTCCGCAGCAATGAAGTTGGTGAATCTGTGAGCTTATTGGGTCAAGCTAGTGACGTCAAAGAAGCGCTTGCTGGGAGGCAACCCAATTTTCTAAACTTATCTTTTTAATTTGCACTTATTTGCTTCTGTTGGTAGTAAGGCTTTGATGTACTTGGTTTGAAATTATATCTGATGTTGTGGTTTGACATTGATTTTGTGTGTGATAAGTATTACTTGATGATGCTTTGATATTGATGATGTTGAGATTGTGCAATATATGCTGATATATAGGTAGTTGTTCACAAGCTATGTGAACCAATGCATTATGTTGTGATTGTGATTATGATGTTAAGCAGGATGTGTATATGGAGTATGTGGTATGTTGAGTGAGCCTATATGTGAGGTTTTGAACTCCAAAGTATTTCTTGTGAATGATAGCTATTCTCTTGAAAGCATGAATGATTTTGTCCAGGTTTCTATGATTGACTGAATTGCATGCTTGTGTCATATGATCAAAGCCATTTTTTATAAGCCCTTTCTTAGCCAATGCATAATTTTTGCCCAAGTGATAAAGAGTACAATGTGTTCTACCCTTTTTTGAACCTTAAGCCTTATACAGAATATGGAAACCCTTTTTGAAAATCTTTACCTTGAGTTAAGTTGAGAATATTTGTATGGTATTGATAAAGGTTCAAGTTTGGAGCTGTTGGGAAGATTGAAAAAGAAAAAAAAATGAGCATTGAGCTAAGTGTTGAGCAAGTATGAAAAAGAAAAAGAAAATAGAATGAAAAGAAAAGTTCAATGCAAAAAGGGGAAAGTTGGGATGAGTGAGATTGGTTGTTAAAAGAGAGTTTGAACTTGAATGATAAATTTATGAATGACTCCCTTAACTCAAGGATTTTGTGATCTACAAAAACCAATTTTTCTTCTTAGCCCAGCCACATTACAAGCCATAAAAAGTCCTTATAATGACATGTGTGTGTGAGTATGTTTGATTATGGTAAATGAAAGGCAATTATGTTCTCTGTGACATTTGGATAGTAGAGGAAAGGAGTGACCTCTAGAAACACCTGTGTGATTGAGTGAAATACTTTATCTAGTGAAGAATGATTCCATGAATACATGATTACATCTATGCTTAGTTAATTGATCATTCATGAGAATAGCATCTGTTGGATATTATGTGATTATGTGAACACCATGATGAGCATTAGGAATCAAGGCATGTGTGCATCTTGACTGAATTCTGTTTGATGAGCCGATTTGAGTAATTACTTGTCTTGAAAGAAAGTTTTTGAATGTGTTGAACCATTGTATTGATTGGTGGAAGACTCAGTTACATCTTGTTTGCTTGAGGACAAAC
Source organism: Vigna mungo (assembly GCA_036885675.1). Classification (NCBI taxonomy): domain Eukaryota; kingdom Viridiplantae; phylum Streptophyta; class Magnoliopsida; order Fabales; family Fabaceae; genus Vigna; species Vigna mungo. The sequence goes on along the minus strand of CP144698.1, from coordinate 13,843,327 downwards.
AAAGTTCTAAGTTTGGGATTGTGATAACGGTTGAAATACTGTTATTTTTATACGTAATTTTGATACTAAAACACCGTTTATGACTTAGAAACTAGCTTGAAATCATGTTTTTGCTTTAGTTGAGAGAATAAGATGGTTGATGGTGGTATTACTGGTTTCATGCTTGGTTTTCCTTGTTTCGGCAGGAACTAGGAGGAATTGAATGAAGGAAGTTGAAGTAGCCAGGAGTTGGATGCAGGAGAAGTAGGAAAAGTGCATAAAAGAAGAATCGTAGCCATAGCTCAACGCCACTTTGCCGATGAGCGTCATTTTCCCTATGGAATTCACTGTCTGACGCATGAGCGCCATTGCTGAGGTCCAAAAACAAGTGCCGCACTCATCGTTGATCACCACTTTACCTCTGAGCGCCTGTCCTATTGATGAATTCTCCGTTTCTCGCCTGGGTACCACTGTTGAGCATTAATTATGAGTATCGCACCAACAGCTGATTTAATGTGCAGCTGATAACGGTTGAAAAACTATTATTTTCATATGCTAATTTGGACTAAATTACGCCCTTTATTGCTTAGAATGAGCTTGAAATCAAACAAAACTCAATAAATGAGTCAGTTGAGAGCCAAAAGCTATTTTTAGCGATTTTATGCTTGTTTTGCATTGTTTTGCAGCAAAATTGACAGAAGTGAAGATTGGGAATAAAGATGAAGGTCATAGACTCAAGAAAAGCGAGAAAATCAAAGAAAAGAAGAGTCTAGGCACCGCCCGGCGGTAGACCCATGGCGCCGGGCGGTCAAACGGGAGGAGAAGACACCAGCATTGGACGCCGGGCGGTAAACCCCTACCGCCGAGCGGTGGTGCGATTCAAGGTCCACCGCCGGGCGGCAAAGTGTGACGCCGGGCGGTGGTCAGCTGGGCTTGGGCCTATTTTTCTGCTGCGCTTCTCACCTATAAATAGCCCTGTTACGAATTCCAATTCATTCTTTTGACAGAGGAGGGCGACCAGACCTACTTTGCACTCTTTGGAGAGGATCTCTTGGATGCTTAGGCTCCTTTTCGTCTTTTCTAGGGTTTGCTTTCCATATCTTCCATTATTTTCATCTTGGTTCACCATGACTATGGTGAACTAAACCCTTTTTGTTGTTGGGGGAACAATGTAATCTTTTGATACTCTCATTTATTGAAACTCTTGTTTGAATTATATGTTTCTCATATGTGGTTATTATCAATTGTTGGATTCTCATACTGTGCTTAATGCCTTTATCGTTTAACTCATTCGGTAATTGATCTTTGACTTTATTGATACGGGGACGTACAGTAATGGCACGAAATGGTGAGATTTTCCTTGGTTAAGCAATACCACCTAGGGATAGGGGAGTAGGACGACCAATTGTATTTGCTTCTATTTGTAATGCGTTGCTAGTTGCTAGGGGAGGCTAGGGATAGCAAGCCGAGAATTAGTAATAGGCCCTTTTCGCCGAGGGATCGGGTTAAGGGGAGGCCAAGAAAGTTTGCATGCAATTAGATAATAAAGCTATTTAAACAAGAGGAGTAAATAAAAGAGAGAGGATTAGATGAAATTGTAAACCCCCAACAACTCCATTCATCCATTGCTTAAATCTTGTCAATTGAATGACACATTGCATATTTATTTTCTGTCATTGCATCCACCACAATTATTGAATTTTTCTTCGCAAGTCCTACGATTTTGATTCACGCGAACGATAAGGCCTTTCGAGTCTCATGGGAAGAACGATAATGGGTTTTACCATTTTTATTACTTGATACGATTTGGTACACTTGCCAATCCGCAAACAAGTTTTTGGCGCCGTTGCCGGGGACTCGAGGTTTGACTTATTCAGTAGTGTGAATTGACTGAATTTGACTTGTTCGTAATTACTTAATTTTTCATGTTTGTTTTTATTTTTGTGCTAATAAATGTTCTCTAGAGTTTTGTGCTTAAGATTGACAGGATGCAGTTTGGACAAAAAGTTGATTATATGGCCACTCAATCCTACCAAGATAAATTCAATAACTGGTGGGAACCTCGGTCATACCTTGATCAAAATGAAAAAGATAAACAATCCTCTTTAAGAAAAGAAACTATTTTTTTTATATTGTTGTAATTATTTGTTTATATTTTTCTTTTGTTTTGTTTTATTTTATTTTTCTGTAAAAGTGCTTTTAGGGGTATTTTCTCTTGTGTATGCAGGAAGGAGTACACACTAGGAGCAGAAAAGATCAACAACCTCTTCTCGAGGGGCTACCAGACAGGAGAGGAAGGAGAGTTAATCATTCTGAACATGAAAACTTTCCTTCTCCTGAACCACTTTTGCAAACTTTTACACAGGACTTAAAGGAGATGGCGGAACAACCTCCTCCTCTGAGAGGTACACTAGGGGACTCAGCCAACACTGTGGGTCCCTTGAATTTCAAGAGCATAGTCATTCCTGCGGACAATGCAACGAATTTGGTGATGAGCCCTGCACTTATTCAATTGGTCTAAAGCAACCAGTTTCACGGATTGTCAAGTGAGAATCTCTACAAGCATTTGACTATCTTTGGCGAAATTTGCAATACTGTTAAGATTGCCGGAGTCTCAGATGAGAGGATCAGACTTAGCCTATTCCCGTTCTCTTTGGGAGGAAACGCCAAGGATTGGTTGCACTCATTTGCTAAAGGGACGTTCAGAAACTGGGATGCGTTGGCCAAACAGTTTGTCACAAGATTTTTTCCGCAAACCAAGATTCATCAAGGGAAGCTCAAAATCTCCTCATTGAAACAAGGGATGGAGGAAACTCTCGGACAGACATTGGACAGATTCAAAGGCCTGTTGAGAAAGACTCCAGTCCACGGATTTGACAAGACTGCTTATTTGCTTGCTTTCCTAGGAGAACTTAATACTCAGTGAAAAATGATGCTGGATGCCTCAGCTGGAGGCAGTATTAATAGGAAAACTGAAGACTAAGCCTATGACTTGATTGAAGACATGGCTCTGAATGAAGCTTCCCAAAGTGAGAGGGGCGCACAGAAAGGAGGAATATTGCATCTTCCTGCTAATGATGTAATGGCCGCGCAAAATCATCTTCTTAACCAAAAATTGGACAAACTGAAAAAGGTCCTTTCTGAATTTCCAATAGGGTTAAGAAATCTTTCTCAAACTCAGCAACTTTGCAACTTATGCGGTGGTGACCACATCAATGGTCAATGTGCTTTTCTTGAAGAAATGCAGCAGGATGTCAACTACATGGGAAATCAATTCTTGTTCAAGCAAGGTAGTTCTAACCAAGGCAACTCTAGCCAAGGTTGGAAGAACCACCCCAGCATTGGACAAAATTTGAATACTTCTTCTGGGCAATTAGGAGGCTTCCGGCAGTAGCAATCATCACCTTTATGGCTGCAGGTGAACAGCTTGACGGAGACCGTCAGAGAATTAAATGATCGATTTGACAAATTTTTGAAAGTCTATAAGTCTCAACAAGCAAGTGACCAATCTAGTTTTAGAGCACTGGATACACAAATTGGGCAGCTGTCAAAAAGAGTTGACACCGCAGAAAAGAACAATGTTCCGGGCTAACACTAAGGTTAACCCCAAGGATGAATGCAAAGTGGTGATGACGAGAAATAAAAGGAAGCCAGTAGATGAAATAATTGAAATTGAGAGTAGTGAAGATGAAGAGGAAGAGATGGTTTGTAAGAATAAGTTCAATAAGCAGAAAAAATATGAAGAGGAAGAGAAAAAGGAAAGGAAGCTGAAGATTCCTTACGAGGTATTCCGAGAAATTTTTAATCGGGTAACTATCATGCCTGGAGCGTTTCCGTAAGTGCCTAAAGATGAGAAACTGAATGAATACCATCCTCTCAAGATAGTTGATCTTGGTGAGGAGGAAGAAGATCAAGCACGGATCGTTAAACCAAGGAAGAAAGACCATCCACAAAAATTGAAGGATTTAGGAAGTTTGACTCTCCCTTGTGTCATCAATGATGTGGATATAGGGAGAGCTATGATCAATTTAGGATCTAGTGTGAATTTAATGTCCTTCAGTGACTTCAAGAAGATTAGAGGGCTAAGATTAAAACCAGCATACACTTCCCTGACAGTTGCAGATGGATCCATAAAAAAAACCTTTGAGTATGGTGGAAGACGCAATTGTTCGAATTGAAGAGTTGGAGTTCTTGGTTGATTTCATTGTAGTGGATATGGTAAATGATGGAAGAATTCCATTAATTTTGGGAAGGCCATTTATGAGGACTTCTCAGATGATGATACGTGTTCATGATGGGAAAATAGTGTTAAGAGATCACGACTAAGTGCTAGCCTATAGGGGATCTGAAGGAGAAAAAAGGAGAATAATAAACAGATCTAGATATAAAAAGGCTAGAAGAGAAGCTGGCAGAGAAGAAAATGTCACAGGTAATGATCATCTTAACAGCTGTACTATTTTGCAGGCACATGAGAAGGAAAAGACAGATAAAGGAAAATCACCCCACTTAAAGGACAAACTATTTCCAAGGGGTGTAGCTGTTAGATACAAAAACAGGAAATGGATTGTCAACAGGAAGCTCGAAGAAGAAGGAATGGTGGAAATTAGAAGACCATATTCCTCTGCTATTCGCTAAGTAGAAAGACAAAAGCTGAGAAGGTGGGATGACGAAGATTCCAGTGAGAGAAAGAAGAGTTGATTGTTGAGAAGAAATTTTTGTTCTTCAAGACAATTTTTATTTTTGTTATTTAATTTTTCTGTTGAACATGTAAATTTTTGAACAATTTTTGGGTAGCATCTACTGAGGGATGCTAATTTTTGGTATCTACTGAAGGATACCCGGAAGGTACACCTACTAAAGGGTGTTGGATGGCTAGCATTTACTGACAAATGCTAAACAGGTTTGGGTTAGGCTCGCGACATTAAACAAGCGCTACTAGGAGGCAACCTAGAATTTCTTCTTTACCCTTGCACTTTAAATTTTTGAATTTTATTTTTTAGTGTGTATGCTTGACTTGAACACTTTTTCTGAAGATGTTTGACTGACTACTTTGCATGATGAGTCTATTTGATAATGATCTGATGTGAATGATTATTGAGTTATAGGCATGTGAACATCCTGTGAAACAGATGTGTGATGAAGTATGATTGTGGTCATGATGCTAAGCAGGATGTATGAATGATTGTGCGTGAGAAAGCATGTTGTGTGAGGTATTGAGCCCCAGAGTTTTTATTGTGGTATGTATTGTTCACAATGAAACATAAATTTTATTGCCTTAATCTTGATGATTGATTAATTTTTATGTGAATGTGAAATGATCAAGGCCATGTTTGAAAACCCTTTTCTAGCCAAATTTCCACCCAAAAAGTTTTAAAGATTATATCCTTTTTGAACCTTAGCCTGAAACAGGATGAAACCCTTTGATTTGAAATTACATATCTTGTGTTGGGTTGAGAATAATTGTATGGAATGAAAAGGTTCAGATTGCATGGGAAAAATGGAAAGGCAAAAGAAAAGCATTGAGCTCAAATGTTGAGAAGCAAAATACATGAGTAGAGAAAAAGAAAAGAAAAGAATAAAAACATGAAGATGAGCTCAATGCAAAAGAAAAAAGGAAGAAGCTGGGAATGAGGGAAATTGGTGGCAAAGAGAGAGTTTAAACTTGAACCTTTTCATTGATGAAATAGTTCTTTTGACTCAAGAATTTTGTGATCCAGAAAAACCAATTTTTCTTGATAGCCCGACCTCATTACAAGCCTTGGAAAAGTCCTTTTGATGACATTTGCATGGAAAGATGTTGATTGTTTGAGATGAATGGCAATTTTATTTTATGTGACTTGTGAACAATAAAGAGTGGAGTGCTACCCTAAACACTTGAGTGATTGAGTGAAACACTTGCCTGGTGAGAACTTTTAAAGTTCATGATTGCATTTTTTGTTAGTGGACTGATCATTCATACTGTGTAGCATCTGTTGAGGAATGCATGAGCTAAATTAAGTTGAGAACAAACATGCCTCTTGATTTGAGTTCACTGAGTATCTAAAATTGAGTAAGTTTTGTCATGTACCTTGGAAATGTGTAATCATTGGGTGAAAGGGTAGAAAGTTAATCTCTGTTTTGTTTTGTTTTGCTTGAGGACAAGCAAATTTCTAAGTTTGGGGTTGTGATAACGGTTGAAAAACCGTTATTTTCATATGGTAATTTGGACTAAATTACGCCCTTTATTGCGTAGAATGAGCTTCAAATCAAACAAAACTCAATAAAGGAGTCAGTTGAGAGTCAAAAGCTGTTTTTAGCGATTTTATGCTTGTTTTGCATTATTTTGCAGCAAAATTGACAGAAGTGAAGATTGGGAATAAAGATGAAGGTCATAGACTCAAGAAAAGCGAGAAAATCAAAGAAAAGAAGAGTCTAGGCACCGCCCGACGGTAGACCCCTGGCGCCGGGCGGTCAACGGGAGGAGAAGACACCAGCATTGGACGCCGGGCGGTTTTGCGGCACGAGGGAAATCGCCGGGCGGTAGACCCCTACCGCCGGGCGGTGGTGCGATTCAAGGTCCACCGCCGGGCGGCAAAGTGTGACGCCGGGCGATGGTCAGCTAGGTTTGGGCCTATTTTTCTGCTGCGCTTCCCACCTATAAATAGCCCTGTTATGAATTCCAATTCATTCTTTTGACAGAGGAGGGCGGCCGGACCCACTTTGCAGTCTTTGGAGATGATCTCTTGGATGCTTAGGCTCATTTTTGTCTTTTCTAGGGTTTGCTTTCCATATCTTCCATTATTTTCATCTTGGTTCACCATGACTATGGTGAACTAAACCCTTTTTGTTGTTGGGGGACCAATGTAATCTTTTGATACTCTCGTTTATTGAAACTCTTGTTTGAATTATATGTTTTTCATATGCGGTTATTATCAATTGTTGGATTCTCATATTGTGCTTAATGCCTTTATCATTTAACTCATTTGGTAATTGATCTTTGACTTTATTGATACGGGAACGTACAGTAATGGCACAAAATGGTGAGAATTTCCTTGGTTAAGCAATACCACCTAGGGATAGGGGAGTAGGACGACCAATTGTATTTGCTTCTGTTTGTAATGCGTTGCTAGTTGCTAGGGGAGGCTAGGGATAGCAAGCCGGTAATTAGTAATAGGCCATTTTCGCCGAGGGATCGGGTTAAGGGGAGGCCAAGAAAGTTTGCATGCAATTAGATAATAAAGCTATGTAAACAAGAGGAGTAAATAAAAGAGAGAGGATTAGATGAAATTGTAAACCCCCAACAACTCCATTCATCCATTGCTTAAATCTTTTCAATTGAATCACACATTGCATATTTATTTTCTGTCATTGCATCCACCACAATTATTGAATTTTTATTCGAATGTCCTACGATTTTGATTCACGTGAACGATATGGCCTTTCGAGTCTCATGGGAAGAACGATAATGGGTTTTACCATTTTTATTACTTGATACGATTTGGTACACTTGCCAATCCGCTAACAGCAGCCCATGCAAATTTAATGTGCATAAAAGAATGCAGTATAAACTAGGAAATGAGTCCTAGGTCGTCTCTCAAGAACCAAACTGTGGTTCGAGAATCAGGTCAAACACGAAGTGGGGGGGTTGTTGAAAGGTTTTGTGAATTTAGATGAATTAAGTTAAAACACGAATGAAAACAGATATGTAAACACAAATGTAAACAGAAATGTAAAAACGGAATCAAATACAGAATAAAAACAGTTGGTCATTAACACAATTACTATGCTTCTCATCCTAGATTAACAAGTACACACTACTCTAATCTAAATCCGAAACGAATCACCCAACTAAGCAAAGGCTAATTCGGCCTTCAGAATTGCAAACTAAGCCAATGCAATGTACAAATTTAATCAGTCATGCACCATACAGTCTAATCAACTAAGCGAAGATTAAGCACCGACTAGGCAACTAAGCGTATACCTAATCGCAAGCACACAACAGATTAAATAGAGTGTCAGGCAGAGCAGAATAAACACAAGAACAGTCCAAGAAATCTCAAAGAAACAAAGTAATTTTATTAATGACCAACCCAAGTTACTTAAACTAACATCACAATTAAATTATCACTACCAAAGATACTAGACAACATTAAACTAAGAGAAATCATTGAACTAGACACTGTGGCAGATAAGTATCCAAACGTTATTGAAACTATTAAAATGCAACACTTAAGTTAAAATATTAAATGCACAATGTAGCTTGAAAGTAAAATTAAATGCTCAAGGTATGTGACAAATTAAAATCCAAGCAAGCTTTCGGAGCTCTTCTAAAAATTAGACGTGGCAGAAATGCCCTTCCTCCAAATTAAATTCACTCCAATTAAATATATCACCTTGCTTTTCCTCCACCCAAAACGTAATAACATCTCCCAAAATGAATTGAAATTGCAAAGGCTTCTAAATAAAATCTCTTCAACCGTGACATGCTAAGTTTCCATGGTGCTTCATTCAAAGGAAAATAAAAAAAATTAAAATGGTGCAGCTCTCACAATTCCGTGCACACATTTCTAAAGAAATGGAAATGAATTGATAGATGTCAAGCGTGCTTCTTAAAAATAAAGAACCAATGCCAAAATAAATATGCTGGCCGAAAACAACGTGCTTCTCTCCTTTAACAAACGTAATCAAAATATCGTTTTATAATCTAAGAAAAATAAAGCAAATAGTGCTTCTAGTCATAACGTTTCAGCCCTTGAAGCACTGTGCATCACCAAGCATATGAAAGAAAATGGCTTTTCATTCTCTATTGAAATTAGCGCATTGCAAAAAGAAAGATGTCCTTCTTCCGTGACAGCTCAAGCTTTCTCCAATTGCAATGAATGCACCGTCACTTGCTACACACTTTCTCTAGCTTCCAAACATAACAAAGCTTCTTTCTTTTTAAAAGCAAAAAAAATGAAATCCTCCGTGTGCTGGAATAAATCATTTTCTAATCTCCAATTGAATTAAAGTGTTGTATAAAAAATGAGGGCAGTGTCATCCTTGCCATTTTTCATTCATCCTAAATCCAAGAAGATAAACATAGTTTTTTTTTAAGAACAGAGAAACGTTCCAGCCGAGAGTCTCTAAACATTCCAGTAGAAAAATGTGCTCCAAACAGTGTGACGGCTCTACTTGTTCTAAGGCCGTGTCCTACAAAATAAGGGTGGAGTCCACCCTAAAAAAATAAATCTAGGTCATGTGCCAAGTGTCCTACAATTTTGGCCCCCTCATAATTTTTTAACAATGGCCCAATGTGCAAAAGTTTGTCCAAAAAGTTTAAACAATTAAATTACAATATAACTAAATTTAAAATCTCTAATTGGAGAGTCTTGAATTTATTTGGTGTCCTTCCTAACGTCCCAAAATGTATCTCCAAAATTTTCCCTGCAATAAATAATGCAATTAATTAGCTCAGAAAATTCAAATTAATTAAAATTAGAATTTCTGGTCAAATTAAGCACAATTAGCAGAAACGGGAAAATACCGGACAATTAAGCACAATTCCTTGATTAATTCTAGCACAATAAACTAAGTGAAATCAATAAAATATCGACTCATCACTTACACGCTCCAACGACTATATTTTTTAAAAGTTAGTTAAGCATTGATGACTTGGTCAACTGTATTAAATATGTGTTGATTTTCATTGACTGAGAACTACTAAGTTGACTGTGTGTTATAACTATATTAATACAGTCGACTGTATTAGTAGTGAATTCGACTGAGAAACAATCTGACTGACAGAAATCTATAAATTGATAGAAATTAACAGCTCCAAGAATTCTCCAAAAAGACGGTGGTGATATATCTTGAGAGAGATTCAAAGGGAGAAAGCTTATGCGCTGACTATGTGATCAGAAACTACACAAAGAAGGTGCTTCTTGATTGATCATTGAAGGCTTGGCATCCTGTGAAGACTGTTGCGTTGTTTGAAGGGTTGGCATCCTGTGAAGAGTGCTAGAATTGACCTGTTGTGATATAGGGGTTACAGGTTGAGGATTGTTCGACGTGGGTTCAGATTGCAGAAGAGGGGATTCTTGCTGCAAGTCTGGTTTTGGTTATTGCAGCTATATTTTGGTTTTGGGTTAGAGAGGAGATTTATAATTTTGACGTGAGGTCTTATATAAATTCCTTGGTATAAAAACCATAACCAGTATAGTGCATTTGCTTCCTGGGTTGAAATCACACTGGATGTAGGCATTGTTGGCCGAACCAATATATAAACTAGTGTTTGCTTTTCTCTATCCCTGCACTCTTTATTTTAGTCGACTATATCTGCTACCCAGTTAACTACGTTTTTCCGCTGCATAGAAATTTTCATTACTTGCATTTCAAGAAAGATAAAAAAAGCTTCATACTTTTGATTAAAGATTGCAAAAAGATTTTGTTTTTGAAACAACACCAATTCACCCTCCCCCCCCTCTTGCTGTAAATACGAAGCCTACCTGTTTCTTAACAATTAGGAGTAGGCTTTCTTCACCGATACATTGAGTTTAAGGTAAATTAGAAAGTGGCATTAACATTAATGAAGGAGTTGTCACAAAAACAAGAGAGTGGATAGGATAAGTCAGAAACCCCAACAACATAATCATTACATACATCATTCACCTGCATATTCTTCTGGTTAATTGATCAACATTTGCATGCATATTTACTTTCTGCATTATAAACACTGATTTTCGTACTTCAAGTCTTAAATAATCAACAAATCACATGACTGTCTAGGCCAACGAGTCTGTAGGGAAAACGATACTTGGTCTTACCATTTATATTACTTGATATGATTCAGTACACTTGTTGGAGTCTTAATAGTAGTCCAGTTTTAGAAACCTATTCCAACTAAGGTAGCATTTTAGGAAGTGGAGTGGGAACAAAATCAATCATATTAAAATGAGCTTTACTTAATTTTGTTTTAGAGTGGTATCAAAAGAGGCTAAATACTTGAAGCATCCAAGCATATTTATGGTTGTTTGCATTATTATTTTGTTGTATACCATCGAACCTTAGCTTGTAATTTGTTCTTTGATTTTTATTTGATGGCTTGGGAAAATGCTTATCATGTAATTCCAAGTCCATAGTAAAACATTGTAATATTCTTAACTATGCATTTCCACATAGGGTCGTTTAGCATAGGGTTAGATTTATCTTATTACAATATAATATAATATTCCACTTGCAGTTTCACGTAGGGTCGGCTAGCATCTTAACTTCCATTTGCATTACAATTCACTTCCCTTTTATTCTTTTCTTTGTTTTCTCTTAGAAGTCTTTGTGATATCTAGGTGTGTTATTGCATCTTAGAAAAACCTTTCTTTGGTTTAGAAGCATTCTTACATTAGCATTTGAAAAGTTTTGGAAGATTTTTACCTAGAAACTTTAGTAAAGGTAGCCTATGGAAACCCTGGCTAGGAAGGACTTGGTTTCTAAGCTTATCCATTGTGACTCACCTCTCTTTCTTGGGACATACTTGGAACAACTTTACTCTTAGTTTCTTCCTAGAAATCATCCACCAAAAAGAAGAAAATCTTTGTGAAAACCTTTTTCTTCATAGTTGTGAAGTTCTTTGAAAACCTTGTGAAAACAATTTCCTACTTCACAACATGAGTGGTCATAAATGTAGTGTACAAAGTAGTGTGAGAAATAGCCAGGGGGGCATGTTTGCCCAATTCATGGTGAGTCAAAACAAGGGGAAACAAAGAGTAGAATCCTCGCATAGATAGAAGAAATACATTGAACATTCAACCCTAGCTTGTTGGAAAACAGGTAGGATTCGTTTCAACACCAAGAGGGGGGTGAATTAATGAGGTTTCAAAATCAGAGTCTTCTGGAAATCTTTATCACAAAGTAGAAACCTTTAAACAATATCTTGAATCGCAAGTAATAGAAATTTAAGTGCAGCGGAATATCAAAGTAGACTACGCAATTTACAGAGTCGACTGAATGTAAAAGAGTAGGGATAGAGAATTCAAACACAAGTTTTCATACTGGTTCAGCCTCAATGCCTACATCTAGTGTCCTTCCAATCCCAGGAAGCAAATGCACTATAATGGTTAAGGTTTTTACAACAAGGCTTTTATAGAGACCTCCACGTCAAAAATATAAAACAACTCTCTAACCCTCTGTTAACACTTCGACAAGTGTACCGAATCGTATCAAGTACTAATAAAACAGTAAGTCTAAGTATTGTTTCCCTAGAGACTCTTAGGTCTAAACGTTCATGTGATATTTTGATTTCTCAAGACTTGATGGAATGAAAATTAGGGTTTTAGATGCAAGAGAGAAAATAAACATGCATGCAAAGATTGATCAATTGATAGTTGGAACTATATGAATGAATGATGTTGTTGGGGTTTATGATTTCATCCTAATCCACTCTCATATATTTACAAATTCTACTTAATTCTACTTCTTTATCAATGTTAGTACCACTTTCTAAATTCCCCTAATTCCAATATCTTGATGAATAAAGTCTACCTAATTACTAGTTTACTATGTCTAGTCTCCCTAGCAATTAGTCATGCATTACATAATTCGCACAGAAGCTTAAGGCAATTGGTCCTCCTATCCCTATGTCTAGGTAATATTGCTACCAAGAGAATTCCCTTATGTCTAGACCTAACTATACGTGTCCATATATATAAAATAAAAGATTATGCTATTGAATAATGTCTTAAACAAAGCATGCAAATATAATGGAGGAAAAACTCTAAGAATTGATAAAAGAAAGCATGTGAATAAAGCAAGAATTTCAATATATGAGAGTTTCAATAGGATTACATCGTTTCCCCCAACAACAAAGGGGTTTAGTTCACCATCACCATGCTAAAACTAGATGAAAAGAATGAAAAGTATGAAAAGATAACCCTAGAAGTTGGAGCTTCACCATCCAAAATCCGCCTCCAAGGAGTGAAGAGAGTGTTTCTGCGTCCTTTCTATCCAAAAATACCCCTTCTGGGTCCTTTAAATCTATTTATAAGTTCTTAAACTAAAGCAGAAACTGGCCCAGGCGCAATAGTCCAGCACCCGACAATGGGTTCACCGCCCGGCGGTATGTTCGACACTTGTCCTCACCCCTCAGCGTTGCCGCTTGAGCGTTGGCCAGAGAGTTTCTTTGAAGGTTCCACCGCTCGGCGGTGAGGTCGACACTTGAATTCACCCCTCAACGGTGTTGCTTAAGCGTCTAGCAGAGAGTTCTTTGGAAAGTACACCGCCTGGCGGTAGCTGCGACTCTTCTTTCCTTCACTTTTCCTTCTTCTCTTAAGTCCAACTCCTGTCTACTTCAACTTCCTCCATTTAATTCCCGATAAATCCTACCAAATCATGGAAAAACCAAGCATAAAACCAAGAAAACCAACTTTGACTATCTTATTCTCTAACTTAAGCAAATTGCATGATTTCAAGCTAATTCTAAGTCATAAAGGGTGTGTTTAATGTCAAATTTAAGTATAAAATAACGGTTTTTGAACCGTTATCACAACCTCGAACTTAGAACTTTGCTTGTCCTCAAGCAAACAAAATGTAACTAAGTCCTACATAAATCATCACAATGGTTCAACACATTCCAAAACCAATATTTCAAGACAAGTCACCACTCAAATCAGCTCATCAATAAAATTTAATCAAGATGCACACATGCTTCATATCAACTCATCACAGTGTTCCCACAATCGCATAATCTCAGCCAGATGTTATTCTCATGAATGATTAATTAGCTAAGAACAAATAAAATCAAAGATTCATGGAATCATTCCTCACCAAACATGGTGTTTCAGTCAATCACTCATGTGTTTCATAAGGTTAGCTCCTTCCCTCCACTATCCACATGTCACATAGAACAAAATTGCCTTTCATTTACCACAATCAATCATCATCACACACACATGTCATCACAAGGACTTTTTCAAGGCTTACAATGTGGTTGGGTTAACAAGAAAGATTGATTTTTCTAGTTCACAAGATCCTTGAGTTAAGAGAGTTATTCAAACATTCATATTTCAAGCACAAAATCTCCTTTTGTCAATCTCACTCATTCCCAACTTCCCCTTTTCTTTGCATTGAGCTTTTCTATTCATTCTATCTTTTTCATACTTTGCTAAATACCTTAGCTCAACGCTTATCTTTATTTCAATCTTTCCCCAACAACCCCAAACTTGAACCTTTAATCAATACCACACAATAATTCTCATCTTAACTCAAGGTAAAGATTTTTCAACAAGGATTTCATATTGTTTAAGGTTTAGGTTCAAAAAGGGTAGAACATATGATGTTCTTTTTCGTGTGGGGCGTAAATTTTGCTTTGGCTAAGGAAGGGCTTGTTCAAAAATGGCCTTGATCATATGACATATACATGCAATTCAATCAATCACAAAAACTTAGGCAAAATCATTCATGCTTTCAAGTAGATAGCACATATATCAATAAGAACTCTAAAGCTTAAAACCTCACTCATAAGATCAATAATTGTTCCAAACATCCAGACAAATACCCTGCTTAGCATCATAATCACAATCACCATATAATCATGCATCTATTCACATGTTGGTGAACACTCCATCTGTATATCAACATATGGCAATCTCAATCATCATTCAATAACAAGCATCATCAAACAACTTATCTCATGCAACATAAAAGAGTTAAACCATCATATCAGAAAAGTTTTAGACCAAGTACATTAACCCTGGGTTGCCTCCCAGCAAGCGCTTGTTTAACGTCACGAGTCTGACCCAATAACCTTACGGATCCACCAACTTCATCACCATGGAAAGATCTTCCACCTCTCCTCCCAAGTAATGCTTGAGTCTTTGACCATTCACCAACCAACTTCTCTGTGTATCTCTAGCAGTTGGATTCATCAATTCAACAGCTCCATGAGGATGTACATTCTTTATTATGAAAGGCCCCGACCATTTTGACTTCAGCTTCCCAGGAAATAACGTCAACCTTGAATTGAATAATAACACCTGATGCCTTGGGTTGAAAACTCTCTTTATCAGCTTCATGTCACGATAAAATATTACCTTTTCTTTATAACTCCTAGATGAGTCATATGCATGCAACCAAATCTCTTCAAGCTCCAACATCTGCCTTCTACATTTACTCTGAGTTTCATGGGGATCAAAATTAAGAAATTTCAAAGCCCACAAAGCTTTATGTTCCATCTCTACTAGCAAGTGGCATGTTTTCCTATACAGCAACTGAAAAGGCGATGAACCCATAGAAGTCTTCATAGCCGTCCTGTATGCCCAGAGAGCATTATCCAATTTATGTGACCAATCCTTCCTTGATGAAGCAATTGTTTTCTCTAGAATCCTCTTCATCTCCCTATTGGAAACTTCAGCCTGACAATTTGTTGGTGGATGATAAGGTGTAGCCACTGATGGGTGTCGCGCCCCATGCAAATTTAATGTGCATAAAGAATGCAATATAGACTAGGAAGTGACTCCTAGCTCATCTCTCAAGGACCAAATGTGGTTCGAGAATTAGATCAAACACGAAGTGGGGGGGTTTGTGAAAGGTTTTGTGAATGCAGATGAGTTAAATTAAAACACTGACGCAAACAGATATGCAAACAGAAATGTAAAAACGGCATCAAACACAGAATAAAAGTGGTTGGTCATTAACTCAATTATTATGCTTCCCATCATAGATCAACGACAAGTACACACTACTCAATTGCAATGAAGCGAATACAGTACACCTATTCCATCCTATGTGTTCTATACATATCGATCAACTAAGCGAAGATACAATCACCCATCGAGCAACTAAGCATATACCCATTGCAAGAACATAATCAGATTTCCTAGAGTGTCAGGCAGAGCAGAGTAAACATAAAGACAGTCCGGGGAATCTCAAGGAAACACAATAACTTTATTAATAACCAACCAACTAACCTAAGCTAGCATCTCAATTAAGTTAACACAATCAAACAGAACAGACAACATTAAAGTAAAAGAAAACATGAAACTGAACACTACAACAGACAAATAACCAAACATAATTGAAGCTATTAAAATGCAATGAGTAATCTAAAAAAAATCAAAAGCAAGTCATCATGGAAATGACACAAAAAAAATAACAATTGGCTAAAGAAAGTGAGTAGCTGCTGTAAAGTGAAATTATAGCACCAAAAGTGATGTGCTGCACCGTTTTCCATCCCAAGGCCGTGACACCTCTCATCCTCTACCTGAACATCATTTCTCAAAGCAATAAAAATGAATTCTCCAATTGAAAAAAACGTTGCACCCCTGAATGAATGAAGCACCACTTGCTTCGTTTCTTCAATTGAAATTTAAAAGCCTTGTTCTCCAAAAGAATATTGTTGGACGGACTTTTCTTCCAAAATGATTTTGATTGAATTGGTGCCTCCAGCTATGACACCTCTCCGTGAGTTTCTCCATCAATCAGCGTGCATCAGCAGCATCCCGAAACATTGTGCTCCATCCAAATGAAATGCAAAGAGTAAATTAAGGAAAAAAATGCAAGCGAACTAGACTAGGTTTCAATCAGAGAATGCGTGAAAACCAAATTAAAAAGGGCTGGAGTAACTTCAACTAGTAGCTACTAATTTGGAGCTCTCCTCCCAAGAACCACGTTCCAGCCTCCAAAGTGCCAAATATATAAAAGCCAATATCTCCTAAAAAAAATATGAATGACGGCTACTGAAAGTATTTCCTTTTCAAAAATTAAAAGTGTGTCAATTTATATTCATCCACAATCCCACAATTCCACTAAAAGCTCCATCTTACAAAACAACATTCAATGACCAAGGCTCCCAAAAGTGACGGCTGAACTTAATGTTTAAAAATATCGAGAGCCATTTTTTCTCTGCAACAAACCTTCCAGCCAAAAGCTCAAAAATTAAGTGACGGCTGGTAAAGGAATGTCCATTAAGAGGCCAAGTGTTACCTCTAAAATGGGTGGGGTCCACCCTAAAACCCTAGGGGCCATGTGCCAAGTGTCTTACAACTTTGGGCCTATCATACTTTTTCCAACAATGGTCTAAATGTACACAAGCTTGTCTAAAAAAACTAAATTTCTAAATTACAATTTTAATTAATTCTAAACTACTAAATTAAAATATAACTAATTCTAAATTTTCCATGTGGAAAGTCTCGAATTAATTTGTCTTCATCCCAATGCTCCAAAATATATCTCCAAAATTTTCCCTGCAATTAAAAATGCAATTAATCAGCTCAGAAAATTCAAATTAACTAAAATAAGAATTTCCGATCAAATTAAGCATAATTAGGAAAAACGAGAAAATACCGGACAATTAAGCACAATTCTCTGATTAATTCTAGCACAATAAACTAAGTGAAATCAATAAAATATCGACTCATCAAAATCGACCACACTTAGTCTTTTGCATTCCTGGGCAAAATCAAGATGCAAATCAGGGAACAGTTCAATGGACATCAGGGAATTGACACAGACTTATCATACAGAAACAAAGACTAGCCAGGACAGAAACAAAATTACATAGTCCTAGAGAAATCTGGACAAGGAACAGTAGTAGACAATATCCAACATAGAACCAGAGAAAATAGATACTTAGAGAAATCATCCAAGCAATTCAAGAGAAGAATCAAAAGTAACATATCCTCACAGATGCACATTATCAGTGTTTCTCTCAAGTGTCTAGGGTAAATAAATTCAACTCAATGCACTCAAAAAAGCAAGCAACAAACAGTCTTGGCAAGTCTCTAATATCAACATTCAAACACATATGAATATTCAAATCAAAAGGTCTTTTATGGATGTAATGGGGCCAAGGGTAAGGGAGGATATAATATGGATGAGAAACTACAAACCAAAAGAAGTAGAGGAGCAATGGGGAAGAAGTGTAAACACAGTCAAATAACATTCAAACCCTCTACTTCAATCGTCTTCTTGACTCCATCATTCACACAATTTTTTTTTATTTCTCTCATTTTTTTTTGTACTTCTTTTTTCTTTTTTCTCATCTTGTCTCTTTTCTTTTTCTCTCTATCTAGAACACAACTCTAAGAGACAAGATACATAACATATTTACAAAACAAAAGCAAGAAGAGGAACCAACTAGCCAATTCATCTGAATCCCCAAAGAGACCACATTTGTTCCCAAAACACTTCCAAAGCTCCAAAATTCCCTAAGGTTAAGGTAAACATGGTTTTTCACTTAGGGCTAGTGTATGAGCTTCAAAACAAAGAAATAGGGAAAGTATAGGCTCTAAAGGGGTTATCAAAGGATCAACACAAGGTAAGCTTATTTGGCTAGAAAGGCTCAAGAACAAAATTGCCTTTATCACTTCCAAACATGCATATCAATCAAGAACTATCAACAAGAGTCAAGCCAAGGCATATGTGCAAGCAGTCAAGAGACATATCACACAAGAAGGAACATTAAGTGGCTCAAGTTCTCACACTGGGTATTTTTGTCACAATTAAATCAACCTCTCAAACATCATAATCATCTACCAATCAAAGAAAAGCAAGGATTTCCAACAAATCAGAGTATCAATGAGGTGAAGGACACATCTACAACCTAAGCAAAGTCCAGAAATCAAGAGAAACATGTAAAACTGTACACAAGACAAAACAAAAACTACCTAGAAAACAAAAAAATTAACGCAGAAAACATAAACTAATCAAAGAAAAATTAAAATCTCCCCCAATAGACCACACTTAAACTACAGGGTGTCCTCAATGTGTCACAAGCATAAGATCAGAAGTCAAAACAATCAACAGATCAAGGACAAGGGCAATAAAAGCGGGAAAAGGAGGAGAAGGGAAAAGAAAACTCCCTTGATCATGGTGGCAGTTGCCAATTTTGGACTTTCAGGGAGATATCTTCCACCATTGGTTTCAGCAAGGAAGTGTTAAAGAGGAATTGCTTTAGTCTCCAAATTTGATCAAGCAGGGAGATGGCCTCCACAGCTAGATCCAAGAAGTGATTGTTGATGAGCGGGTTTAGCTGGTGACTATTAATCTTCAAACTGTAGTGTATGCTGGTGATAATGGTTGAAAAACCGTTATTTTCATATGCTATTTTGGACTAAATTATGCCCTTTACTACATAGAATGAGCTTAGAATCAAGTAAAACTCGATAAATGAGTCAGTAGAGAGTCAAAAGTTGTTTTTAGCGGTATTATGCTTGTTTTGCATTGTTTTGCAGCAACTCTAAGGAAAGTGAAGATTGGGGACGAAAATGAAGGACTTAGACTCAAGGAAAATGAAGAAAATTGAAGAAAAGAAGGGTCTAGGAACCGCCCGGCGGTTCACCCCTGGCGACGGGCGGTTCGACAAGAGGAGAAGACAGCAGCACCTGACGCCGGGCAGCAGACCCCTGACGCCGGGCGGTTTTGCGGCACAAGGGAAACCGTCGGGTGGTAGACCCCTACCGTCGGGCGGTGGCGTGATTTAGGGTGAACCGTCGGGCGGCAAAGTGTGACGTTGGGCGATTGTCAGATGGGCTTGGGCCTGTTTTCTCTTGCGCTCCTCAGTTATAAATAGCCCTGTTGTGATTTCCAATTCATTCTTTTGACAGAAGAGGGCGGCCAGACCTACTTTTCACTTTCTAGAGAGGATCTCTTGGATGTTTAGGCTCCTTTTCATCTTTTCTAGGGTTTTTTTCCATTTCTTCCATTATTTTCATCTTGGTTCACCATGACAATGGTGAACTAAACCCTTTTGTTGTTGGGGGAACAATGTAATCTTTTGATATTCTCTTTTATTGAAACTCTTGTTGAATTATATGATTTTCATATGCGTTTATTATCAATTTTTGGGTTCTCATCTGTGCTTAAAGCTTTTATCGTTTCACTCATTCGGTAACTGTTATTTGCCTTTATTGATACGGGGACGTACAGTAATTGTCATGAACTAGTGAGTAATTCCTTGGTTAAGCAATACCACCTAGGGATAGGGGGTAAGACGACCAAAATTTTCTGCTTTTGTTTGTAATGCGTTGCTAGTTGCTAAAGGAGGCTAGGGATAGTAAGCCGATAATTAGTAATAGGCCCTTTTCGCCGAGGGATCAGGTTAAGGGGAGGCCAAGAAAGTTTGCATAACAATTAGATAATAAAGCATTTTAAACAAGAGGAGTAAATAAGAGAGAGCGAATTAGATGAAATAGTAAACCCCCAACAACTCCATTTATTCATACTCTTTTCTCGTCAACTGAATCACTCATTGCATGTTTATTTTCTGCTCTTGCATCCACGACAACTATTAATTTTTCATTCACAAGTCTTGCGATTTTGACTCACACGAATGATAAGGCCTTTCGAGTCTCATGGGAAGAACGATAATGGGTTATACCATTTTTATTACTTGAAACGATATGGTACACTTGCCATCCAGTTAACAACTGGTATCCTTGTCTTCCACCATGGGTGTGTGTTGGTCAAATTCATATGTACCTCCTGCAACATGGTTAGTGCACTGTGGCTCCACAGAAATAATACGCAGGGGTATAACACCCAATCCCAGTGTAACATGTTGAACATCTGTAAACCCTCAGAAAATGAATCAATTTCAAATATAGAAACAATATCAACAATAGTCTCAGATTCATGTTCATGGATGGAGAAAAAACATTCATATGTGATAGCAAAAAGTGGTTCTCATCATGCAAGGAGGGAGAATAAAAAACAAGCTCATCAACAATATAATCATCAACATACCTATCAATAACATCATCATCAACAGTAGAATCAGTCTTAGGTATGTTTACCTCCACCTCCCTGGATGTGGCTAAAGTGGTGGAAGATGAAAGTGGTCTACCTATCTCAAAGGTGTTGCTTATATCTACCTGTTCCTCAACATTTTCATCAGACTCAGTTAGAATCACCCATCATAAAGTTGGAAGCTGGTTGTATCACAGAATTCATTTCAACACAAATACAACAAGAACCAGCTTCACAACTACATTTAAAATTTTCAGAAAATTGTGAAAGATCAAAATTTAATCCTAAGTCTAAAGCATCTTCAGTTTTCACAGTTTCCATATCAAAATCATCACTAACATGTGAATCTGTAGCAGAATCAAGAATATTTGAATTCATGAACAACCGAGGCAAAGCAAGTGGAATTTCAAGTTTAGAGAAAACCTGTATTGATTCAAGATTCATCTCACCAATAAAATCAGAAGGATCAACTGCATCCTCAGGTGCAAGAGGGAAGACATAGGAGGGTGGGAAAGTAGATGATGCAGTAGTAAGGTCATGACTCTGCTCCCCATCTCCTATGTGAATGGCACTGACATCATCTGGAAGCTGAACAGTCTAGAATGGTGATTCCTCTGAAACTTGAGACTGTTCCTCGGTGAACTGCGCGGCCATCTGCCCCCACAACTCATTCAATGTAGGCTCAGAAGCAGTAGAAGATTTGGCAGGTGCCTCATGCTGTTGTTGTTGCCTCTGATTTTGCTGTTGTGGCTGCCTATTATTGTAGATGTTTGTAGCATAGGCATGAGGCTCATCATGACCAACAGGGTGCTACAAAGAAGGACAAGCATCTGTATAGTGGTCATTGGAAGGACATATAGCACTCAGTCGTGCAACAGATGCAGATGGAGGTGCTGGTTTCTGGTTGGATGCCAACTGTGTCACGAAACTCAAAAGAGAATCAAGCTTGCTTTCCAACTTCCTACCAGCAGCTGATGAAGATTGGTCAGGCTCATGAAACTGCTGCTGTTGTGGTTCCTTGACTGGTGGAGGCATACAAGCATTCTGTAATGGTGGTTCTTGACATTGATGCGGTGAAGTGCCACACCATCCCAGGTTAGGATCATTCCACCCAGAATCGTTGCTATATGAATCAGAATGATGTTGAGTAGGGCGGAATCTTTCCAAAAACATATGCTTAAGATCTTCCCAAGAAGTGATGGATCCTGGAGGAAGACAATACAGCCAATTCCTTGCTGCTTCTTGTAATAAATGCGGAAATGCCCTTAAAAACATGTGATCATTAGGAAAATTAGGAGGTTTCATTAAAGAGCATAATGTGTAGAACTCCTCCAAATGTCTACTTGGGCATTCACCTGCAAAACCATGAAACCTAGGCAACAAATGTATCAGTCCAATGTTGAAAACACAATGAATATCCTCCTCATCAAGTGGAAGCGGCTCCCAAGGAGCACTCTCATGAGATGGAGGAGGAACCTCACTGTTCTCAACATAGAAATCAACAGGAGAATCATAATCATAGGCACAGTATCCACATAACCAAAATAGGTAGACATGGGAAAGAAGGGGGAAAATAAGAATGCAATGCAAATATGCAACTAAAGTTACCTAAATGCAACACACAATGACGAACACACAAAACAGAACATCACACTCACAACACAAGACAAGACAATACACACTAACACAACAAAGACCTAAAACAAAACCGTTGGTCCCCGGCAACGGCGCCAAAATTTGATGGGTGTCGCACCCCATGCAAATTTAATGTGCATAAAGAATGCAGTATAGACTAGGAAGTGACTCCTAGGTCGTCTCTCAAAGATCGAATGTGGTTCGAGAATTAGGCCAAACACGAAGTCGGGGGGTTTTGTGAAAGGTTTTGTGAATGCGGATGAGTTAAATTAAAACACTGCCGCAAACAGAAATGCAAACAGATAAGCAGACAGAAATGTAAAAACGGAATCAAACACAGAATAAAAGCGGTTGGTCATTAACTCAATTACTATGCTTCCCATCATAGATCAACGACAAGTACACACTACTCTAATCTAAATCTGAGACGAATCACCCAACTAAGCGAAGGCTAATTCGGTCTTGAGAATTGCAATGAAGCGAATACAGTACACCTATTCCATCCTATGTGTTCTATACAGATCGATCAACTAAGCGAAGATACAATCACCAATCGAGCAACTAAGCGTATACCCATTGCAAGAACATAATCAGATTTCCTAGAGTGTCAAGCAGAGCAGAGTAAACATAAAGACAGTCTGGGGAATCTCAAGGAAACACAATAACTTTATTAATAACCAACCAACTAAGCTAAGCTAGCATCTCAATAAGTTAACACAATCAAACAGAACAAACAACATGAAAGTAAAAGAAAACAAGAAACTGAATACTGCAACAGATAAATAACCAAACATAATTAAAGCTATTAAAATGCAATGAGTAATCTAAAAAAAATCAAAAGCAAGTCATCATGGAAATGACACAAAAAGAATAACAATTGAACAATTGGCTAAAGCAGGTGAGTAGCTACTGTAAAGTGAAATTATAGCACCAAAAGTGATGTGTTGCACCGTTTTCCATCCCAAGGCTGTGACACCTCTCATCCTCTACCTGAACGTCATTTCTCAAAGCAATTAAAATGAATTCTCCAATTGAAAAAAACGTTGTACCCCTGAATGAATGAAGCACCGCTTGCTTCGTTTCTTCAATTGAAATTTAAAAGCCTTGTTCTCCAAAAAAATATTGCTGGACGGACTTTTCTTCCAAAGTGATTTTGATTGAATCATTGCGTCCAACTATGACACCTCTCCGTGAGTTTCTCCATCAATCAGCTTGCATCAACAACATCCCGAAACATTGTGCTCCATCCAAATGAAATGCAAAGAGTAAATTATGGAAAAAAAAATGCAAGCGAACTAGACTAGGTTTCAATCAGAGAATGCGTGAAAACCAAATTAAAAAGGGCTAGAGTAACTTCAACTAGTAGCTACTAATTTGGAGCTCTCCTCCCAAGAACCACGTTCCAGCCTCCAAAGTGCCAAATATATAAAAGCCAATATCTCCTAAAGAAAATATGAATGACGGCTACTACAAGTGTTTCCTTTTCAAAAATTAAAAGTGTGCCAATTTGTATTCATCCACAATCCCACAATTCCACTAAAAGCTCCATCTAAAAAAACAACATTCAAAGACCAAGGCTCCCAAAAGTGACGGCTGGACTTAATGTTTAAAAATAGCGAGAGCCATTTTTTCTCTACAGCAAACCTTTCAGCCAAAAGCTCAAAAATTAAGTGACGGCTGGTAAAGGAATGTTCACTAAGAGGCATAGTGTTACCTCTAAAATGGGTGGGGTCCACCCTAAAACCCTAGGGGCCATGTGCCAAGTGTCTTACAACTTTGGGCCCATCATATTTTTTCCAACAATGGCCTAAATGTGCACACGCTTGTCTAAAAAAACTAAACTTCTAAATTACAATTTTAATTAATTCTAAACTACTAAATTAAAATATAACTAATTCTAAATTTTCCATGTGGAGAGTCTTGAATTAATTTGTCTCCACCCCAATGCTCCAAAATATATCTCCAAAATTTTCCCTGCAATTAAAAATGCAATTAATCAGCTCAGAAAATTCAAATTAACTAAAATAAGAATTTCCGATCAAATTAAGCATAATTAGGAAAAACGAGAAAATACTAGACAATTAAGCACAATTCCCTGATTAATTCTAGCACAATAAACTAAGTGAAATCAATAAAATATCGACTCATCAGCCACCTTATGTCTCAACCCATAATGTTTAAGTACCTTCGCAAGCTGAGAATTACAAAAATGGGATCCCCCAAAACTGATGAGTACCCTAGGAGTTCCAAAGTGTGAAAAAATTTGCCTTTCCAAGAACTTAATCACTGTAATAGCATCATTCCTAGGACATGCCAAAGCTTCAACCCATTTACTCACATAGTCAAACGCCACCAATATATATTCATTATTGAAAGATGGTGGAAAGGGTCCAACAAAATCAATATCCCAGCAGTCAAAAACTTCAACCTCCAGAATGCCTTGTAAAGGCATCTCATGACGCCTTGAAATAGTCCCCCGTCCTTTGACATTTATCACAATTCCTAGCATGATTATAAGCATCTTTAAATAAAGTAGGCCAATAAAACCCTGACTGAAGAATCTTTGCAGTAGTTCTCTCTCCATTATAGTGACCTCCATAAGGTGAATCATGACAATGCCAAAGAATTCCTTCTGCCTCTTCTCTTGTCACACATCTCCTCAAAAGATTATCTGCTCCAATCTTGAACAAGTAAGGATCATCCCATATAAACTTCTTAGCATCATGTGAAAACCTTTTCCTCTGTTGCCAATACAACTCTTCTGGAATAACTCCTGCAACTTTAAAATTAGCCATATCAGCAAACAATGGCCTCTGCTAAATATACAAGAGTGTTTCGTCTGAAAAGGACTCCCAGATTTCTTTCTCCTTACTTGTGTCTTCATCATTGACTAACCGAGATAAGTGATCAGCAATCAAATTTTTACTCCCCTTTTTATCACAGATTTCCACATCAAACTCTTGTAGCAAGAGCACCCATTTAATCAATCGTGACTTTGAATCCGGCTTTGTCAACAAGTACTTTATATCCGCATGATCGGTGTAGATCATCACTTTAGACCGAATGAGATAAGGTCTAAACTTCTCCAAAGCATAAACTATCGCCAGAAATTCCTTCTCTGTAGTGGCATAATTAAATTGAGCTTCGTTCAAAACATTGCTAGCATAGTAGATAGTACGGAATACCTTCTCCCTTCTTTGGTCAAGCACAACACCTATATATAGCATAATCACTAGCATCACACATGAGCTCAAAATCTTTACTCTAATCTGAAGCTACAATCACTGGGGTAGAAATCAACCTCTTCTTCAAGACATCAAAAGCCTGTAAACATTCATCACTTATTACAAATGGTGTGTCTTTGACAAGCAAATTACTCAAAGGTTTAGCAATCTTTGAGAAGTCTTTAATAAATCTTCTATAAAACCCAGCATGGCCTACGAAACTCCGAATTCCTTTTACATTTGTCGGTGGTGGAAGTTTTTCAATAACCTCCACTTTTGCTTTATCCACTTTAATCCCCCTAGCAGAAATCCTATGGCCCAAAACAATTCCCTCTGTTACCATTAAATGGCACTTCTCCCAATTAAGAACAAGGTTTGTTTGAACACATCTTTTAAGAACAACATCCAGGTGGGTCAAACACTTCTGAAAGGAATCTCCAAAAACTGAAAAATCATTCATGAAGACTTCTATACACTTCTCCATAAGGTCTGCAAAAATAGCTTGCATACACCTTTGAAAAGTAGCTGGGGCATTACATAATCCAAATGGAATTTTTTTGTAAGCAAATACACCAAATGGACATTTAAAGGTCGTCTTCTCCTAATCTTTAGGATCTACCACAATCTGATTATACCCAGAATACCCATCCAGAAAGCAATAAAAATCTTGTCCAACCAGTCTTTCTAGCATCTAATCCATGAAAGGAAGAGGAAAATGATCCTTCCTAGTGGTTGTATTTAATTTCCTGTAATCAATGCACATCCGCCACCAGTAATTGTTCTTGTAGGAATAAGATCATTCTTCTCATTGTGAATCACTGTCATCCCTTCTTTCTTTGGAACCACTTGTACCGGACTTACCCATTTACTATCAGAAATTGAGTAAATAATACCAGCTTCAAAAAGCTTCAACACTTCTTTTCTGACCACCTCCTTCATCACAGGATTAAGCCTCCTTTGTGGTTGAGCTATTGGCCTATAATCATCCTCCATGAAAATGTTATGCATGCAATATGTTGGGCTTATACCTTTAAAATCTGAAATTGACCACCCAATAGCGCCTTTGTTGGCTTGCAAGACTCCTACCAACTTCTCTTCTTCTTTAGGAGATAATGAGTTACTAATGATGACTGACTTCCCTCCATTTTCTTCCAAGAACACGTACGTCAAATGTGATTGTAATGCCTTTAGCTCAAGCTTATTTTCTTTAACTTACTCCTTGGTCTCATTCTTCTCAAAACTAGCCTCACCTATTGGGATTTCTTTTGATACCTCCAAATCCTTCAAGCATTCGTCAATCAACTTCTCCTCCTCTTCATTCAAATCTTCACATTCATCAATAAGAGTTCTCTCAAGTGGAGAAGCATCACGCACCTTATTCCCTTGCATCATACAGATTTCATAAACAATATCAATTTGGAAACATGCTTTATCATACTTAGGATGTGACATTGCTCGAAACACGTCAAAACCTACCTCTTCATCTTGTACCCTGACTTTAAACTTGTCATTCTCTACATCAATTAAGATTCTGGCCGTCTTCATGAATGGTCTCCCTAGAATGAGAGGCACGTCTCCATTCTCCTCCATCTCCATTATGACAAAATCCACTGGAAATAAGAACTTATCCACCTTTAATAACACGTCTTCAACCACCTCATAGGGATATTTGAGAGATCTATCTACCAGTTGAAGAGTCATTCTCGTAGGCTTAAGTTCCAAGCCTTCAATCCTTTTTAACATAGAGAGTGGAATTACATTAATGCTAGCTCCCAAGTCAATTAAAGCTCTTCCAACTTCTAAATCTCCTATGGTACATGGAATGGTGAAACTCCCTAGATCTTGAAGTTTACTATATGATTGCACTGCAATTACGTTGCACTTCAATAGTCTCCATCTCAATATACTTTCTTTTCTTCATGAGAAGCTCCTTCAAAAACTTTGCAGATGAAGGCATTTGCTGTAGTGCCTCAGAAAAAGGTATGGTGATCTCAAGCTTCTTAAAAATCTCCATAAATCGCTCAAATTGTTTCTCTTTTTCCTTCCTTTAATAAATCTTTGGATAAGGAAGGGGTTTTTAAAACTCTTCTTTTTTCACTTTTTCAACCTCTTCTTTCTTTATTTTTCCCTCAACTCTATTTTTTTTCACTCCTCACACTTTCTTCTTCCTCTCTTTTCTTTTTCTGTTCACTTTCTTCTTCTTCACTCATTTTTTCTTTCTCTTTTCTCTCAGTTCTTCTCTCATCTAACACTTTACCACTCCTAGTAACAATGGTCTTACATTCTTCTTTTGAAACACTTCTCACATTCCTCTCACACCCCTTTATCTTCTCCATGTTCGTTTCCACTATAATTCTCATATCCTCCATGCTTTTGACATAGGACATACTCTTATTCATCACTTGCTGGAATTGTTCTTTAGAATTTGTGCTCTTCTTAGGTGGTGTGATTTGTGGTTGCCATTGAACTCTTGAAATATTCTGAATTTCCTGTGGCAGTAGAGAAAGTCTTTATATAACTTCTTTCAATTGTTTAGTGATCATTTTGTGTTGCTCAAGCACAACATCCTGATATTGTAAATGTGAAACCTATTGTTGTTGAAGAAAATCTCCACTTTCACTATTCATCTCATTGTCATTGACTGCCATATTCTCTATCAACTCATAAGCTTCCTCAGTAGTCTTTCTCTTGATATTACCTCCAGCTGAGGCATATAGCATAAGCTTAGACTGAGTGCCAAAACCTCCAAGGAACGTGAGAACTACAATTGTCTCATTAAAACCATGCACATGCGTCTTCCTTAGTAAACTTTTAAATCTGTCTCATGCTTGGCCTAGGGTTTCCTTCATGCCTTGCCTGAAAGAAGAGATATTCATTTTACCTTTGTTGATTTTAGACTGTGCAAAATATTTATTCAGAAATTTTGCCACCACAGCCTCCCAGGTTGTAAAGTTGTCTTCCAGAAAAGAATTGAGCCACAATTTCACATTGCCTCCCAATGAGAAAGGAAACAAACTAAGTTTAATTGCTTCATCCGGCACTCCGTTGATCTTCACCATATTGCAGATCTCATTAAATGTGGTGAGATGATCATATGGACTTTCGTGTGACAGTCCACTAAACTAGTTGCTTTGCACCAAATGTATCAACGCCGGTTTAACTTCCATGTTCAATGCATTGACCTTCAGCCTTGCAATGCTGTTAAAATGTTGAGGGTCAACCACATTATTTGCATCTGCCACAGTGCGTCTAAGAGGAGCTTCCTCCTCAAGCATATCTTCTATGCTCTGGTTGGATGTTTCTGGTGAGGGTTGCAACAGTCTCTCAGGAGAGGGGAACAATTCTCTAGGTGATCTTCGAACCTTCCCTCTCCTTTGAATTGCACTCAAACCTTCAAGAAGAGGTTCTTGATTTTTCTTACTCCTAGTATGAATTGTATCCTGCATACACAAGAAACAAAACCCTAAAAAGCACTTTTATATAAAAATAAAACAAAAATAAAACAAAACAAAAATCAAGTCAAAATTAATCAATAATCACGCTACTAGAATAGTTAACCACGAGTCCCCGACAATGGCACCAAAAACTTGTTAACACTCCGGCAAGTGTACCGAATCGTATCAAGTAATAATAAAACGGTAAGTCTGTTAAGCCCCTAGCAAGTGTACCAGACCGTTATCAAGTAATATAAATGGTAAGACCGAGTATCGTTCTCCCAAAGGACTCAATGGCCTAGACGTTCATGTGATTTGATTTTATAAGACTTGAAAGGAAAATAATTTGTAAGGTTGGTACAAAAACAGAATTTAAACATGCAAATGCAAATTTGAATCAGTTGGCAAAGAAGATTGTGAATTAATGGAGTTGTTGGGGTTTACAATTTCATCTTTATCCACCCTCCTATATCTACTAATCTTGTTAAATTAACTTTATTATCAATGTCATGCAGCTTTCTAATCTACTCAAAACTCGATTCCTATTATCAATTACTAGTTTACCATTCCTAGTCTCCCCAAGTAATCAATAACGCATGATAAACAGAAGTTTAAAGCAATTGGTCGTCATACTCCTATTCCTAGGTAGTATTGCTTAACCAAGAGAATTCCTATCAGTTCGAGACTTCCCAGTACATTCTCGTATCGGCAAAATCAAGGATGAATACACCGAATGAGTTAGAGGATGCAATCATGAAAATCGGATAAGAAAACCCAAACTATTGATAATACAAGCATGTGAATAAAACAAGAATTTCAATATAAGAGAGTTTCAAAAGATTACATTGTTCCCCAACAACAATGGGTTTAGTTCACCATGGACATGGTGAAACTAGATGAATTGAATGGAAGAGATGAAATAAAAAACCCTAGATTTGGTAGATTGGAGCTCCCCCATCAAAAAACCGCATCCAAGGAGTGAAAAGAGTGTTTTTGTGTCCTTTCTGCCAAAAGATTACAAACCCTAGGGTGTCCAATTCTTTAAATAGGACATAAAAATAACAGAAAACAAGTCTAAGCCCAAATAGATGATAAAAATCGCAGAAAACAGGTCCAGGCCCGCGTCCCTAGCGCTCAGCGCCCTATGGCACTGGCACTCAGCGCCCAACTGGCGCTCAGCGCTCTGGTCAACGTTTCTGGTCAATTGGTTGACTTTTCTAGTTGACTGGTTGACTTTTCTGCATTCTGATTGACTTTTCTGCACTGCAATTGATATTTCAACCTTTCTTTCCATTCATTCCAAAAACCTACAAAATCAAGGGAAACCAAGCATAAAACAAGAAAACCAACTTTGACTCTCTTGTTCTCTAACTTAAGAAAAATGCATGATTTCAAGCTAATTCTAAGCCATAAAGGGTGTGATTTAATATCAAAATTAAGTGTGAAAATAATGGTTTTTCTACCGTTATCATTTAGATTTTGACTGGTGGAATATTCAATAGGCCACCACAACAGTAGAAACAGTGGCAGCAACAACCCTCTCTGTCTGACAGAACCACAAGGTTTGAAGAGACTCTCCAACAATTCATGCAGGCAACTTTGTCTACCCAGAAAAGCATAGATGCCGCTATCAGGAACTTGGAGATACAGGTTGGCCAAATAGCCCAACAGTTGAAGGAGATGTCTTTTAAAGATTTTGGGGCTAATACTGAAGTTAACCCCAAAGAAAAATGTAAGGCTATAGCAAGTATGGAAAATGAGAGAGAAAAAGAGGAAAATGAGAAAAAAAAGAGAACAACAATGAAGAGAGGGAGAAAGAAAAAGAACGAAGAGAAGAGAGGGAAAAAAATTCAGTTGGAAAAAGAAGAGAGAGAATAAAAAAATGAGTTGATAGAGAAAAAAGAGAAAGAAGAAAAAAAATAGGGAGAAGAGGTTGAGAAAGAAATAAAAAATAAAAAAATTGAAAAAAATTTCCACCACCCTGAAAAATATTCCATACAACTGTTAACACCCTAGCAAGTGTACCAGATCGTATCAAGTAATAAATAGACGGTAAGTCCGAATATCGTTTCCCAAGGGACTCTTAGGCCTAGACGTTCATGTGAATTGATTTCATAAAACTTGACAAAGATTGAATTTAGGGTTTGTAATGTAAGACGAAAATAAACATGCAAGTGCAAAAGCTTGATCAATTGGCAAATAAAGATATGAATGAAGGGAGTTGTTGGGGTTTACGGTTTCATCCTAATCCACCCTCCTATATCTACTATTCTTATTAAATTCAACTTTTTTATCAATGTTCATGCAACTTTCTAATTTACTCTAAACCCGATTCCTCGGGGAAAAGTGCCTATCACCAATTACTAGTTTACTATTCCTAGTTTTCCTAGTAATTACTAACGCATTAATGATAGAAGCTTAAAGCAATTGACCATCCTATTCCAATTCCTAGGCAATATTTCATAATCAAGAAAATTCTTCTCAGTTCTAGATTTCCCCATATGTTCCCATATCGACAAAATCAATTATCATGACACTGAATGAGTTAAATAATGCAAGCTTTCAATTCAGAGAAGAAAACCCAAACTATTGATAACGAAAGTATATGAATAAAATAAGAACCTTGATATAAGAGAGTTTTAAAAGGATTACATCGTTCCTCAACAATAAAGGGTTTAGTTCACCATATTCATGGTGAATCTAGATGAATTGAATGGAAAGAATGAAAAGATAAACCCTAGATTTGGTATATTGGAGCTTTCGCATCCAAAAGTCGCTTCCAAGGAGTGTAGAAAGTGTTTTGATGTCTCTCTCTGCCAAAAGATACATTCTCTGGTGCGTTCTGGGTCTATTTATAATACAGAAAAATTAACAAAATTTTTGCCGAGGCCCATAAGTACACTGCTCGGCGGTAGGTGCGACACTCAAGTGGGACGCTCAACAGTCACACCCAAGCGTTAAACAGTGTTGTCTCTGAGAAGGCCACCGCTCAGTGGTGGATCTGGAGCTCAGCGATAGGCGCGATTCTTCATTTTCCCCTCAACGTTGGAGCTTGAGCGTCAAGCAGTGGCTTCTTCTCCAAAGCTGGTACTCATGGCTGGAATTGGCACTGAGCGGTAGCTGTGAGTCTTCCTTTGCATCTTTAGAATCATAGAAATGCAAGAAAAAAATACTCAAACACGAAGTGAATATGCAGAACAGTTTAATGTAATAGTGTAAACATGCATAGTCAACTTCACTCAGTACACAGTCGATTTCAAGATTCAATCAGATTCAATTAAGAAATTCAAGAGCAAGTGAATCTTAAAAAAAACACTAATTTTCATTTCTTCTTCAAAGATATTACATTGGATGAGCCAGAACAAGAACAAAGTAACAAAAAAAACATAGAATGCCATTCTAAGCCATCATCAAAAAGAAAATCAAAACTCCTAAGACACCTCAAGATTCAAAACATCTCTGATTAAACAAGACTTTATTCAGATTCAGAAGATTCTTCAATCTTTTTATCAGCACTGTTCTTTCCACTGTCTGAATCATCTACAGATGTGTCTCCAAAGGCATTTATCCGTAGAGCATAATTCATATTTTTGTGCAGCTCAGATAAAGACTCTTGCAGCATAATCATTTTGTCATCCAGTCTGTCAAATCTTTTGTCTACATGTCTTTCAAATATGGTCTGAGGATGGAAATTATATCTGGAGGAATCAACGTTTAATGGATTCAATTCATCTATGGTAGGAATATCACCAATCATAATCCGGTCTTCCTTTAATTTTCTGAAACCAACAGAGTCTAAGAAAAGCTTTTCCATTACGTTTCTCTTGTTGTAGTGGATGACCTTTTCATTTGTGAGGTTCACTTTTTGCAATTTTAATATAGTGCTTATGAAGACCCTATACGGTAGACAGAGTCCATTGCTTTTTGTAAACTTCATCATATGATCACGAATTGCAAAGGCCCAATTTGTTGGAGTATCAGAAAGCAGAGAGCAATTAACAGATATATATCTTCTCTGTTCAACAAAGATTGATCATCCTCCCTTGGAAGCAGAATCCAAGTTATCATATACGCACATAGACATTCATCCATCCTTAAGTCCCTAATTCTAAAAAAATCATCTTTATTAGCTAAATCATGATTCTTTAAGAGACAATTGTACAAATGTCTTTTGTGAAATCCTAAAATTCCATGATGTGTTAAAAGACCTTCTTGTTGAAGACCTGCTACATTCTTCCAAATGACGTGATCGATGGTGATGTCAACACCTTTCACTCTTGACTTTAGACTATTTCTTTCTCTCCTTAGATTGGAATAGAAAACTTTGACTAAGTTAGGATAACAGTCACCTTGCAGTTCAGCAAACTTTGTCAGACCAGCCTTTACCAGCCATTCTTCAAATTTGAATCCTTCATTGCGATAGAACAGAATGCTCATGGATTTGTGTCGCATAACTTCTTTGAAGCCCCACTTGCAGATGAAATTAGTTCTCTGGTCATCATCACTAAACCAACCAAAAGGATCAGCCTCTCTTATTGCAAACAGTGGACGCTTTCTAGGACGGGATGAAGAGGTAGCCATATCCAGTAGAACAGAACCTTCTTCTATCAGAATAAGGGTTTTTTTTTCAGAGTGTATGAACCAAGGGCATACCACACACCTATATATATAAACTTACGGGCGCGAACATACCAAGCAACGACCCATTTGAAAATTCAGAATTTTGTAAACCCAAAACAGAGGTTTCAATTTGATTTAAATAGAATGAAAGTTGACTCAAGTTTTTAACAGGATTGCCAAAAATAGAGTTGTACACCTTAAAACATATAGTCGAATAGATTCATAATAAAGTCGACTAAAATTCGTGAAACTATTTTTCAAAACACATTCAATAATTTGATCATACATACAATCAGAATCTATCAGAATCTAAACAAAATAAAAACTGACAACTGCTCAGCCCTTAATTTAAGCGCTCAGCGGTTTGCCCTTTAGCCGCAGGACCGCTCAGCGGTCAGTTTTACCGTTGAGCAGTTTCTCCAATCCTTCTTTTCATCCTTTTTCTTCATCTTTCACGTGTCTAAGTCCACCTTGCTTCACTTCCATTTTCAATTCATCTCAAAACCCTGCAAAACAATATAAAAACAAGCATAATATCTCTAAAACCAATTTTTGACTCTCACGTGACTCAACTAAGTATTTTACTCGATTTTAAGCTCATTCTAAGCCATAAAGGGTGTGTTTTGATATCAAATTTAAGTATGAAAATAATGGTTTTTAGACCGTTATAACTTAGGTTCAAAAAGGTTTCAACATACAGTGTTCCTTTTTCATATGGGACGACGAAAAGGGCTTTTCAAAAATGATCTTGATCATATGACACATACATGCAATTCAATCAATCACATAAACTCAGGCAAAATCATTCATGCTTTCACATAGCTAGCAAATATATCAACAAGAACTCTGGAGCTCAAAGACCCCACACAAGCTTATTCCAATCATTCAATCAAATACCCTACTTAGCCTCGTAATCACAATCACAAGTCATAATGCATATGTTCACATAGCTAGTGAACACTCCACCTGTATATCAGCATATGGCAATCTCAATCATCATTCGAAACAAGCATCATCAAGCAATAATCTCATGCAATCAACAGTCAAACCATCATAACAGAGAAGTTTTAGACCAAGTATATTCCCCTATGCTACTCAACAGAAGAAAACCTATACTGCTAATTCAAATTACACAACAAAAACAAAAGATAAGAAAATCCCTGTTCTAGTGCAAACAACATCCATCAGTGGATGTTGTGTAGACTCCTCAACCCATGCTATCATCGGAGTCCTCCTCTCCATCCTCAACATCCTCAAAATCATCATCATCATTGTCGTCTTCGTCCTCCTCCATGAATAGAGCTTCAACTACTCCAGATTTAATGCCCTGTGCCTGTTCTGGCATGGCCACTATGTTGGCGAACTCATCCATCATCCACCTATGCGTAGGAGCTGTATCATACAAACTCACAATCATCTTTGCAGTGGCCATCTGTCCCCTGTGGATTGCCTCCAATCTAGACTACATCAGAGACATATACATGTCTCTCATCTGAAACGGCTCAGCATCATGGCTCATCTCCTCCTAGCACGCCTCCTAGGTACATCTTGAGCCGCCTCTGCTCCTCCATAAAACTGTCTATAATAGGCCTCATCAATGGCCTTCCTAGGGCGCTCAAAAGATAGAGTAGATATATCCACCCCAGCTGCATGGCATAATTGTGTGATCAGAGATGGATGCCCCAATGGTGCTTTATTGCTGGTAGTCATCGCACAGCTCCTAATCTCATTGGCTATCACTTGGCCATGTTGATGTTCATACCACTCAGCACACAATAGATGAAAAGGGCCCTTTTAACATTAATGTCAGAAATATCGGAACATGGAGTCACATTGGCACGTGTGAATGCCATCCAATATTGTGCCAAAGGCGTCAAATCACCCCTCTTGATATTAATAGTTGCTCCACTAGGGTTCCTGTAGAAAAGTCGTTCAGGCATACAAAGCACTCATTCCATGTCATCAAAATCAGTGGCTTCTATCATATTCAGCTCATACTGACACTTCTCTCCTTCCCATTGTGCATTGAGGAACCTGTTGATGGTCTCAGGGTCATACTTGATAACCTTACCTCTTACATAGCTCATGTAATGAGTACAATGAGAACCCTCCAATGGCATGGCATACGTATAAAACTCCTTCACCACAACTATGTTGGCAGGAGCAGGGTATGTTGCCAACTTCTCCCAGTTTCTTTCCTCCAACTCTTGTCCAAACTGTGGAGCATAGTCTGGAATCCATCTTGCCTTCCTCTCCATTATCAGACGTCTCTCTTGGACCTTGAGAAAATATTTCTCATGCCTCCTGTGCAATAACCTGTGGTTATAGAACAACTCAGGTTCTCTTCTTTTATGGCCTATGGTTTTCGTTCTCTTACCTAAAGAAGATGTCATTCCTACATTACACACAATTCACAAAACCACAACAAAGCACATTAGGCATTAGCGAATAACCAAAACATGTCCTATCTCAACACTGATAAGCGTTGGGACTGAATAGCACCCCTTAGAGTAAACTGCCAAACCAAAAAAAAATAAGGAAGCTCAAGCTGTCAGGCCGCCGCGCAGCAGTGACAACGGCAATTTTTCAATAACACTCTGATGAGTCGATATTTTATTGATTTCACTTAGCTTATTGTACCGAATTTAATCAGGGAATTGTGTTTATTTGTCCGGTATTTTCCCGTTTTTCCTAATTATGCTTAATTTGATCGGAAATTCTAATTTTAATTAATTTGAATTTTCTGAGCTAATTATTTGCATTATTATTTTCAGGGAAAATTTTGGACAAACAATTTGGAACATTTGGAAGGAGACAAAATAATTCAAGACTCTCCGCATGGAAAATTTAGAAGTAGTTATATTTTAATTTAGTAGTTTGGAATTAATCAATGTGTAATTTATTAGTCTAGTTTTTAGACAACCTTTGCACATTGGGCCATTAAAAATATGTTGGGGCCCAAATTTTGGTGACTCATGTCCTACCTAGGGTTGGGTGGACCCCACCCTAAATTTTCAGAACACACCTCAAGGTCCTAGTTTTTTAGCCAGCCGTCATTTTTTAGACTCTCTTGGCTGGAACGTTTGAATGAAAAAATGTAGCACTTGTTTTGTCCCAGCCGCCGCTCACGGTGAAATCCATTTGGTTAATACATACTTTGTTTTTTTTATTGAAATTTTAGTTCATGTTAGTCACAGCCGAGAAGCACACGGAAGCAATCTTTTCTTTCTCTGAAACACTATTTTAAATGGTGATTGATGTGGGAGAATGTAGAAAGCAGCCGCATCTTGTTTCACTTGGTTTTGCTTTGAATATGTTTATTAAAGTAATGAGCTTTTGGATGCTTCCTTTTATTTCATTTTGGAAAATGGTGCAGATGCAAGGATGAAATGGAGACACACGGTCTTGGAGTTGCAGCCTCCACCACTTAGGAATTCATTTGTTTTTAGATAGAAAAGGGTCATCTTGCTTAATTGAATTTGAGTGTGCTGTCAGGGAGTTGCAGCCATCATTTCCATTTGTTTATTTCCTTTCGAATAATGTTTTTTTTATTAGATGCTTAATTTTATTTAGAAGAAGACTTGCACTGTGATTTTTGCTGCAGAAGTGCTCTCAACCGTTGTTAGCTGCAACATTTTTAATTGGAGAGAGGAGGTGCAAGGAATCAACATATTCATTTGGCAATTGAAGTGATGTGACGGAAGAAGGCAAAATGCATTTTATTTAAGCTAGCTGCAAGGATGTGCGGATTTAATTTGGTGTGCACATGGGTTGCGTTTCATTTGGAGGAGGTGGACCCATTGGTTTTCTTATAGAAGAAAGCAATATTCAATTGTTGGGAGCTCACGCCCTAAAGGAGGAGACACGGGTTACACTCATATTTATAAGTTAATGCATTTTGCTTAGTGCATTCCAAGCGTTGATTTCATTCTAAGCTGCTATGTGCATACCAGACTTAAGAAATTTGCATTTATGATTTATCACCGTAGACTAGTTTTTATTTTATTTATTATTCACCAAGCTTATGTTTCTATGCCTCCTTTGCCTTGGATGGAATGTGGACATTTTTAAATGCCGCTAGGTTAATTTCTTTAGATAGTTATTTTTTTTATGTTGTTGTTTTTATTTAATTTTAATCTTCACATGCTTATTCTGTTCAGTGGTGATAATTTAATTGCAATGTTAGTTTAAGTTAGTCGGTTGGTTGTTAATAAAATTACATTGCTTCTTTGAGATTCTCAAACTGTACTTGTGTTTATATTGCTGCATTTGATTTTGTTTTTTCCATCTGTGTTTACATTGTTGTTTGCATCTGTGTTTTTAATTTGATTCATTTGCATTCACAAACCTTTCACAACCCCCCCAACTTTGTGTTAGACCTAATTCTCAATCCACATTTGGTCCTTGAGAGACGACCTAGGAGTCACTCCCTAGCACTATGCTGCATTCTTTTATGCAATTAAATTTGATCGGGCGGTGACCAACGGTTCGGTTTTAGCTCTTTTGTTGTGTTAGTGTGTGTTGTGTTTTGTCTTGTGTTGTGAGTGTGATTTTCTATTTTGTGTGTTCGTCATTGTGTGTTGCATTCAGGTAGCTTAGGTTGCATATTTTCAATGCATTCTTCTTTTCCCCCTTCTTTCCCATGTCTATCTGTTTTGGCTATGTGGATACTGTTTCTTCTACCTGTGCCTCTGATATTGCTTCTCATGCATATTCTGCTGATTTTTATGTTGAGAACAATATGACTCATCCTTCCATTCTTGAGAGTGCTCTTTGGGAGCCGATTCCACTTGACGAGGTTGATGTTCATTGTGTTCTCACCTCTGGACTTACAGATTTGCTGCCTAGGTTTCATGGGTTTGTAGGTGAATGCCCACATAGACATTTGGAGGAGTTCTACACCATTTGCTCTTCGAAGAAACCTCTTCATGTCCCTGATGATCACATGTTTTTAAGGGCATTTCCGCATTCATTAGAAGAAGCAGCATGGGAGTGGCTTATTCATCTTCCACCAGAATTCAGGGCCAATTGGGAAGATCTTAAGCATTTGTTTTTGGATAGATTCTCCCCTACTCAGCATCATTTTGATTCATATAGCAACGATCCTAGGTGGAATGATCCTGACCTGGGATGGTATGGTACTTCACAGCTTCAATATCAAGAACCACCATTCCAGAGTACTTGTATGCCTCCACCTGTCCAGGAGCCACAGCAGCTGCAGTCTCATGAGCCTGTCCAAGCAACTCCTCATCCTCACACTACTTCTGAGCCTACATTGATGGAGTTGTTGAGACAGATGACTACTCAGAATATGCAATATCAGGAGTTTCAGCAGGAATTTATAGCTTCCTTTCAGAGCTTGATCAAACAGGTGGGGCAGATGGTCACTCAGCTCATTGAGGAACAATCTCAAGTTTCAGAGGAATCACCATTTCAGGCTGTTTAGCTTCTAGATGATGTTGATGCCATCCACATAGGAGATGAGGAGCAGAGTCATGAGCTTAGTGTTGTGCCACCTACTTTCCCACACTCCTATGTCCCCAGTCTTGCACCTGAGGAAACTGATGAAGAATTTGAGGACCAGGCTGACATAAGTACCACTTTTGAGATAGGTAGACCAGCTTCACCTTCCACCACTCAACCAATTTTCAGGGAAGTGGAGGTAGGAATACCTATTATTGATTACGTTGTTGATGATTATGTTGTTGATAGGTATGTTGATGTTGATGATATTGATGAGCATGCTTTTGATTTTCACTCTCTGCATGATGAGAAACAACTTTTGTCATCTTGTCTGAATGTTTATTCTCCATGCACTGAACCTGAATCTAATTTTGTTGTTGATATTGCTTTTGAATTTGAAAGTGATTCATGTTCTGAGAGTTTATCTGAGGTTGGGCCTCTTACACTGAGATTGGGTGTTATACCCTTGCATATTATTTCTGTGGAGCCACAATGTACTAACCATGTTGCAGGAGGTACACATGCATTTGATCAACACACACCCACAGTGGAGAACAAGGGTGCTAACATTCACAAAAGCTTCAACGTCAGTTGGCACCAGCTGAACCTGCTCATCAACAATCACTACTTCTTAGATCCAGCTGTGGAGGACATCTCCCTGCTTGATCAAATCTGGAGGATGAAGCAGTTCTTCCTCAAGACTTCCTTGCTGAATCCGGTGGTGGAAGAGATCTCCCTGAAAGTCCAAAATTGGCAACTGCCACCATGATCAGGGGAGTTTTCCTTTTTCCTTCTCCTCCCTTTCTCGCTTTTATTGCACTTGTCCATGATCTGTAGACTGTTCTGAATTTTGATCTGATGATTGTGACACATTGAGGACATTGTCTAGTTTAAGTGTGGTCTATTGGAGGAGATTCTGATTTTTCTTTTATTAGTTTATGTTTTCTGCGTTAAATTTTTTGTTTTCTAGGTAGTTTTTGCTTTCTCTTGTGTATAGTTTTGCATGTTTCTCTTGACTTCTGGACTTTGTTTAGGTTGTCAGTTTTTCCTTCACTTCATTGATACTCTGATATGTTTGAAATCCTTGCTTTTCTTTGCTTGGAAAGATGATTATGATGTTTGAGAGGTTGATTTGATTGTGACAGAAATACCATGTGTGAGAATATGAGCCACTTGATATTCTTTCTTGTGTGTGATTTGTCTCTTGATTGCTTGCACATATTCCTTGGCTTGACTCTGTTTGATGATTCTTGATTGATATGCATGTTTGAAAGTGATAAAGGCAGTTTTTGTTGAGCCTCTCTAGCCAAATGAGCCTACCCTGTTATGATCCATTGATGACCCCTTTTGAGCCTATGCTTTCCCCATTTCTTTGTTTTGAAGCTCATACACAAGCCCTGACTGAAAAACCATGATTACCTTAACCTTAGGGAATTTTGGAGCATTGGAAGTGTTTTTGGAATAAGTGTGGTCTCCTGGGATATTCAGATGAATTGGTTAGTTGGCTCCGTTTTCTTGTTTGTTTTGTAAATATGTTGTGTATCTTGTCTCTTAGAGTTGCGTTCTGAAAATAGAGAAAAGAAAAGAGAGAAGATGAAAAAAAAAGAAAAAAAATACAGAAAAATGAGAAAAATTAAAAAATTTGTGTGAATAATGGAGTCAAGAAGAGGATTGAAATAGAGGGTTTGGGTGTGATTTGACTGTGTAGACACTTTTTCCCCATTGCTCCTCTATTTCTTTCAGTTTATAGCTTCTCATCCATATTATATCCTCCCTTGTCCTTGGCCCCATTACATCCATAAAAGACCTTTTGATTTGAACATGCATATGTTTTGAGTGTTGATATTAGAGGCTTGCCAAGTCTATTTGTGTTTGCTTTCTTGAGTGCATTGAGTTGACACTGTTTACCCTAGACACTTGAGAGAAACACTGATAGTGCATCTGTGAGGTTTTGTTGCTTTTGATTCTTCTCTTGAGCTGATTGATCATTTTGCCATGCTTTGAATTGCTTGGATGACTTCATGAGTGTCTGCTTTCTCTGATTCTGTGTTAGATGCTATCTACTTCTTTTCTTTGTCCAGATTTCTTGAGGGTTGTCTAATCTTGTTTCTTCCCTTGTGAGTCTTTGTTTCTGTGTGATGTGTGTCAATTCCCTGATGTCCTTTGATCTATTCTCTGATTTGCGTCTTGATTTTGCCCCGGAGTGCAAAAGACTAAGTGTGGTCTATTTTGATGAGTCGATATTTTATTGATTTCACTTAGCTTATTGTACCGAATTTAATCAGAGAATTGTATTTATTTGTCCGGTATTTTCCCGTTTTTCCTAATTATGCTTAATTTGATCAGAAATTCTAATTTTAATTAATTTGAATTTTCTGAGCTAATTATTTGCATTATTATTTTCAGGGAAAATTT
Organism: Vigna mungo; assembly: GCA_036885675.1. Taxonomy (NCBI): domain Eukaryota; kingdom Viridiplantae; phylum Streptophyta; class Magnoliopsida; order Fabales; family Fabaceae; genus Vigna; species Vigna mungo. Next base: position 13,801,863 of record CP144698.1, on the reverse strand, counting down.
TGGACAAACAATTTGGAACATTTGGAAGGAGACAAAATAATTCAAGACTCTCCGCATGGAAAATTTAGAATTAGTTATATTTTAATTTAGTAATTTGGAATTAATCAATGTGTAATTTATTAGTCTAGTTTTTAGACAACCTTTGCACATTGGGCCATTAAAAATATGTTGGGGCCCAAATTTTGGTGACTCATGTCCTACCTAGGGTTGGGTGGACCCCACCCTAAATTTTCAGCACACACCTCAAGGTCCTAGTTTTTTAGCCAGCCGTCATTTTTGAGACTCTCTTGGCTGGAACGTTTGAATGAAAAAATGTAGCACTTGTTTTGTCCCAGCCGCCGCTCACGGTGAAATCCATTTGGTTAATACATACTTTGTTTTTTTATTGAAATTTTAGTTCATGTTAGTCACAGCCGAGAAGCACACGGAAGCAATCTTTTCTTTCTCTGAAACGCTATTTTAAATGGTGATTGATGTGGGAGAATGTACAAAGCAGCCACATCTTGTTTCACTTGGTTTTGCTTTGAACATTTTTATTAAAGTAATGAGCTTTTGGATGCTTGCTTTTATTTCATTTTTGAAAACGGTGCAGATGCAAGGATGAAATGGAGATACATGGTCTTGGAGTTGCAGCCTCCACCACTTAGGAATTCATTTGCTTTTAGGTAGAAAAGGGTCATCTTGCTTAATTGAATTTGAGTGTGCTGTCAGGGAGTTGCAGCCGTCATTTCCATTTGTTTATTTGCTTTCGAACAATTTTTTTTTATTAGATGCTTAATTTTATTTAGAAGAAGACTTGCACTGTGATTTTTGCTGCAGAAGTGCTCTCAACCGTTGTCAGCTGCAGCGTTTTTAATTGGAGAGAGGAGGTGCAAGGAATCAACATATTCATTTGGCAATTGAAGTGATGTGACGGAAGAAGGCAAAATGCATTTTATTTAAGCTAGCTGCAAGGATGTGCGGATTTAATTTGGTGTGCACATGGGTTGCGTTTCATTTGGAGGAAGTGGACCCATTGGTTTTCTTTTAGAAGAAAGCAATATTCAATTGCTGGGAGCTCACGCCCTAAAGGAGGAGACACGGGTTACACTCATATTTATAAGTTAATGTATTTTTCTTAGTGCATTCCAAGCATTGATTTCATTCTAAGCTGCTGTGTGCTTACCGGACTTAAGAAATTTGCATTTATGATTTATCACCGTAGACTAGTTTTCATTTTATTTATTATTCACCAAGCTGATGTTTCTATGTCTCCTTTGCCTTGGATGGAATGTGGACATTTTTAAATGTCGTTAGGTTAATTTCTTTAGATAGTTTTTTTTTTATGTTGTTGTTTTTATTTAATTTTAATCTTCACATGCTTATTCTGTTCAGTGGTGATAATTTAATTGCAATGTTAGTTTAAGTTAGTTGGTTGGTTGTTAATAGAATTACATTGCTTCTTTGAGATTCTCGAACTGTACTTGTGTTTATATTGTTGCATTTGATTCCGTTTTTCCCATTTATGTTTACATTGTTGTTTGCATCTGTGGTTTTAATTTGATTCATCCGCATTCACAAACCTTTCACAACCCCCCCCCCCCCACTTTGTGTTAGACCTAATTCTCGATCAACATTTGGTCCTTGAGAGACGACCAAGGAGTCACTTCCTAGCACTATGCTGCATTCTTTTATGCAATTAAATTTGATCGAGCAGCGACACCCATCACACTCCTACATGCTTCTATTCTCCACCCAAATGCAAATTTCACAATTCCAAGCATCAATCATATAATTTAAACGGTGCAAATAGTTTCAATTTCATCAAATCATGCCTAAAAATTAAAAACCTTAATTTCTCATGCTTCTACAAACTTTTCTATCATGTTCATGCTTTGGAAACCCTAGAATGAAAAATGTATGACTTACTTGGGTGGAGAGACCTTATTTGCTTGAAAAATGCTCCTTAGATGATGATGAATGCAGCCCTAGATGTATGGCTCTCAAGAAACCCCAAACTTTGATCATGAACTAAGTTCAAATTTGAAAAATTTTGGGTTTTCAAGAGAAAGAATGATGGAAAAAGTGTTGGGAAATCTTTGAAAGAGTGTTTGAGAGTGAAAGAGTAGTTAGGGATCTAAAATAGAGTGTTTGGGTGGCCCTAAGGGATAGATAAACTAAACCTAGGGCCAAAGAATCAAGCCCCTTTTAAAAAACCCGAATAGCCCCATAGTGACGCCACCGCCCGGTAGTGAATAACACCGCCCAACGGTGTGCGCGGTTTACACCCCTCTCTTTTTTTTTTGTTTCAAACGTTTTATCCCTTTAAACCTTCAAATTCAACTTTCAAAAATTATTTTAATACAATTCCCAATCACTTGACTCACGTATGAAATTAGAACAGAATTAAAACATGCAAAAATAAATCAATCAACTGGGTTGCCTCCCAGGTAGCGCTTGTTTAACGTCACGAGCGTGACCCAAACCTTTCTAGCACTTATCAGTAAGTGCAACCCTTACCAACACCCATCAGTAGGTGTGCCTTCCTATATCCTTCAGTGAATACAAAATAAACCTGGCATCCCTTAGTGAATGCCACCCAATAAAAAAATTGTTTAACACAAACCCAAAAATTACAAAACCAAAATAATTCAAGAAAAATAATGTTCAACAATCACTGTGTGCCTCCCAACAAGCGCTCTTTTAATGTCACTAGGTTGACCCAATAAAGCTGACGTCTCATCCTCCATGTTGGTGCCTTCTTCTCCTTCATCACACGAACTCATCAATTGCTTCCGGTCCACCTTCTTGACTGTCCTATAATATGGAGCTTCAATCTCTATCACTCCATTCTCTTTATAACCTTTCACCACCTATAACTTCTTCTTGTATCTCACCGGAGTTCCTTTACTTGCATGAAATCACCATTATTACCTTTGTTGACCACTTTAGCATATTGAAGCCAATCAACTACTGCATTCTTCTTTGAAGCTTTATGCTTTGCCCTCTTTTTCATTCGCATATGCTTCTCTTTGGAAAGATTATATATTACCTTTTCTTCTTGGTCTTTAAGCATAATCACCCCATCATAAACACTTAATTTTGGAAAACAGGTAGGCTTCTTTTTACGCCAAGAGGGGGGTCAATTGGTGGTTTATCAAAAACAAAGTCTTTTCACAATCCTGAAATCAAAGTTTTAAACTTTTCAAACTTTCTTGAAATACAATGATACAATCACCAACTATCTCACAATATTATCTCAAATATGATATTTTCAGCAAATAATAGCAGAGATAATAAGCAGATATATCAAAATAAGCAATCACGAAAAGAATAACCAAATTCCAGAATTGAAATTGTTAACCCTGTTATGTGCAGTCGATTGCATTATTTCCTCAGTTGACTTCATTGCTTTCCAAAGTTGTTGAATTCCTATTGATAGTTTCAAAGCAATGTTATTCCTGCAAAAACTTTCAAAGATCCTTTCTAGATCAAGGCACTTTAGTTATGCAAGAAAAAAGAGTTATGAATAACAGAAGTCAATGTATATAGATGTGTAACAGTTTAGCATAGTTGACTTCATACAAAATGCAGTCAAATGAATCAATCAGATCAATTGATATTAAACCAGATTTAAAGCAATAGAATTGATTCAAAATACTGATTTCATTTCCTTGAAAAGAAGATATTACAATGAAAAAATTAGACAAGGAACACACCAAAAGATATGACATACTAAGCCAACTACAAAAGAGAAGCAAAAAAAATCTATTTTATTAGGGACAACTTTGAAATATAGGACAGTCATGTTTCCTAGTTCCCTAAGTCAGTCAGAAGTTTTCAGTTGAATCTTCTTCAACAAAGCCTTCAGTCACCAATTGCAGATTTGGACTATACATTCTTTCAAGTTTATCGTATTTGTTGTGTAGGATCCTTATTTGTTCTGCAGCGTATTTTTTGAAGTTTGTTTCAGGAAAGAAGTGTGTTCCAGCAGTTGTTGTAATCCCTGCCTTTCTAGTGAAATTTTCCAGAGAGTGCTCACCCATGAATCCCCATCCGTTTATGGTTTTTACTAACCCGAGTGACATGAGTGAATCTCGGTCAAATACATTTGAAGATCCCCAGATACACTTTTGTTCATTTCTAACATCAACACCTACGGGTACCGAGACTTTTCTTATCAGACAAGCGTAAGGTAGGTACAGCGATCTTCTCAGTGCAAAATATTCCATATGATCTTTTACCACTTGCAACCAGTTTGTGGAAATGCTATTTTTGATAGCATGAGGCATATATATATATATATATATATATATATATCCTCGGTGGACATTCGGTCTTTCTTGATTCTGCCAGGCAGAATGATTTTCAAAAAGTCGAATAAGTTCACAAGGTAGTTGGCTACAGTAACACTTCAAGATTTTCAAAAACAGAGTTCGACACACACAAACAAGCGTAGTCGAATGAATTAATAATATCGTCAACTAAGATGCATGAAAAACAGAGTTTTACACACAGACAATCAATCATTCAGACAGACAATATATTCTTGTCATCACACAACAACAACATATGCAATTCAGCAATAATGCAGTAAATTGATACAAATTTATCAGTTGTAGATTCTCAAGATAATGATTTAATCCAGATTGACCCATCCTTGAGATCACACTGTATCAGCTTTATATCCTGCAAAAACAGATTAAGATTTGGTTGTTGGTACGCATTTAACTTTGGGTCCATGATTGTCAGTTCTTGTTACCGATTCCTTTGGTTTCCAAACAAATAATTTCTGAGGAACAACAACATTTCTATAATAGCAATTTTTAACAGTATGACCAACACAATTACAATAGAAACATGCATATTTAGCAAGTTTACTTAAATCAGTAAATCTCTTAGTATTGCTTCTGCTAGATGGAGCTTTGTAGCCTATTCCTTGCTTAAAAATAGCTCTGCCAGATGATTTTAGTACAACATTTAAATTGTCTCTTCCTTGAGCAAAACTTAGCTAGCTTGCTAGTTAAGTAAATCTATCTTTTCAACATAAGTAGGACAATTTTCACAGATTTTATCTACTGTAACAGTTTCAATCTTGACACTTTTAGCAGATAACTGATAAGGGTTGAAAAACCGTTATTTTCATATGTTATTTTAGACCAAATTACTCCCTTTACTGCGTAGAATGAGCTTGGAATCAAACAAAACTCAATAAATGAGTTAGTCGAGAGTCGAAAGTTGTTTTTAGTGATATTATGCTTGTTTTGCATTGTTTTGTAGCAATTTTGATGGAAGTGAAGAATGGAGTTGGAGATGAAGGTCTTAGACTCAGGACAGAGGAAGAAAACCAAGAAAAGAAGAGTCTAGGAACCGCCCGGCGGAAAAAATAAATCGCTGGGCGGCCAGATGCGAGGAGTAGCACCCTGCCGTGGACGCCTGGCGGTTTTGCGATTAGAGTCAAACAGCCGGGCGGTTTCGCGATAAGAGGCAAACCGCCAGGCGGCATAAGTGTGACGGCGGACGGTTGTCTGCTGGGCTTGGGCCTGTTTTTTGTGACGCTCCTCAGCTATAAATAGCCCTGTTGCGATTTCATTCTCATTCTTTTGACAGAAGAGGGCGGCCAGACCTAATTTCCATTCTCTGGAAAAGATCTCTTGGATGCTTAGGCTCCTTTTCATCCTATCTAGGGTTTGCTCTTCTATTCTTCCATTATTTTCGTCTTGGTTCACCATGACAATGGTGAACTAAACCCTTTTGTTGTTGGGGGAAACAATGTAATCTTTTGAAACTCTCTTTTATTGAAACTCTTGTTTATTTATATGATTTTCATATGCTTTGATTATCAATTGTTGGGTTCTTATCTGCGCTTAAGGCTTTTATCATTTAACTCATTTGATAACTGTTGTTTGTCTCTATTGATACAGGAACGTACAGTAATGTCATGAACTGGTGAGAAATTCCTTGATTAATGAAATACCACCTAGAGATAAGGAGGTAGGACGATCAATTGTTTTTGCTTCTGTTCGGTAATGCATTGCTAGTTACTAGGGGAGGCTAAGGATAGCAAGCTGGTAATTAGTAATAGGCTCTTTTCCCCGACGGATCGGGCTAAGGGTAGGCCAAGAAAGTTTGCATAACAATTAGATAACAAGGCAAATTAAACAAGAGGAGAAGATAAGAGAGGGCGGATAAGATGAAATTGTAAACCCCCAACAACTCCATTCATTCATAGTGTTTTTCGTCAACTGAATCAACACATTGCATGTTTATTTTCTGTCTTTGCATTCCACACAATTAATTTTTCTCTCTACAAGTCTTACGATTTTAGTTCACGCGAACGATAAGGCCTTTCAAGTCTCTTGGGAAGAACGATATCGGGTTTTACCGATTATATTACTTGGAACGATCTGGTACGCTTGCCAGTGAGTCAACAATAACAAAGCTTCATTTAACTCTTTTTCTAATCTCTCATTCTCAGCAACAAGGTTATTAATTCTATATTCATAGTCTCTTCCTTTAGAGTTAAGTCTATTAACCTTGTATTGCAGTCGCATTGCTTCAGCATGCAGTTCTCTGAATGTCTCCATAAGTTGCTGATATTTCTCTTCTATAGGCAGCTTCTAAAATTCATCATCACTGTCACTTTCATTTCTTGATGTTCCAGCCATGTGGCATATGTTGGATTCCTCCTCTTGATCAGCATCTTCATCACTTGAACTTTCAGAATCTGAATTCTTCCAAGCAATCTATGCTCCTTTTCTTTTCAGATTTTTGCCTTTAGGGAATCTTTTCTTTCCTTTGTGCTTCGGTTGTAATTCAGGACAATCGGGCTTGATGTGACCTTCCTTTCCACATTCATAGCACTGGACAGCATTTGTACTGAAGCTTTTCTTCTTGCCTTGACCTACATGGTTAGACAGTTGACTATCATTTTCCATAAGTCGACTAAACTTTCGTACCATAAAGGTCATCAATCCTCTTTCGTCCATCTCTGTTTCAGAGTTGTTCTTGCTTGAGACTTTCAGAGCAATGGATTTCTTTTCTTCAATCTCCTCTTCATCCTTCAATCTCTACCAAGTTCCAATTCATGTTCTCGTAACTTTCCAAACAAGGTAGCCATGTTCATTGTTGTGAGATCTTTGGATTCAGAGATTGCAGTGACTTTTGGTTGCCAATTTTTGTTCAGACTTTTCAAAATCTTGATATTGATCTCTTCTTTATCAAAGACTTTTCCGAGAGCCATTAGATGATTAACAATGTGAGTGAATCGTTTCTGCACATCATAAATGCTTTCACCAGCTTTCATTCTGAACAATTCATACTCTTGTATCAGTGAATTCTTTCTTACTCTCTTTACTTCATCTGTGCCTTCATGAGTAACCTTCAAGACATCCCACATTTCGTTTGCAAATTTGCATTGAGATATCCTGAAAAATTCATCAACAGTTAGTGTAGAGGCAATAATATTCCTAGCTTTAATATCATACTGAGCTTTTCTATTCTCATCAGCAGTCCACTCAGTAAAAGGTTTTAAAACAGTTTCTTCATGAACAGTTTTTGTAGGCACAAAAGGTTCATTTAAAGTAGCATCTAGAATTCCTTTATCTTGCGATTCAAGAAATATTTGCATTCTAATTTTCCAAAATGAATAATTTTCACCAGCAAACAGAGGTGGTCTGTTTGTTGAAGCACCTTCACCAAAAGTTTGAAAACAGGAAGCTATCCCAGGTGTATAGTCAAATCAAGAAAAAACAGAGTCGACTAGTTTTTCAAATATCTTATGAAAACCAGTTCTGGTGCCAATTGTTGGAAAACAAGTTGGCTTCTTTATTTCACCAAGGGGGGGGTGAATTGGTGTTGTTTCAAAAACATTTTCTTTTCGCAATCTTGTAATCAAAGTGTAAAGCTTTTTGAACTTTCTTGAAATGAAAGAAATCAGAATATGTATGCAGCGGAAAATACGTAGTTGACTGTGTAAAGAATAAAGTCGACTGGAATGTAAAAGATAAGGGATAGAGAAATGCAAACACAGATTTTTATACTGGTTCGGCCAACAATGCCTACATCTAGTGTCCTTCCAACCCAGGAAGCAAATGCACTATAATGGTTGCGATTTTTACAACAAGGAATTTATAGAAGACCTCCACGTCAAAAATATAAATCTCCTCTCTAACCCAAAACCAAAATATAGCTGCAGAAACCAAACCAGACTTGTAGCAAGAATCCCTTCTTCTGCAATCTGAAACACCATTTTGAACAATCCTCAAAGTGAACTATCCCCCTGAATCACAACAGGTCCAAATCCAGCAATCTTCACAGGATACCAAGCCTTCCAGACAATTTCAGCAGTCTTCACAGGATGCCAAGCCTACACAATCAATCACAGAAGCACCTTCTTGTGCAGATGTTGATCAGCCACTGAACGCGCAATTGAATCTCCTATTTGAATCTCTTTCAAGAAAGATCACCACCGTCTTCTTGGATAATTCTTGGAGCTAAGAGAAATCTGAAACAGAAATAAAATTGTTAGGTCATCAAAAAGTCTCTGAACAGACTAGTGTGCAGCCTATTTATAGATTTCTGTTAATCAGTTGATTTCTCACTCGAATACGCTACTAATTCAGTCGACTGTATTATGACAGTTATACTCGATGGAGAGGCGCATGAACCTCTTAATACTTGATGGAGAGGAGCACGAACCTCATACATTTTTTTTTACCACATAACTTAATTGGAATTAATTTTTGGCCAAGTTCAAAATCCAAATAGCCAAACTTGTAACGGACTTGGATAATCGATTATCACTTACAATAATCGATTATTCGTGGCAGTTGGGACTTGACCTTTGATATTCATAGCAGATGGCTATATATTGAGCTTCTGTGAAGTTCAGAATTAACATTTTTGAACAGAAGCTTAGCATAATACTATTTGTCAGAGGAAGTTCTCAGAAGCTAGAGTTCAAAGTTCCCTTGCTTGGTCTCGTGAACAGGAGAGGCTCGTGTTTCGTGTGTCGATAGTCGGAACAAGCTCTCTTCAAGTTAGCAAGGTACTCTGCCTGGTCTCGTGAATAGGAGAAGCTCGCGTATCGTTTGTCGATAGTCGGAGCGGTTCTCTTCGAATTGGCAAAGTGTTCTTCTTCGGGTTCGTTCGTCGAAGGAAGGTTCAATCTTACCATTTATTCATTACTGTTGTAATCTGTAAAACCCTTTTGTTAGTGAAACTGTTAATCACTCTTTATAGTGATTAACGACTGGACGTAGATTTTGTTGAACCGAACCAGTATAAAAATTACTAGTGTGATTTTCTATTCCCTACACTATTTATCTTTTACGCATATCAACTGTTCGATAAATTTTCTGAAACGAACCAATTTATTTTAAAAAGTGACTGAACACGCTTTCTGCTTACTAAAGTTTTATTCCGCTGCGTTATACTCTGTCTGGTACCAACCAACAAATATCTCGTTCACTTTGAGAGTGTGATAACAATTGAAAAACCATTATTTTCATGTGCTATTTTAGACCAAATCACTCCCTTTACTGCTTAGAATGAGCTTGAAATCAAACAAAACTCAATAAATGAGTCAGTTGAGAGTCAAAAGTTGTTTTTAGCGATATTATGCTTGTTTTTCAGCCATTTTGATGGAAGTGAAGAATGGAGGTGAAGATAAATGCCTTAGACTCAAGATAGAGGAAGAAAATCAAGAAAAGAAGAGTCTAGAAACCGCCCAGCGGCAGAAATGCACCGCTAGGCGGCCAAATGCGAGGAGATGGCACCAAGGCAGCGACGCCTGGGGGTTTTGCGATAAGAGGCAAACTGCCGGGCGGTGGACCCCTGATGCCGAGCAGTAGAGCGATAAGAGGCAAACCGCCGGGCGACATAAGTGTAACGCCGGGCGGTTGCCTGTTGGGCTCGGGCCTGTTTTATGTTACGCTCCTCAGCTATAAATAGCCCTAGTGCGATTTCATTCTTATTCTTTTGACAGAGGAGGGCGGCCAGACCTACTTTTCACTATCTGGAGAGGATCTCTTGGATGCTTAGGCTCCTTTTCATCTTTTCTAGGGTTTGTTCTTCCATTCTTTCATTATTTTCATCTTGGTTCACCATGACAATGGTGAACTAAACCCTTTTGTTGTTGGGGGAACAATGTAATCTTTTGAAACTCTCTTTTATTGAAACTCTTGTCTAATTATATGATTGTCATATGCTTTGTTTGTCGTTTAACTCATTCGATAACTGTTGTTTGTCTTTACTGATACGGGAGCATACGGTACTGTCATGAACTGGGGGCAATTCCTTGATCAATTAAATACCACCTAAGGATAGGGAGTTAGGACAGTCAATTGTTTTTGCTTCTGTTCGGTAATGTGTTGCTAATTGCTAGGGGAGGCTAGGGATAGCAAGCCGGTAATTAGTAATAGGCTCTTTTCACCGAGGAATCGGGCTAAGGGGACGCCAAGAAAGTTTGCATAACAATCAGATAATAAAGCTTTTTAAACAAGAGGAGTAGATAAGAGTGGGCGGATAAGATGAAATTGTAAACCCCCAACAACTCCACTCATCCATACTCTTTTCGTCGATTGAATTAACTTCATTGCATGTTTATTTTATGCTCTTGCATCCACAACAATTAATTTTATTCCTTTACAAGTCTTGTTATTTTGATTCACACGAACGATAAGGTCGTGAGTCCTTTGGGAGAGAACGATATCGGGTTCTACCGATTTTATTACTTGAAACGATCTGGTACGATTGCCAGTAAGTCAACAGAGTGTCTATGTTTGCCTATGAAAGCCACGTTGTTAAATAAACCTGTAAATCTCAAGATTGAGTTGGTTGTCCAATCTTAAAGAGGGAATGTCAGACATCCCTGAAAGTCAGTGGAACTGGTCCATGAGTCACTTCACAATATAAATTGCAGTCTGTCAAATCTTCGAATTCATCGCCATAAAGCTGAGTTGACTAGTGCAATTGTTTTACCTCTGAAGTGTCATATGGCCAAGTAATCACTTCAAACACAGTTTCAGCCTAAACATCTGAACCAATTCCTCAACAAATTTCTCATGTGAAGTGATTGAATAAAATGTAAATACTGGAATTCCACTACCATATCCAGCATCTTCATAGTCACTCTGGTCATGTCCTTATAACACAACAATAATTCGCTCCTTTGTAGTTCCTTTGGGAGAGATGAGAATTAACGAGAGCAGTTGCATGAGATCTTCCTGCAAACGAAGAAAAGAACCATCGATTTCTGAACGACGCCAATTGTGACCATTGGTTCCTTAAATTTCTTTACGCTTGAGGCCTCCACAGTCTGAGCACCGATGGTGGTAATGGTGATGGTGTTTGATGCTCTGAATCAGTGCTTCTTGCAGGAGTTGATGGTGTTGAGTCTAGGGTTTCCATGGTTGAGTAGAAGACTGATGTAGAAAGACCTAATAACTTGAAAGAGGAAGCCTAGATGCATGTTGATCTTTTTGTATTTTTGAATGAAAGAGGTTTGATAAACATTCATAAACTATCTTATTGACGAAGATATTCATGATAGTTATTTATGCAGATAATTTGTCCATGATGCAATATTATGCAATCAGGTGTTTTGATTTATTTTTTAATCTTTGATTGATTTTTTATTACTTTATTTTTGCGGAGTTAATTTTATTTCCTTGAAATCATCAAATTCATGTATGTCTTACATTCTTAAAAAACAAGGGATGTGAAAAATTTTGAAGTCGGATATTCAAAATAGTGCTTGACATTTTCTTTTGACATTGATATGTGCATGCTTGAATTCACAGAAAAGTCGAAAGTGGTAAGGATTTAAAAGGATTTAAAGGACACTGGGATAGCCACGTTGGTGCGTATGTGAATATCAATATGAGATACAACACACCAAAAAGATGTTGGTGTTTGGTAGAATGAGTATGGAGATATGAATCCATAAATGTCAAGGTTGCCCCAATTTTTATGCATGGGTTTTGTTCAGGATAGGGAAGGGGTAAGGAAAGAATTTATCGAAAGAGGATTGCCCCAATTGGTTTGATTTTATTTTGCATGTTTTTGGCTAGTTAGGGAGTTCCCAAATAAGACAAGCGAGAATAACTTTGGCAAGACCGATATGCTCTATTTATGGGTAGTATTTGTTAGAGCCAAACTCTTTTTCTTTTTGGGGAAGGCTAGAGGATGAGTGTTTTCAAGCAATGTGCACACACGTATCTCAACAAAAAATACTATCAATTATTTAAAAATGATCAAAAAACGTATGATAATAATTTACTCAAAACGTAATGATTTCCCTTTCCATCTTTTTTTTTGGTGAAATGATAAAACTTTTTGAGAAATATTTTTTTTTTATATTTTCCTCTTATTGCATTCGTTTGTTTTTTTTTCAATAAATTGAATTTGAAGAAAACTATCAGTTGGGCCCAATGGGCTTAAAAGATGTTCTTGTTACAGTGAGTGAAAATCTTCAAAAATTAAGTTTGTCACTTTCATTTTCCCCTTGTGTTTTGAAATTTTGATTCTTTTTTTTTTTCAAAAAAACAATTCTTTCTTTTTCATAAAAAACATTATTAATGAACTAATTCTTAAATAACATGATGTCCACTTGACTTGTTCAAAAACGATTTTTTTATTTATTTTTAAGACTCAAAATCGGTTACAAAGAATGATAATTTTTTTTAAGAAGAAACATGTACATATTAAATTATGATCGTCTTATTTTCGAAAATCTTAACTTAGATAATTTGCCCCTGTTTTTTTTGTTTTTTATTCATTTTCATTTTCTTTTTTTGCTAAAAAGATTGTTTGCGATCACTTTAAAATAGTGCCCCTTGTAAATTGATTTCTTTTTTGGATAAAATGGATGATGGAAATGATGAAGAAGAAAACTATTTTAGCGATTTCATGTTATAAATGCTTCAAAAGAAATGAAAGTTTTATTAATTCATTTGACTAAAACATAGTTTATTTTGCCTTATGTATTTATTCATTAAAGCATGACATTTTTGTTCTTTTTTTTTATTTAAATAAAAAAAACATGACACATTTATTGTTACGTATAAAGAAAATAAAGCGAAAATGATAAAAATGTTGTTGATGCATATGATGGATGAAGATGCCTATGTCAAATAATGATTAAAAGACAACATGTTTTATGCTTTTAGGGTAGGTCCAATGTCTTAAGGTCTAAGCATTGTATATGCAATCTCATAGGGAAGGCTTCCTAAACCTAAAATTAAGGCCACCAGAGCTATGATCCTTTTCACAGCATTTTCCACAACAATTGAAATGCAACTAGGTGTGAAATTGCACGTGAAGAGAACAGACATTGGTTGGGGTTCTCACGATAGCCAAACTGGAATTAGTCCAGACGTGACACTGCTACACAACCCCTTTAATTCTATGTTACACTCAGACTCGGGTATAAGGTCCCACTCATGATATGCACAGTAATAATTCCAATAATAATAAAAAAGAATAGAAATAAATTACCAAAATAAATAAAGACAAACATATATACAATAAAGGGAAAATAAAATAAAATAAAGAAAAACCACATCAATTTTGCATATTTAATTAATAGGGCCTGATTCTCTAGCGTCCCCAGTGGAGTCGCCATCTGTCGCAATCGGGATCGCGATGGGACGACGAACCGAAAAACAAACGGGTTTAAGAAAAGATTTTGGGAGTCGCCACCATAATTTATTATGGAAAACTATGGAAAAACCCTAAAATAAAAGCATACGAAAAAGAGATTTTCAAGTTCGGGAATCGATTACACGTAAGGAAGGTATTAGCACCCTAGCGCGCCTGCCTCTAATTAAATGTATAAAATTAACTTGGTTTTCCAAAATATTTAATTTTCCCCAAATATAAAAGTAAAATAAAATAAAATAAATTATTATGAAACAAAAAAAAAAATTGTTTTATGAACCCGACAAGGATTGACCTTGTACCTACGTATATCCATTTATAATGGATAATCAGGGATCGCGTAGTTCTTTATCTAGAAAACGGTTTGTGAGTTTGTTTAAAAAAAATGAATTGTTTGAGATTTTTGAAAAGTGAACCCAACAAGGATTGACCTTGCTCCTATATGATGGAGAACCAGGGATCACGTAGTTATGGTAAAAAAAGGTTTGGTTTAACAAAAATTAACCTTTTTTGGTTTTAAAATATTTTGTTTTTTTATATTTTAAGAATGGTGGAAAAAAAAAGAAATTGGCCATAGGCCGACGCGTACCCTTTATTTTATTATTTTGTGTGCAGTAAAAAAAGTTTTTGAAAAAAAAGTTTAGAGCACAATAAAAAGAAAAGGAATGGTTTAGAGATGACATTCCTTTTTAGCTTTCGGTACTCCCTTGCTTCTTCTTTGGTAATTGCGGTTGACAGAACCCTTATGTGTGAGAACATATGTTTTCTCTATACTCTATTTCTCTCTTTCTATTGTTTCTGCAAGTCTCTCTTCCCTCTTTTTTTTTCGTCTCTCCCCCTTTTTCTTTCATAGAGTGCGTTTTAATATTATGACAATCTTGCCTTAATTGAGAATTAATTGACAATGGACAAAATAGGGAAAGAAATGGTTTTGATTACAAGAAAAATAAATCGAATAATATTCAAGACATTGATTGTAATTATTGTCAGAAAATATATTTTTCTCTTTAAAAAGCAACTGACACGGCAAATATATTTTTAATTATTGGTTATAATTATTGTCATAATATTTATTCAAAACATTAAACTAATATTTCAAAAACATTCTAAATTGGTGTCCTGCATTAAGGAAGATTATTTTATTATTCTCTTTTTCCTTTTTTACTTTACCCACCATTAATTATTATTCTCTTATTCTTTAATTTTGATTATTTACTTTCCCGGACAAAATTGGGTATTGACACCAGGCATCCATGCGAGACATCCTGCGTTGAGGACCCCAAAAAAGGGCAGTCAGGCATGGTTGCGTGAGTCCAGCACCCAGGGCCCCCATTAAAGGGTAACTAAGTGTCCTATGACCTTCTGTAGTATTCTCTTCTTATGTTTTTTCAGTCCTTTCTGGGTTCCAATTCCTAGGTACTTTAAATCTTTTTCCAAATCATTCCAATAACCTACAAAATCATGGGAATTAGTGATAAAACTCATCAAGTATAAACTCAACTCTCTTTATTCACAAAATAAACTAAAAACAAGGAATCAAGCAAGTTTCTAAGTCAAAAAAGATTAATTTAATATCAAAATTGAATCATAAAACAATCGTTATCACCTCCCCTTCCCTACAGTGTTTTTCAAGTAATGAGGATGGAAATGGTGATTGATTCTCACTAGAAGGCTAATCAACTTAGGAAAAATTAAGAGTTTTGTCTGTTATGCTTTTTATCGGGGAGGAAAAACAAGCCATATCTATGAATTATGGTTATAGAAGATGATGATATTTAGGAGAGAAAAATTATTGAAGAAGGGATTTGAGGATTCTCACGTTATAGCTCATAAAAATAAGTTCAAATATATTGAATAACAATTCAGTTGGTTTTTTAAATTATTTTATTTTGTTAATATTTTATTTGAATAAGTAAATTTAAATAATTTTAATTTTCTTATTTGTATAAAATATTTCAATTATTATAACAAAGAATTCTTTAAATATCAAATGACTGGTAAAAATTTAAAAATATTAAAACTAATTATTTTTGTAGCTGATATTAGTTGATGTTATTTTTGGGTTAAAGTTTGTCAATATATTTTTAATTGATATTTGAAATCTTTTTCATGAATGAAGTAATTGATATTGTTTTTCAGTTGATGTTGAGCAAAACTATTTAAGCTCACATGGATAAGGTTATTTTTGTGATTTTTTTTATCGATGAAAAAAAATCTAATATAAAAAAAATTCTAATAATAGTGAAAAAAATTTCGTTAACATTCAAAAACTAATAAAATTATCAACAAAAAATAATATCTCTTTTGATGATAAAAAAATATTGCATACATAAAAAAAATAATTCTGACTTATATCAATTGAAACAAATTCAATTCACATTTATAGAGAAATAAATAGTATTCGAACATTGGTAAAAAGAACCTTAACTTCTTTCTTTACCAAGAAAAGAATAAAATTAACAGAGAATGTTCTACCCCTTTTACATAAAATACAAAATCCTTATCATCTAAAAAAACCCAAGGTGTATAACAACAAGGAAAACCTTCAACACAACAAGACCATTTATGTAGTCAGCCCGTGATAGTAGGAGAATGAAACACACTAATTGCAGTAAAAACTAAACCAATCAGCCTTTGGTTGTAATGGATAAACCTTCTGGTTGTATACCTTATTACAAAGATTTTAATCATTCTACAAGACTGACACCCCGTTCTAAGTAGGAAAACTTTGCTTTCAAAATCTTCTTAAAAGAAAACACCTTAACTAATATCAATTAAGAAGTAATAGTTGTCTAAAAAAAATATTATAACAATTTAAATTACAAAATAATTTTTATTAACATAAAAAAAATCTGAATCAATATTCTAACAATGTATTGATTTTAGTCAAACCAATAACGTTAGAAACCAAAATTGAACTAAAACAAAATATAGATAGAAAAATATGAATTTGAGAATGTGAGAAATTTTATATTCTCACTTTTTAAAATGATTTTAAAATTTCTTACTTTAATGTTAAGTAATCTAATTAATAAACTTTAAAATTTTAATTTCATTTTTAATCTCCTATTCAAATTAATTCTTTTCAACAAAATATTTCAAATTCTTTAAAAAAAATAAAATACTTTATTAATTAAAGTTTTCTATCCAAACACACTGTAAATTTAAATAACAATATTTTTTATTTTTTAAAATTTATTACTAAAAGGATTAAAAGTGTAGGATAATTAAGTAGGTGGTGGTGTGCTTGATAACAAAATTTGGACCATTACCGAGGTGTTGGCTAGAGAAGGTTCTCAACAAGTAAACTCAATTGACTCTGATAGTTATGAAAAAGAAAAACTGGGAAGTACCAGTCAAACCTTTTTTGTTTAGACGAGTTTCACTCTCCAACAATAACATCTTTAATTGGACTAAAATATAACTTTGTTCTCTTCTTTGTATTTTAAATTTTAGTTTAATTCTCTCTGTCCTAAAATATAGTCATTATATTAAAATATTTTATAAATGTCATGAAATTATAGAAAAAACCAAAACAGGAAAAGGTCCTACCGGGAGTCGAACCCAGGTCGCTGGATTCAAAGTCCAGAGTGCTAACCACTACACCATAGAACCAATTACATTAAAAGATTCTCTTAATAATATCTAAACCAAATTTCAAGTTTGAAAGTTATCTTTATTATATTGCTCACTAAAATTTAAAAAAGTCTGTTGTATTATATAAATTGTCACTTTCATGAAGTTTCTATAAATTAAAGAATTATTTTGTGCTTTTCAAAGTTTGTTCTCTTATGTTTATTTGTCACATCGCTGGTCCCACACAAATAATATATATTGGAAAAGTCCATAATAATATTCGGTGAATGTATATAGGTTATAATATTAATTTAATCTTTTTTTTTGTTAATTTAGTTTTAATTTTCTTTATGAGATTTTGATTTTTGTTAGTTTTTTAATTTAATTTTTTTAGTTGTGTTTAAATAATTAATTGCAAGTGAAAAGTATATGTTTTCGTAGTTTTTTTATTTTTTTATTTCTTTAATTAAAAGTATAATTATTTAGATTCATGATATTATCATATCATTACAGTTATATCGTGGTTATTTTATATTCAATTTAATTTTTATATTTATTATTTTTGTTTAATTAATTTTTAAATTTTTAATAAAATTAAGTAATTTGGCTTCTTTTTTAACTTGAGATTAAATTTCATTTTTATATAAATATTATATTTATATTTTTATTAAAATTAATATTTTTATTAAATGATTTTGAAATTATTATATTTACATTTTTAAAAATTCCCAATTTTTAAATTTTATATTTTTATTAAAATTCATAGATTTATTAGCTTAAATTTATTAAAATTAACATTTTCATTAAAATTCAATTTTTTATTAAAATTCCAATAATATATTTAAAATGTCAATTTTAATAAAAATGTGAATTTTTTAAAAATTTAATCTCAATAAAAAACTGAATTTAATAATATTATAAATATTTAATAAAAATGTGAATTTTAATAAAAATATTAAAATAATATTTTTATGAAATTTAAATTTAATCTTGAGTTAAAAAAAGAATAAAATTACTTTATTTTAAAAAAATTAGAACTCAATTTAATAAAACTAATAAATAGAGAAAAAAATTAATATAAAACAGTAACACGTAAAACAGTAACACGCGTGAACAATTATATTTTAATTAAAAGGTCATAAATTAATGAATAACATATATTATTCAATTATCGTTAACTATTTAAATATTATTAAAAAATTAAATTGATCAAAATTGAGAAATTATGACTTAAAAAATATATTAATAGTGACATCCAAATACTATACAAAACATATAATATAATAGAATTCAATTGTTATAATATAATAAAGTAGTTCAAAATTTGGTAGATAATATATTAGGATTTACACTTATCCCAAATAGAAATCTAGAATTTAAAACCTTTAACTATGGAAATAAGGTATCTCAAAAGATGTAAAGGGCTACATGAATATACTAGCTAAGGTTCTACAATTCCAAACTATCATGAATTACTCTAAAGTATCCACTCCATCCAAAGTCTGCTCTAGTGAGACTTCTCCGCACTCTGCTCACATTTAAAGTTGGATGATTATTACAAAGAGAAAAAACACAGCACATGCAACACAACAACAGTAAGGGTAAGACAGGTTGAAAAACATGCAAGATATCTAATAACATTAAGTATACAAACACATTCCTAACTAATAAGCAAACAAGTGTCATATTATATTATAAAACAGACTAGACTCGTCCTGGGTGCGGGTTGTGCACTTGTGGTGGCCTCTACTGCTTTGCAAAGTCATTGCCAATGGTTTCACCCTACCACACACAAGGTTAGTCCGTTACCACGCAATAGGCCTCCAAGTAGCGCCTACACTAGGACCTCCTACTACTCTCACCACATGCGTCAATCCTCTCTAAGTGAGAATGAAAGACTATTAGAGTGTTAGAATAACCTCCCATGAAGAAGCCTCATATATTCATTCTAAACACTATAATGATCTCACCTAGAGATCTTACTTTGATACTCCATTTCATTACTTTCAACTCAATATCTATCCAGTTTAAATCATTAACATACCATTTCTCCATTTATAATTACATTGAATACTATATCAAACCATACATGTATCATACATCATCAACCACCCAAGAAAGAAAAAGAAAAGAGTAAACTAGAGCGAAGAAAGTCGCTCGACACACACGGTTGCAAGGCAAGATAGCAAAAATTCGCACAGCGCACACCCTTGGTGTGCTGAGCGAATTTTCCTGATGGGCATGACAGGAAAAATTGGCATAGCGCACCACCCTTGGTGTGCTGAGCGAATTTTCTTGATGGGGGAGCTTTTCAGCTAAAATTCACATAGCGCACAGGTACGCTATGCGACTCTGCATAATCTACAGAACGAAATTCTGCAGATTTCGAGCAATCCACACCCCAAAACTCTTTCTAGACCTCTTTCCCAACTTTTAATGATCCTAAATCATTGTATAAGCTTATTTAAACTTGCCTAGATGGTTCTAAACATTTCTAACATCATTCTTTAGTGATTAAGCACAAGTTTCTACTCTAAAACCTCTATTTCCTCAACTGAGATCCTCAAATCTTAAACTACCATTTTGAACCTATCATTAACCAATTTTATGATCTTAATAGGTTAGAATAGACTTAATAGCATTACCTTAACAGCCATTGACACCTTAGACCCCAATTTCTCCAACTCACCTCTTTGGTTCCTTTACAATGGCCTAAATAGTGCATACTTGCCTTACCTTCTACTTGATTCATCAATCTAGAGACCCAATTCCACTTCTACCATTTTTATCATGTTTTAGACAAATTTTATGAGCCTAATAGGTCACAATTGACTGGTCTAAGTTGCCTCAACACCCCAAAGGCCCTCTTAACTACACTACCTCAAAATCATTATTTTAGTTCCTCTTAAAATGATCTTAAAACAGTATCTGTTTCGCTTACTTCCTTCCTAATAATTCCCTTAACCAACTTACCACTTCCTACCACTTCTAACATGCACAATTCAGCAAATCCACACATCCAAACAATTTATCATTATCATATCACATATTTATGATTTAACATTCAAGAATACATGATTTAGTCTACAAACTCATCAAATTCTAACTTAAACAGATTCATTATACAAACAAAGTTTCATACAAGCATACTTCCATAATGCAAGCAGAAAACCTAGCTCCCGTTACCCAGAGGTTGAACTGTTAAGTTCACAGAAATGCTCCAACGGTGCCTTGTGCAGCAAAGACACAATAAGGCCTTGTTAGAGCTCAGTTTTTAAACAGGAAAAAGAAGGATATACTTCTAGTTGCAGGCAGTTAGCAGAACAGCATGACCTAAGTTCTAAAACAGCAGAGAAGAAGGAAAAACTACTTATTGATGAAGACCGAAAATCTAATTAGATGGTCGGAAAGCCCTTTGCGTCGCGGATGTTTGGACATCAGTTAAATGGACATACAATGAGACATTGAGAAGTAGTGATATTGAGAATGTAGAGGAAGAAGAAGCTGATTTTCTAAAGAGAAAGTCGTTCTTTGAAAGAATGAGTTTTTAACTCTTCTTTTCAGAAGAATAGAGAACATTTCCCTTTTTTTTATTATTAAAAAGGCCCTACCTTTAACTTAATTAAATTTTCACCCCTTTTCCTTTAATATAAATATAAATTAAATTAATATTTTAACGTATATATAAAATAAAAATATATATTTTCAATCTCATACAAGGAAAATTAAAGCACTAAGAACGCAAATACATATTCTTATTTCATGTAAAATTTAAGGTGTGTTTATTGGATTTCATAATTTAATTAATAAAATATTTATTTTTAATGTTTTCTTCTATATTCTAATTATCCAAAGGTGGTGAACCGTTCAGGGTTTAGTATACAAAATTAATCACTTCTTTAACTCTAAAAACAAATTATAATTCATTTGATATTTAAATATATTTTTTTATAGGTTTGCAGAGAAATAGGAATGTTATCATGAGTCGGTAGTTAGAATTTAAAAATATGTCACGTTAATTTGGTTATTTTTTAGTAAGAGAAAAAAAAATGTTTAATATTTATTATGGATTAATGAAATGATTTATTTAATAATATTTTATTTTTTAATTTATTATATATTTTTTAAGATATAAGTAAAATAGATTCTCTCATTTTATATTAGTATAATAAAAGGACTAACCTATTTTGATGAAACTAACTCAGTTTTATTTTATAAATAAATATTTGATTTTTAAATTTGTTATTTGATAGATTTGTGTTATTATATTTTTGAAGTGAAAATACTACAAATATAATAAAAAAATAATGAGTAAATATTAAAATTGGTTCTTAATTTTAATAGATACGAGTTTATTTTATTTTATTTTTGTTTGAAATTATTAAGATAAGATTGTCTAAACAAACATTATTTTGAAGTTTACATAACCTCTAAAATTAACCGTGCTTAATGGTCTAAACGACACAAGAGCCTTTAATGATATAAGAGCATTTAACATATGCTTGATGACCATTAAATGCTATAAGGTTGATAATAGAACATTTAATCACTAAAGCGTCTGATATAAAGTCAAACCGTTAAACCGTCTAGGATGCATGTAACCCGCACTAAATGCTATATATTCTAAATGCTTAAAGTTACTCAAAATAGACAAGCATTAAATAATAGTACATGTATCATGCTTAAACGCATAGGTCATCTAACACTTTAATGCATGTACGTTCTACTATTCTTTTATCTATTGTACTCTCTTCTTATGTGCAGATTATCAACTTTATCCAAAAGTCTGCTTAGAATCAGAAGAACGTTTAGAAACATGAAGATATTCAAGGAATTTTTTTGCATGTCTTCAATCCGTCTCATCTATACACAACACAGTTGCTCTACCAGGATGCAACATAGCTTCTGACGGTACCTTAAAGGCTATATACCTAAAAGAAATTCAAAAACTCTAAGTAATAAATCTTTTTCGAAGAAGTTTGAGGATTACATGTAGAGAAGAAACAAACTTTTTCTATCAAGGTTATTGTTATGCATTCTATGCTTCTCTCCAAGCTCTTTCTTTAAGACTTATATTTGAAAAGATCTTTTACAAGTTTTCAGAAAGTTTATTGTATTGTTTTCATATCCTTTCTATGAGAGTAATCTTATGTCTTGTAATCTTTTAAAAAAACTTAATTGCTTTTAGATTTAGAAGTGAATTCAAACACTTGTAAGTTTAACTCAGTAGAGTTAAACGTTCTAGTCAGTTGAATTAGTGTTGATACTAGGAGTAGTGAAACTCGTCTAACTAGTTGGTTAGCTTGTAAACCAGAAGCGGTTCAATTTGTGTGTAATCCTCTTGATTAGTTGAATCCCTTAAAGGATTTTAAGAGAGAACTCGACGTAGTTTGGAGCGAACTAGTATCAAAATGAAGTGTGTTTTAGTGCTTTTGTTTTTAAAAGTTTTCCATTCAATGCTCTTTATAAACTTAAGTATTTAACCACTTTTACCGACCATCTAACCTACCTGCAAAGTAATATTAAACATTATTTGTGAAAAGTTTTAAAATACTACCATCCATCCCTTTCTCATGTTTTCTTATGTTTCATAAATTTATTCTTCCAAATAAATGTTTATAACACTTAATGATATATGACATCAAGTTTAGTATACATGTCTTTCAAGTTAGTTTTTAGTTATAAAATGAGGTTTATTGATAATTATGGAATAAGGAAAAAATGTGAGTAAGAATTAACGTGGAAAAAGAAATTTGATTTTGTAAAAGGGAGAAAATAATATTATAATCACGTTTTCATTTTGCTCTAAAGATTAGTATAAGTACAATTTTCCTGTGTAGCATTTCTCTATTTATATATAACTTGGTAAAGATATTTTGTATCACACATAATTTAATACACTAAAATTTATGTGTTTATATTTAATTGTTTAAACATGCAATGAAAACTAAGTAAAAGATTATTGAATTTAGATCTAATAATCTCATTTTTTTTAGAATTCTTAACAATAAAGTTTATATATATATATATATATATATATATTAAAAAATACATTTTAATAAAAAAATTTCACGATAAATAAAATAAAGTATAATATAAAAGAAGTAAAGGGATTTACAATCTTCCTTTTTGTTTTTTTTCTTGGAAGCTCTCCTTCAAACATACATGTTCAAATCTATAGTATGTTTTCCCCTCCTCCAACGAAAGTCTCTCTTATTTTAAGCTTTAATAAATCTTTCTTTATTGTCCTTCTTCCTTTTTAAGAACTATCAAAAGATGACCATGGATTACCATATGGATGTTTTATCTCCCTTGACTAAAATTATCTTCTTGTAAAGGGTTTTACGAATTTTAATCTTCTTCTTCCCTTTAAATAGTGCCTGCTACAAAATTTATTTCATAATCTTATTAATTACATTAATATTATTATTCAAACAATCACATCGTCTAATAAGGTAGAATCAACTAAAACATTCATATTTATTTTGAAAAATAAGAAATTTAACAAGATTAAATCCATTCCTCAGTGTGAAGTTTCCCTTTGTGTTGGAACCTTTTCAACACCCATTATTTTGACTTTATTTGCTGATTTTGAAATTTATATTAAGATAAGAACGTCCAGAGAGACTAAACCCTCTAGCAACTTATGTTCTAAAGTTTAACATACAATATTTAAGGAAATATTATTTCTAAAATGAAGCATTTAAAGGATTGTAATTACTAAGAATAACATTGAATGAAATAAGTGTTTATCCAAAGTGTTAAACGAGATAAACATTTATAATGTTTTTATGAATGTATCATTTTTAAGTAAATATTGTCTGACAGACATGTTTAACAAACGTCGTCGGATATAATGGAAACATTCAAGTAAACGTTGGACTAAATGCTAAAACTTAAAATTTAATATCCAAACAATATTGAACCAATAAGCGCCTAAATGAAACTATTCCTTTAGGATATCAGTATAACGCACTAAATGCTATCAAGTGATATATGAATATCTGATATCATAACTGCGTCTAATGCATAGACATAAAAGCGCTAAAAGCTATAGAACTCCTAATAGAGTGTCTAATCACCATAGCGTCTGAACAAAAAAATATAGCGTCTAAACAAAAAGATAAAGCGTTTAAACATTAGTTTTGCTAAGCATAACTAAACGATATAACAAAGCTTAGACGATTTTATGAAACAAACGTTTAAAGATTATATCATCAAATGCTTAGCTTCAAACGATGCTTTTACCAAACAAGCTAACATGTGCTAATGTGTTTTAAACACGCAACAAGCTTAATGATCATCAATGTTTAAAACATTTATTGTTGTACAAAAGAGTGTTTCTTTGCTTGTATGCTTTGTAATCTTTATTTGTGCAGGTAATGACAACACCAAACTTTATTCGAAAAAACTTTATACAAGAATGAGAAAGACGTTGAGAGATAGGAAGACATTCTTGGAATGTTTCCTAGCAACTTTTAGCTCTGAAGTACTGTACAAGCTACTTGTGAAAGAAAGCTCTGATAAAACATTGTCCCTCTACTAGGTAGACTTGAGTCTGACTACCTACCTAAAAAGGTTATGAAGTCTACATGGAAGTCAACTTTATGTCCAATGGTCATCTCTCATAGCAGGCTATATAAAGAGCACTGGCAGAAGAGAAGAATATATACAATATACAAGAAGAGAAAACAATTCTTTTAATCCTTACGCTGCTGCTCTTCCTCTAAGTTCATATTGTCTAAAGCCTTTCATTCAATGAGAATTTTTTTTACAAGATTTTAGAAGTACATTGTATTAGTCTTATATCCTATCTAAGAGAGTTGTCTTATGTCATGTAAGAAACCAAAAACACTTGTTATGTTTATATTCAGAAGTGAATTCAAATTGTGTTGTTTAACTCACTGGAGTTAAACGTTATAGACGATTTGTCTAGTGTGTATACCAGGAGTAGTTATACTCATTCTAGTCAGGTTGACTAGGGTTGAAACCAAAAGTGATTGATAATACTCATTGTACACCATGAGTGATTTGTACTTGTTGTAATCTTTGTAAAAGATTAGTGAAATCCCTTAAGAGGTCTTAAGGGAGACTGGATGTAACTCAAGTTGAGCGAACCAATATAAAAATACTTGTTTTATTGCTTTTCCTATTTAAAACGTTTTCCTAAACGTTTTATTGAAAATACACACATCTAACAAATATTGTAGAACATTTAATCTCTCCAATATTCTATCCTTAATATTAATTTATCAATGTATATTACAACTCAAAATAAATATACATTCAACTCAAAAGAAAGAGATAAGAAAATATAAGTCTTCATTGATACATCATATTTCTATGGTGTTAATGAGTATTGAGTTTAGGAGAGGTCACTCATGTTGTATTTAGGGAGTTATTTTTGATGTACTTTAAGTCTTCATTCCTCTCTGCACTAAGTGATGGACTCTAGGAATTTTCTTTGGAACATTTTCCTAGGTTGAACAGTAGACACTATGAGTTCTCTTTGGAACTTTTTCCTAGGTTGACCAGTAGACGCCAGAAGTTCCCTTTGAAACTTTTTCCTAGATTGAGCAGTAGACTCTATGAGTTCTCTTTGAAACTTTTTCCTAAGATAAGCATTAGATGCTAAGAGTTCTTTTTGAAACTTTTTCCTAGATTGAGCATAGACGCTAGAAGTTCTCTTTGGAACTTTTAAGTTCAATAGTAGATGCTAAGAATTCTCTTTGAAACTTTTACATAGATTGAGCAGGAGAGCTAGGAGTTCTCTTTCCTGTGCAAGAAATTTTCACTCCCAAAATTATATATAAGTAAAAATGTTTATACAACATATTAGCCATATACTTACGTTAATATTAGTTTTTAACCTTACTATTAAATGAGCATATACGGGAAAATGTAATTTCAAAGGCTAAATAATTAAACATCTGTAGAAAAATGAATTAACAAATTGAAGTAATTTTTAAAAGAAAAAGTATAGAAAATAAATTTCATTAATTTTTTAAAGTTAAAATTTGTTTGGATTTATTTTAATAATAAAAAATAATAATGTATATGTCCAAATAAAAATTACGCATGGTTTTAAATACATCATTAAATAAGATTTCATATTACTATTATTATTATTATTATTATTATTATTATTATTATTATATTTCTTTTGAATAACTTTTATTTCATAACTTGGTTATTTGATAAAAAAAACCGTGTCGTTGCTGAATCTGCAGATTCTATGTAGCAAAGATGCCACATAAGGAGACACATGGCGAAACTTCGGGCTACATTAATCAGGATTCTCCTGCATTCAGCATTAGCATGCACTTACTCTATCAACAAATCGCAGGGGTTTGATTTATCGAACGACTATCCACAAATTAAAATTCAAATACACAGTTGAAGTGCGAATCATCCGATCTATATATTAACGGTCATTATTCATCTAGTGAACGAAGATGTAACAAAGTCACCGCAGGTTCAATTTCCTCTGCATGTTTGAGCCGCCACTTTGGCAGTGTTGTGTAATAATTATGATAGGTAGCTGAGTCAAGTCAAACCCGCAACCCTTGACCCATTTTTGATGTGCTTTTTTTTTTCCACGGTCAAAGGTCAACCTTTGGCTACTGAGTCAGAAGTAGTAGCTTCCAAAGACATGGGTGGTGTGCATGCCATAGCACACATAAATAAAGTGCATTACTTCCCTCTCTCCATTTTCAAACTCAACAACAACATCAAAAGTATCAACCTTCTTCATTCATACCTCATTTCTTGAGCATGTCTTTCAGTTTCACTGACCTACTTTCTAACAGCAATAGCTTAACCATGGATGATGATCCTTTTGGACTTGAATTTCCTAACACTTTCAAACAACTTCAACCTCTCCCTTCTTATTCTGAGTTCCCACCTGGTTTTGCTCCAACAACACAGTCATTGAACTCACCCCTCTTGTTTTCTTCTCAGAATGTAAGTTTACCATCAGTTATCGCCATTATTGTACCTGATGAAAAAGTGTTTTTCCTTTGGGTATAGTAGTTCTGCCACCTGTTTATCGGTGACAGGATTGACTTTCATAAAAGTTATCTGTAGTTTTGTGCTGAAGTACTGTCGGAAGAATTCTCCTACACAATTTAATAAAAATAAATACGAAATCAGAGTTCCCTCTAAAGATAGCATGTAATAATAGTGATAAATAATGGTTTTTGTTATTGGTCAATGAAATGTTTTTTGTAACGGTATGGTGTTTTTGTTTTATATGTTGGTTTAGAATATGAGGTGGTCTTTTGCATCACTCCAATGTTATGTTCTTTTGGAAAACTAACTGTGGGGTATTTTCGTTTTGTGTGTTTGGTTCAGGTTCCTGCATCATACACAAATGAGTCATCTTCCAGCATGAGCTTCAACATGAGAAACAGTTCAACTGTGAACCAGCTAGGAAACAAGGAGGAAGAGAGAAACTACTCTGACTTCTCTTTCCTAACAAAAACAAACCACATGCCTCTCTTTCAATCTTCCACAAGCATGTTTCAAGTGGTAAGTTGTATTGTTTTTCTATATAAATTTGACTTAAAAGAACATAATTTGGGGTGTATCTTTTTTTTTTTTTTCTGGTTATTTATTTGATGATTCAGGGGTGTGAGACCATTTCTTGTTCAATCTGTTTACCTTGACTTGCTTGGACCAATTTGTCTCATTAGCATATGCTATTTGTTTCATTACCATCTGCTATTTGTTTAATCTGTCGTCTTCTTTTAGTTCTTCACTTTTCTTAATTTATTTAATTTTGAATTTTGGTTGGTACAAGCTTGTTTGAACAATTCAAAACGTAGACTGCGGTATTCCAAGTTGACTGAATCAAACTTGAAAGTATATATATGTCCATGTATGTTCTCAGAAATTCTTACCTACTTTCAATATATATATACATCTCTTATTTTATGCCAATTGATGTAAATTTTGTAGGTCATTGCTGTCTGCATAATAAAACGTTTCTGAAGATCACTTGGCTAAAATTAAATGCCATTGAACTTACTTAACACATAAGAACTTATCAGCAAGTTTCCAAGTTGTTGATTCTTTGGAATATGGAAAATGTTACTCTTGGATTTACTTAATTATGTTTTCTAATCTTTGTTCCACTTGAACAACAGGAGCCACTAAAGAAACAGGACACAATGATATTCAACGAAGCTGCAAAGCAAACAGATTTCTCATCCGAGAGGACAGAAACAAAATCTGAATATGCAACAACTCAGGGCTTCTCCACAGAAGTTGTCTCAATCAAACCTGAAATACAAAGCAATTCTACTTCTGGGTCTGTTCAATTTAACTCCAACAATGCTTTTAAGTCCATTAGAGAGCAAAGGAGATCAGAAGATGGGTACAATTGGAGGAAGTATGGAGAGAAACAAGTGAAAGGAAGTGAGAATCCACGCAGTTATTACAAGTGCACTTATCCAAATTGTCCAACAAAGAAGAAAGTTGAGAGGTCTTTGGAGGGACATGTTACTGAAATAGTATACAGGGGAAGTCACAATCATCCTAAGCCACATAATAGAAAAAATGGCTCTCAATCAATGCATCAAACTTCTTCATCCTGCACCATCTCTGGGATTTCAGATCAGTCTATTGGAGAGGAAGATTTTGAACAAACATCACAAACTAGTTGCTCTGGAGGAGTTGATGATGATGACTTTGGTCCTGAGGCCAAAAGATGGTAAGATAAGCAAATGACAGATATATCACTCAAATAACCTTGTATTATGGGAAAGAAACTACATGATGAGCTTGATTTCAGTGTGACTAATTATGATTATGATTATCATTTTCCAGGAAGGGAGAGAATGAAAATGATGACTATTCTAATTCTTCAGCTGGGAGTAGAACTGTTAAGGAGCCTAGAGTTGTGGTTCAAACCACAAGTGAAATTGACGTACTTGATGATGGATATAGGTGGAGGAAATATGGACAGAAAGTGGTCAAAGGAAACCCAAACCCAAGGTATTTCCATTTTTCAGATTCTACTAGAAGAATTTAAGTGTCATACAATGTTATTGTAAACATTTTTAAATTGTCAATCAATCATAAATTATCCATGTAAGAAATTGAAGTAATTATTATAAAGGCCAACAAACATCATATCCGATGATCAGTCCTACTCTATGGGGCATTTCAATCAAACCCTTCATAGGATTGATCTTCCTTTATGAAAAGTAAAATATTTGTGTTTAAATGATTATTCTGCCAAGTGAATTTTAAATAGAACTGAAGAAAACAAACAACACCCTTTTGCTATATGCCTTTTTTAGTGTTGCAATTTCATTATTACCACCCCATAAGGCCATGACTTACTCAAAACATTCTTTCTGCAGGAGTTACTACAAATGCGTAGCCCCAGGTTGTCCAGTGAGAAAACATGTTGAGAGAGCTGCAAATGACATGAAAGCTGTGCTAACAACCTATGAAGGGAAACATAACCATGATGTTCCTTTAGGACGAGGAAATGCAAGCTATAACAGAGCTTCTCTAAACAACAACACCAGCAATGTAACAGCACCTGCCCCAATAAGGCCTTCAGCAGTGAATAATTATTCTAACTCAGCAAGTTTCATCAATTCACTCCCAGACACAAAGCTCTCAGCATCTGCAAGTCAAGAAGCTGTTCCGATGGACATGTTGCTGAGCCCTGGAAGCCTAGGATTTTCGTCTAATGACTCATTCCTTCAGTCTTTTTTCTCAAAGAACTTCTAAATTTGGAAGTGGAACACTTGAACCTTACACGTGATAATATCACTGATATAGTGTTTTTGTATAGCATATAGGAATAGAATAAAAAATCATGGGAATCTACTAATTTAGTGTACTAAGATTAGAGACTAGAACTGCAGTAAAGCTTGACAAAAGTTAGGCCATATTTCAATTTTCAATTTAGTAATAGGAGACAGAAAACGTGTTGACTTTGAATTCCATTATTCTTTTGTTACTTCTGTTTTATAACGAATAAAATGTTTCTTTTGCTATGTCTCACTACATTCATTTACTTTCTAAAGTTTTTGCTAGTCTTGGCAATTTCTACTCTGGTATGCAAATGTCTACTGCTGTTACGTCTCAGTGATTTTTGTGTGTTTCTATAACTTTTGCGATCAAAGTTCTGGTTTTGTTTAAATTATGAAGAATTCAGCTACTTCTGATCTATTCAGGAATAGCTATTGGAGTCTAAGGATGAAGAAAATTTGAGAAAGACCATTAAATTGAATTTGTAAAGATTTTGTAGTGTCAAGTTTATGTGTAATGTTCATTTTCAACAATTGGCATGTAGTCCATAATTCATCTCATGAATAATTTGTCAAACTCTAGAAGAAAAGCTAATATTATACTATTTTAACGATTATTATATTATTAGATGAACCTCGTATAAGTCCTACTAAATAATAAATGAAATTAAATAGATTAAAAAATGAGCCTTTCATTGAACATGTGGCCATTAAAGGTCAAAGTATAATAATAAAAATTATACTATAAAAAAAAAAGACAGTTCTGATGTTCATGTTTTTCAATCACTACAAAATTCTACATTAGGGAAAACTATCAACACCATCACCAGACTCTACACCGGGACAAAAAGAAATTTGTATTACAATCTCATTATTACAACATTTGCAAACACTTAAGAAGAAAGAGAGAATGATATAAACATAATAAACATTAGGAGCAAATATATACAAGAAAACTCACTGCTTTTAACCTTAAAGCAATAAGCAATAGGTTTGTTGGTCTTTTTCCATTTAGCTTTATCATTTCTATTCAATGTAGCATTCACACTCACACTCGAATAACTAACCCTTGCAACACTTGAATTACTAACCATTGCAACAAGTGCAAAGACTTTAAAATGAAAGCGGATTCTAAATTTCTTATACTCAATAGAAAATTCTTTACTTATATTCAGTGATAGGAGAAAATTTTAACTATTAAGAGTGCTTATGTATAAGTTTGTGTTGACTGTTTGTATTCTGATATGACAGCTGATAGTGCTAGACACGAGAAGACAAAACAGGAAAAGGAAATGGCTGCAGCTGAAGAGTCTGCAAATATGCTGTCAGCAGTTTCCCTCATTCTATCTGTTGTTGGAATCGCTGAAGATGTTGATAATAGCAAGAGATATGCTACAACCTGAAACCAAACAGTTTTCTAACATTTCATAGTGAAGCAAAAGACCACTGAGAAACTTATTTTTAATTGCAAAACAAAATCATAGTATTATTATCTTAGAAGAATCAATAACACTTACGTTATCATTGGTTGGTTGAAGAATAAGTTTAGAATTTTATTTCTTCCCAAAAGGATAACGCCAAAAAAAAGTATGAAGTTTCCAATCCACACTTTTAATCATTACTTACAAGTCTAACTCACACTTGTCAGATTAAACTTCAGTCTGCCACAGCCAAGTAGGACAAAAATCTTGATAAACAAATTGAAAACTTTCCTTTTTTTGTGAACAGTCTTGTGAAACTGCTCACTGCAGGTCGATTTCAGCACTGAATTTGATTCAGAGAACTCAATTTGGGTTTAGAAACAGAACACCAATGAAATGAATGTGATGGAAGAAGAAAGAATGCCAAACCTGATATCCAACAAAATCAATCAACCCAGCAGCTCTTGACTGAATCCTGTTTTTCCTAGTGGAAAGTTCGTGAACTTGACAAAACACTTGAACTCAACTGTATAAACTAAATAGAATTGCCAAGGAAAATATTTGTTGACACCCTTCATTTAACACAGTTTTGAGAACGTCACATGGCGTCATTTGGTTGGTTGGTTTTAATGAAGGGAAAAAATGTTTTAAAATTGCTTGGAAGGGTAGTTTTGTAAACGTTGAATTTTGAAATTTGACTTTGACGGTTACATTTTATTTTTCGTATTTCCTCTTCTCTTCTCTCCTCTGTTACCAATAAGGGAGTATTGGTAAATCCTGAAGACAAGTTTTGATGATGCTGTAAATTGTAATTCTTGATTGTAATAAGAGAATACGTAAAAAGCAACTTGTAGTTTTTAAATGTAGTAGGAAATTGATAAATATTGTAATTTCTACTTGTATAATCGATTATAATTAAGGTATAATCGATTATCAGATGTTTTTGAACTAAAATAGTCGATTATCATGAAGCAATAATCGATTATCACAAATCACACTTGAATAATCGATTATCACTTAAAATAATCGATTATCACTTTTTGAAATTTCTATAACGGACTTGAATAATCGATTATCACTTACAATAATCGATTATTCATGGCAGTTGGGAGCTGACCTTTGGCATTCAGTGTGCTTGGCTATATAATTGGTGTTTGAGCGCTTCAGAAAATAACTTTGTGAAAACTTAGAAAGCTTAGAACACTGAGTTGTCAGAGGAACGTTCTTGAGAGCTTTGGTTTTCTTTGTTCCCTTGCTTGATCTTGTGAAAGGAGAGGCTTACGTATCGTGTGTCGATAGTCGAAGTGGACTCTCTTCAAGTTGGCAAGGTTCTCTGCCTGGACTTGTGAAAGGAGAAGCTAGTGAATCGTTTGTCGATTGCTGGAGCTGGTCTCTTCAAGTTGGTAGAGTAGTTCTTTTCATTCTGTTCTTGTTCATTTCATTGTAAACTGTTAAACTATTTTTAGTGGAACTGTTAATCACTCTTTGTAGTGATTAACGACTGGACGTAGATTCTGTTGAATCGAACCAGTATAAAAATCCTTGTGTGCTTTTCTTATGCCCTTTACTCATTCTACTTTAACGTACATCAACTACTTGGTTAATTTTCTAAAAGAAAATTATTTTCTTTAAAAAAAGAGAAAATCGTTTCAACTGTGACTTAATACGCTTTACGCTCTCTGTGTTTTTAACCCGCTGCGTTAAACTCTTTAAAATTTACCCCCTACGATACCATCAATTGGTATCAGAGCTTGCTTTGATATTCTTTCAAAATCTTTGCGAAAATGGCCGGTCACAGTCAAAACGCTGTTTATGCTGAGGGTGCGTCTATTAACAGACCTCCATTGTTTACTGGAGATAATTATGCTTTTTGGAAAGTAAGAATGGAAATTTTTATGGGGTCTGTTGATAGAGGCATTTGGGAAGCTGTACAGAATGGTCCTTATATTCCTATGAGTACAGTAGATGGTGTAGAAACAGAAAAACCTTATTTTAATTGGACTGCTGAGGAAAATAGACGAGCTCAGTTTGATATTAAAGCTCGTAATATTATTTCATCTGCTGTTGTGCTTGATGAATTTTATAGAATTTCAGTGTGTAAGACAGCACAGGAAATGTGGGAAGTCCTCAGAGTCACTCATGAAGGAACGGAGGACGTGAAACGAGCTAGGAAGAACACTCTCATTCAGGAATATGAGATGTTCAGAATGCAACCTGGAGAAACTATCTCTGACGTTCAAAAACGATTCACTCATATTGTGAATCACTTAACAGGTTTGGGTAAGACTTTTGATACTGATGAACTTAATGTGAAAATTTTGAAATCTCTGGACAGGTCTTGGCAACCAAAGGTAACTGCCATATCGGAGTCTCAAAATCTTGCTCAAATGACAATGCCAATCTTGTTTGGAAAGCTCCGGGAGCATGAACTTGATTTGAGGAGATTAACTGCTGAAGAGGATCAATGCAAGAGGAAAACTCTACCTTTCAAGTCAGAAATTTCTAAAGGAAAAAGCTCCAAGAGGATCGAAGAAGATGATTCTGATGATGAAGAAAACATGAGCTTGATGATAAAGAAATTTGCTAAATTCATGAAAGCAAAGGGAAAGGACAAATTTCAAAAGGAAAAGAAGGAAAATCAAGATTCTCCATCAAACGTCAAGTGCTTCGGTTGTGGAGAAAGAGGGCACGTGAAATCTGAGTGTCCAAAGAGCAAGAAGAGTGAAGACAAGAAGGAAAGAAAATTTCAAAGGAAGAAGAAAGCATACATAGCTTGGGAAGATAATGCCTCTAGCTCAACAAGTTCTAGTGACACAGAAGAAGAAGCTAACCTATGCCTTATGGCAGATTCTGAAGAAACAGGAAGCCAAGTAAGTGATTCCAGTTTTGAATTTAGTGAATTAGATTTACAAAAGGCTTTCTTTGAATTAATGAATGAATCTGAAAAACTTGATGCTGCACATAAAAAACTTAAAAAAGAGCACAGTGATTTAAAATTGAAATATAATAAACTGCTTGATGATGAAGTTGTATTAAGAAACAGAGTCAGTACTTTAGAAATAAAATTGTCTGACTCAAATGCTATTGTTGAACCTGTTGAATGCTTATCATGCAAGAGCTATATGTTTGATATTGATATACTTGAAAATTTGCTTGCTAAGGCAACTAAAACAAATTCACATGCTAAAACAAATTTTAATAAAAGCAAAATTATAAATAGAAACATGCATCAAAATTATAAATCCAAGGTAAAAAGAATTCGAAAAATCTGGGTTGTTAAAGGAACTTTTGTTAAAAATAAAGTTAGTGATGTATGTTGCTTTTATTGTATGAAACATGGTCACACATCAAACAAATGCAATATCAAACATGTTGGTGTTCCAAATGGCAAATATGCTTGGGTTAAAGCTGTAAAATGATGTATTCTTGTATAAACTAACCCCAAGGACCCATGTTGAGATTGGGGACCTAAAAATTCTTGCTAAATTGTTTTGTAGGAACAATCGAAATCAAAGAAGTCATTGTGGTATCTTGACAGTGGTTGTTCAAGACACATGACTGGTGACAAGAATAGATTCATCTCTTTTAAGAAGAAAAAACAAGGATTTGTAACTTATGGGGATAACAACAAAGGCAGAATAATTGGAACCGGAGATATTGGAGGAGGAAACACTTTGACAATAAAAGATGTCTTATATGTTGAAGGCCTCAAACATAATCTTCTAAGCATAAGCCAACTATGCGACAAAGGTTTCAAGGTAACTTTTGAGAGTGATAAATGTACTGTTTATTTTAAAAATTCTGCTGAAATTGCTTTGCAAGGTGTTAGGCACAATAATATATATTTGATTGATATTGAGAGTGCATCTAGTCATAGTATAACATGCTTAGTTGCTAAAGAAGAAAATCTATGGCTATGGCATAAAAGAGCTGCACATATTCACATGCAACACTTAAATAAATTAATCTCTAAGGATCTTGTGATTGGATTGCCTAAACTAAAATTTGAGAAAAATAAGCTTTGTTCTGCATGTCAAAAGGGTAAACAAACCAAATCTTCTTTTTCATCTAAAAGTATAATTTCTACATCAAAACCTTTAGAACTGTTGCATATGGACTTGTTTGGTCCATCTAGAATTAAAAGTTTTGGTGGAAATTACTATGCTCTTGTAATTGTTGATGATTACTCTAGATTTACTTGGACTTTCTTTTTAACTCTGAAAAGTGAAGCTTTCAAAGCATTTAAAACTTTTGCTAAACGTGTTCAAAATGAAAAAGATTTGAAAATAAAAACCTTGAGAAGTGATCATGGTGGTGAATTTGAAAATGAATCGTTTGAAAAATTTTGTGAAGAATTTGGAATTGCACATAATTTTTCTGCACCTAGAACTCCCCAACAAAATGGTGTTGTTGAAAGGAAAAATAGATCATTAGAAGAATTAGCTAGAACACTTATGAGTGAATCTAATGTGCCAAAATACTTTTGGGCTGATGCAGTAAGCACTGCTTGTCATGTGTTAAATAGAATGCTTATAAGGCCAATTTTGAAATTAACTCCTTATGAATTGTTGAATGATAGAAAACCAAATATATCTCATTTGAAAATTTTTGGATGCAAATGCTTTGTATTAAATAATGGAAAAGATAATCTTGGAAAGTTTGATGCAAAATCTGATGAAGCAATCTTTCTAGGATATTCATTAACTAGCAAAGCTTATAGGGTGTTCAATAGAAGAACACTAAGTATTGAAGAATCTATGCATGTTGTCTTTGATGAGATTGTAGACCTTGAGGAAAATCCTCTCGAGTCAAATAAACCCATTGCAGGTGATGAGGATTACTTAAGAGAAGCTCTAGAAGAAATGTATCTAAATGAAAATTATCCTCCTGAGCATCAAGAAACACCTCAAGTTGATGACTTCAAAAGCTATCAACAACCGAGAGGACTATCCTTGGACAACATCATAGGAGATATATCAAAAGGGGTAACCACTAGACATAATTTAAATATTTTTTGCCTAACTATTGCTTTTGTGTCTCAGATAGAACCTAAAAATATAAAGGAAGCTCTTCAAGATGACAAGTGGTGCATTGCTATGCAAGAAGAGCTAAATCAATTTGAAAGGAATGAAGTTTGGGAACTTATCCCAAAACAAAAAGAATTTCAAGTTATAGGAACCAAATGGGTTTTCAGGAACAAGCTTAATGAGGACAGAATCATCACAAAGAATAAAGCAAGGCTAGTTGCTAAGGGATATTGTCAAGAAGAAGGTATTGATTACGATGAAACTTACGCACCAGTAGCAAGGTTAGAGGCAATTAGATTATTACTTGCATATGCATCTTTGATGAAATTTAAACTATATCAAATGGATGTTAAAAGTGCATTTTTAAATGGTTTTATAAAAGAAGAAGTTTATGTTAGTCAACCTCCTGGTTTTGAAGATTTTAAATTTCCTGATCATGTTTACAAGTTGAAAAAGGCCCTTTATGGTCTTAAACAGGCACCTAGGTCTTGGTATGAAAGACTTAGTACTTTTTTGATTGAAAATAAATTTTCTAGAGGAAAGGTTGATTCAACCTTATTCATTAAGAAAGTAGGAAAACACATTTTGATTGTGCAAGTTTATGTAGATGATATAATTTTTGGTTCAACTGATGACTCTTTATGTGAAGAGTTTGCAAAAATAATGCAAGGAGAATTTGAAATGTCTATGATGGGTGAGTTAAATTTTTTCTTAGGACTACAAATAAAACAAATGAATGGTGGAACATTCATATCCCAAACTAAATACTGTAGAGAAATTCTTAGGAAATTTGGAATGAATAGCTGCAAGGAAGCTAGTACACCCATGGGTACCTCTTGTTATTTAGATAAGGATGAAACTGGAAAGGGAGTGAATGAAACCATGTTTAGAGGCATGATAGGATCTTTGCTATACGTATCTGCTAGTAGACCAGATATTATGCAGAGTGTTTGTGTATGTGCTAGATACCAAGCCAATCCTAAAGAGTCACATCTGACTGCAGTTAAGAGAATTTTAAAATATCTTAAAGGAACTACTTCATTTGGACTTTGGTATCCCTCTGATGCTTCACCTAGTTTAATAGGATACTCTGATGCAGATTATGGTGGCTGTAAAATTGATAGAAAAAGTACTAGTGGAACCTGTCATTTCTTGGGATGTTCTTTAGTGTCATGGCACTCAAAGAAACAAGCATGTGTAGCTTTGTCTACCACTGAAGCTGAATATATTGCAGCTGGAAACTGTTGTGCTCAAATTTTATGGATGAAACAACAATTGGAAGACTTTGATATCTTTCTTGAAAATATTCCTCTAAAATGTGATAACACTAGTGCTTAAACTTGACCAAGAACCCTATAATGCATTCAAGAACTAAGCATATAGAAATTAGGCACCATTTTCTAAGAGATCATATTCAAAAGGGGGACTGTCAAATTGAATATGTTGATACCTTGCATCAGTTAGCTGATATTTTTACCAAAGCTCTACCTAAAGATAGATTCATTGAGCTTAGGAGAGAATTAGGAGTATTAGACATGTCCTAGAATCAAAATCTATGCAAAATATTGCATTTTTTGTGACTTTAGCGATCCATAATCGATTGTCACTGAGCCATAATCGATTATTTAGTCATAAAAGTAAATCTGGAAAACTTTGAGCAGATAATCGATTATCATCAGGCATAATCGATTATCATGCAATTCTGGGCAGAGATTAATGAACTGATAATCGATTATCACGAGCCATAATCGATTATCACGTTAACAGGTTCAAAAATAGAGTCGTTGGAGCGTCCCATAACGGCTATAAACGGCCATAAACGGCTAGTTTCTTCATTTTTCTTATAAATAGCCTCCCATAATCGATTGTTAGACATTCTTTTGCAACCAAATACTGCTAAAATCAAATCCAGAGCTCCAAATCTCCTCATCTCTCCTTCACTTCATAAACCTTCATCTCCTCCATCTTCATCCATGGCTGAATCAAGAAGGTATCGTCACGAAACAGCTGGAGCCCCTTCCTCCTCTCAACCACGACTAGCCAACATAGATGGATGGATCTCAGATCAAGAGAAACATGCAGATTTCGTAAACTCCTGGCAAGAAAGGAAAATCATGGCGGTAAAGTACATCCGTCTTGATTTTTTTCGCTTTTATGGGTTTCAATTTCCAAATACTTTTGCTGAGCAGGGATTAGCACATCTGGTAGAACAAAAAGGAAATATTTATCCAGATCTTATAAGAGTTTTCTACTTCAACTTGCGCTATCGAGATGGAATAATTTCTACCAAGGTCAAAGGCGTACGCATCATTTTAGATGATGACGTTTGGACAAATGTTGCTCAACTTACTATCTGGGATGATGCTGTCAAAGTCCATTTAGGACTTGAAGACTTCAACAGGATGCTAACTTTCCAATCTTTTCTGCGACATCCTGAGAAGCAAGTAAATAGAAGGCAACTACTGGTTGGAGGATTCAAAGTTGAAGAGAGGATGATCCACTACTTGATTGTTTGGATTCTCTGTCCTAGAGCAACCAACCATGCTCAATGCTCTGAGCAGTACTTACTTCTCTTGTATGGGATTTTAAATCACATACACATCGACTGGCCTGCTCTCATTGCTGACACCATGGTAAAAGCCAAGAAATCCCACTCTTATCAGTTTCCTTATGCTCTTCTTGTTTCTAGGATTTTAGAATATAAAGGAATACCCGTTGAAGGAGAACTTGTTCAAAATATTGAGACTGTGGGATCAGAAATCGGAGATACTACCTTTCGTCAGATGGGATTCATTACTAGAGGAAGGGTCCTTATTCACAAAGATGATGATCATTCTGATGATGATGACGATATGGACACTCATATGGCTGACCCAGTGAATGCTGCAGCTCCATCAAAAGCTGGACCTTCCAACATACCCTTCTCTTCCTCAAATTCTATGGAAGAACACTTTGCAAGATTGTCCAAACAATTGGAGGACATGAGTCTCGCACAGAAGACACATTTTGATGAAGTACATGAGTGACAACAATCTCTTGATGAGTACTTAGTTGATCAGTTTCTTGAGTTTGATATTCGACTACATAACATTGAGAATCATCTCAATATCCCTCCCACTGAAAGATCTCCTAGTCCTGAATTTTAGTTTTTTTTAGGATTCTAAGTTTGATTGTGTTTCTGTGTGGCATTTTAAATCTTTATAAATTTACCAGTTATTATTAATAAAATGAGCTTTTATGCATCTGTTATCTTTTTGAGGGGGAGCTCATATTAAGGGGGAGATTCTTACTTTTTGCTTATGATAAAAAAGGGGGAGATTAATATTTATATTATAGGGGAGAAGAAATAATATTCTTCAAAGTATACAGGTACTACTAACTCTGTGATCTTTTTAGTGAGAATGTATTGCAGGTAAAACTGAGTTGCTTTTAATAGAAGATTTTTTTGATCATCATCAAAAAGGGGGAGATTGTTACCAATAAGGGAGTATTGGTAAATCCTGAAGACAAGTTTTGATGATGCTGTAAATTGTAATTCTTGATTGTAATAAGAGAATACGTAAAAAGCAACTTGTAGTTTTTAAATGTAGTAGGAAATTGATAAATATTGTAATTTCTACTTGTATAATCGATTATGATTAAGGTATAATCGATTATCAGATGTTTTTGAACTAAAATAATCGATTATCATGAAGCAATAATCGATTATCACAAGTCACACTTGAATAATCGATTATCACTTAAAATAATTGATTATCACTTTTTGAAATTTCTATAACGGACTTGAATAATCGATTATCACTTACAATAATCGATTATTCATGGCAGTTGGGAGCTGACCTTTGGTATTCAGTGTGCTTGGCTATATAATTGGTGTTTGAGAGAAGTGGACTTTAAGCCCACAAAACGGGTTTTGTTAGAAGTGGACTTTAAGCCTAACTCAACCCCACAAAACCGGCTTGTAGGGTGAGGTTTGCACCCACTTATATACACTTAAATGGCCTCATCTCTAGTCGATGTGGGACTTCCAACACACCCCCCTCACGCCGAGGTATATACATCTCGAGCGTGGAATTAGACTTTTTTAATGGGTGGTCCGATAGCGGCCCAATAGCGGGTGGAACGACATGCCCAACGACAACAGAAATCGCTAGGATAGGCTTCAATCATGGCTCTGATACCATGTTAGAAGTGGACTTTAAGCCTAACTTAACCCCACAAAACCGGCTTGTAGGGTGAGGTTTGCACCCACTTATATACACTTAAATGGCCTCATCTCTAGTCGATGTGGGACTTCCAACAGTTTTGCTTCGCGTTTCGCGTCATCTCTCGGTTGTCTTGGTAAGTAAAAGTTGTGGAACCCAACTCTATTTTTGGAGGAGTTTTTTTTTGGTTTTGTGAACCCTGACTGTATTCTCGTCATTGTATTTTTTTGTATGAAACAAATGGATTTTTTTTTTTGTATTTTTTTGTATGAAACTGTGTCCTCCTTTTGTTATGTGCAAAATGAAGAGGGAGTCTGGGTTCCGAAAGATAACACAGCCAATGAACATGGTGAACGTACAGTGGTCAATGATACTGAACAACCAAGTTCTTCCACAACACTAGATGATGTCATATAACGAATTGAACAACTCTAGACCTAAGTTGGTACAAGATTGGATGCCCTAGATTCAAGAGTTGGTAACATTGAGAACCGACTGCAGCAGTCTCCCCCACCCCCTTTTATCATTTTAGCTCGTAAATCCATTTGGTGTTTTCATGTATTTGCTTTCATTAAGAACTTTTATGTCTTTCTCGAATATTGTATTGTTTTTATTATTTTTATTGCATTTGGGAATGTCATTGTTACATGTCAAATTGTGGTAAATGTTTCTCGTATTATATGTGACAAAATCTTAAGTAGTGAAATAAAGTCGTACTTAATGGACACTTAAACACTACATAATCACATACAATGTTGAAAACACAAGGCTATTCAGTTGTGGTCCCCTATGTATTCACTGGTGGCTCCTTCAGTTCAAAAGGATGTGCAGAATCCATTTCAGACACGCGTAATCGTTTACAACCCCTTGTAAACGACTACAATGCAGGTTTTCACACCTGACATGGTAGAAGTGCAGTTCTCTGAATAATCTCAACATAGGTGCTTCCCCCAATTATGAAGTTGCTCCAGCCAGGAAAATGGATTTAGACAGCGGAAGATGGAGATCTGAATCAGAGGCAGCGGACATGTGCAGTAGCAGCGAAACAGCGGAATGCAAAGGCGTTTGAGTTGGAGGATTAGGTGATGTTCAGCGGTGAAACAGAGATGAATTCGGTGACATAGATGATGGTTTGAAGAGCTCTACGGTGGATGGAAGCTAGCTCAGGCAGCCTTCCACTAGAAGGAAGCTAGATGGGAAATGGAAAGCTTAAGAGAAAGTGACTTTCGGCAGAATTCAGTGTGCTGGAAAATGCATCAGCAAAGACTAAATTCATAGATGATCCAAAAGTGTGAT
The DNA here is from genome assembly GCA_036885675.1 of Vigna mungo. Taxonomy (NCBI): domain Eukaryota; kingdom Viridiplantae; phylum Streptophyta; class Magnoliopsida; order Fabales; family Fabaceae; genus Vigna; species Vigna mungo. The sequence continues at coordinate 13,759,927 of CP144698.1, read as the reverse complement.
ACAAAGCTGCCAGGATGGGTTTTATAAGTGAACCCCCTTGGTTGTGTGCATGAATTCCATGACCCATGAAGAGTGGATTGACTGCCACGTATAATCCCATGTGCAGCCGGCCTTCTAGAAAGGCTTATTTACAATGTGATAAAATCAGTACACACGTGATCTGGTGTTAGAAATGAAATGACATTGCCGTGGGTGTGCTTAGCAAAGAATGATGGTGCGGCTAGCAACTTTGATAGTCATGTGGATAGATTTGCCCCTTCTCTTGGTGTCCACGTCTTCAAGCTTTTGTTGGAGTTTCCTAGCCATGCTTCTAGTGATGGGTCCATGATGAGCTTGGGCCCAAGTCATCACCCAGCTTCACGGGGGACCAAAAACATTAATTTCAACCCATTCCTCACTCAAGAACATAAAATTACAACTAAAACAAGTGCGCTTGTGTCAAAACACACTAGTACTCAACTGTGGTCCCCTATGTGTTCACTGGTGGCTCCTTCAGTTCAACAGGATGTGCAAAATCTATTTCAGACATGCGTAATCGTTTACAACCCCTTGTAAACGATTACAATGCAAGTTTTCACACCTGACATGGCAGAACTTCAGTTCTCTGAATAATCTCAACACAGGGGCTTCCCCCACCTTCATGGGGGACCAAAAACATTAATTTCAACACACTCCTCACTCAAGAACATAAAATTACAACTAAAACAAGTGCACTTATGTCAAAACACACTAGTATTCAACTGCGGTCCCCTACGTGTTCACTGGTGGCTCATTCAGTTCAACAGGATGTGCAGAATCTATTTCAGACATGCGTAATCGTTTACAACCCCTTGTAAACGATTATAATGCAAGTTTTCACACCAAACATGGCAGAACTTCAGTTCTCTGAATAATCTCAACATAGGGGCTTCCCCCACCTTCATGGGGTACCAAAAACATTAATTTCAATCCACTCCTCACTCAAGAACATAAAATTACAACTAAAACAAGTGCACTTGTGTCAAAGCACACTGTATTCAGCTGTGGTCCCCGACGTGTTCACTGATGGCTCCTTCAGTTCAACAGGATGTGCAGAATCCATTTCAGACACGCGTAATCGTTTACAAGTTGTAAACGATTACAATGCTGGTTTTCACACCACACATGGCAGAACTTCAGTTCTTTGAATAATCTCAACATGGGGGCTTCCCCCACCTTCATGGGGGACCAAAAACATTAATTTCAACCCACTCCTCGCTCAAGAACATAAAATTACAACTAAAACAAGTGCACTTATGTCAAAACACACTAGTATTCAACTACGGTCCCCTACGTGTTCACTGGTGGCTCCTTCAGTTCAACAGGATGTGCAGAATCTATTTCAGACACGCGTAATCATTTACAACCCCTTGTAAACGATTACAATGCAGGTTTTCACACCAGACATGGCAGAACTATAACTGTCCCTTATGTTTTCCTTGGTTCCTCCTTATGTGTAATAGGTTGTTAAAAATTTAAGTTTAACTCACGTAATCGTTTACAAGACACAATTTAGCAGTATCATCTTCACCAATTCAGTCCAATTCATCATATGACAAACATTACTTCATTCTTGTGTGACTAACATTATCAGTTCCAAAAAATAAACTCTTCAAAATTTCAAATGTACACCAAATCAAAATGTAATTCACTTCAATAACACAAATACATGGAACCAAACATGCATCTACTATATATTGCAAAAAATAGGTTTAATTACAACATCAAGTTCTGGTCCTATTCGAAATTCCATACAATAATCACTAATTTTTCTTTCTAGGTCCTACATTTCCGGTGTATGACGTCCTCAAGGCTTGGCTCGTATAACGCAATCTTCTTCCCATCCTCACATAGGTCTTCATTTGTGGTTCGGTGTTGCTCTTGCCATCCGGTGTGTTCTGTGACATTGCACCATGTTCGGTCTTCGAAAACCCACCCGGTTCGTTGTTGGAAATTCCACCAGGGGAAAGAAATGCACTATTACTATGTTCAGCGTCATCTTCAGTTGGCCTTGTACTTCTTCTTCTGGCCTTCTCTTCTGCCAACTCTACCTCCAAGACATTCACCTTCCTTTTAAGTTCTTCAATCACACATTCTTGCTCCTCTACACTATGCAGCATACTTTGTCTGCGTTCTCTTCTAAGCATTTTGTTTTATCGTTGGTCATGATTCCTTTTTGGATGTGATTGTTTTTCCTTCACATATGTGTTATCCTTCAATGCACCCCCACCCAAATCATCAACAACATGAAACTGAAATTAAAAATATATAACATGTTAGGTAACTGTTGTCAATATATGAAAACATTCACAAGTCAAATAACACATCACATACCACACCCATCTCGAAAACACGTTTGACGATGTTGTCTCCCACATTTGTATCCATCCAATGCAAGATCCTTGGAGACTTCTTTATTGCACCTTGGGGAGGTACGAAATGCTCACAAAACCATACCTAAACAACAAGTAATTGTTAAAAATTATTCATAATCAAATAACAAATATTCAATCAATCATTCATTTATCAAATCAATAAATAACAAATACCTACAACATGTAAACACAACCATTGACATAAACGTCGCTTATAGCTTTGCCTTTCTTCACTGAATCTGAAGCTTTGCTCAAACTTTTCAACAAATAACGATAAACTAAACTACCCAACAATAATGACTCAAACAACTAAGGTTGTCAACAATGTCAAACATGATAGGAAACACTCGTCCATAACGTTTTGGAAACAAAATCTCAGATATCCCCACCAATATGTACAAGCTACAAAAAACACCACAAGGTATTTCTTTTTTATGTTTCTTCAACAAGAATTTGTAAATGAAATTCAAATCTTTACTTCCCTTACCCAAGTATTTCAAACAATTATTTTTAACCATTGTATCCTTTAAGTTTATACTATCACCCTCTGAACTCAACCCTAATCCAAAACAAAATTCCTTTTCATTCATATTGACAACTTTGTCTCCAATAAGAAAACCGTTGCTCGAATCCACCCAATTCAACGTTAACTCCTGCAAAACTTTAGTATTCAATATAACTCTACCACTCAAATGTAAAAACCAAGAAAATGGAGTCTTCAAAATCAGTGACCGTTGCTCATCCGTCAAATGTTCGTTCAAAGTGCAAACATACATCGTTGAAAATTGTGACAAACCATCAATTACATCAAGCCCATTTTGAGAAATATGAAGAAGGATGTTCCCCATCACTGGGACGACCGGTGTGAAGCAGCTTTCGCTATAGTCAAAGCCATCCTCACCAGCCCCCCGATCATGGCCCGCCCCATGGAAGGGTTCGACTTACAACTATATCTGCTTACATCCAATAGTTCGGTAAGTGCTGCTCTAATCTAGGAAAGTCCAGATTTTAAACTAATCTACTTTGTTAGCAAAACTTTACAGTAAGCAGAGGAATGGTACTCGCAAATTTAGAAAGTAGCGGTAGCCCTTCTGATGGCGGCACGGCTCCTCCGCCCATATGTTCAGAGTCCTTAGGTGGTAGTCTACACGAATCATCCGGTCGCAAAAATATTAAGAAAGCCATATCTGGCCATAAGGATGGTTGCATGGTCCGTGGAACTATCCGAATTTGGTTTGCGTTTCGAACCACAAGACTCTATTAAGGGTCAGCATTTAGCAGACTTTGCTACTGAGTTGTTACCATCAACAGATGAACCTCTCCCAACGTGGCACCTGAATGTTGATGGTTCCTCGGATAAGAAAGGAGGGGGGGGGGGGCTGGAATAGTCCTAGAAGGACCGAACGGTCTTATTATAGAGCAAACGGTCTCCTTCAATTTTTGAACCAGCAATAACCAGGCGGAGTACGAAGCCCTGATCGCCGGCTTGATTCTAGCCAGAGAATTAGAAGTTGAACATCTCGAATGTCGCATGGACTCTCAATTGGTGTTCGACCATATGAATGAGATTTTCCAAGTCAAAGACAACCAATTACTACGCTATTTCCATAAGGTTAGTGATCTAACTAAAGGCTTTTCTAGATTCAATATCGTCCATGTACCCAGGACGTAAAAGGCCAGAGAAGATCTTTTGTCCAAGTTAACACATGCTCGAGATAAAGCACAACTTTCTTCAGTGATCAAGATGACTCTTGATAAACCAATTCTTGAAGCCTTTACCACAAATATCACAGCCCCCAAAGCCGATTGGCGTCAAGACATAATCCAATTAATGACTCAACAAGAACAAAGGGGACAACTTAGCGCAACAGACTCTGAGGGAATTGCCCGATTCATGTTCATAGGAGACGATATGTACAAATGAGGGTACACCACTCCATTATTAAAATGCCTATCTCAGGAAGAGGCCAATTATGTCATGCAGGAACTTCCCTGCGGACTACACTCGGGAAAACGAATGCTCAAGGCCAAAATACTATGAGCAGGATATTATCGACCATGGAAAAAGGCTGCGAAATGTTTGTCAAAAAATGCATATCTTGCCAGTCGCACGAAAATGATCTCCGAACCCCACCGGAGATGTTGCACCATCTGGTCTCTCCATGGCCGTTCGCACAATGCGGCATGGATATTGCTGGTCCATTGCCGACCAGAAGATCGCAATGTAAATTCCTCTTGGTGGTAGTTGACTATTTCACAAAGTGGATAGAAGCATAAGCTTTGGCAGTAATCAGCGTGCCCGGGTACAAAAGTTTATCTGGAATCTAGTGTGCCAGTTTGGCATACCACAGAAAATCGTCACTGATAACGGACGATAGTTCATCGAGCGAAAACTAGAAGATTTCCTCCAAGGCTTAGGAATCAAGCATGTAACAAGCTCTGGGGAGCACCTGCAAGCCGAAGCTACGAATAAGGCGATAGTCTCTGAGCTAAAGAAACGACTTGGAGAAGCCAAAGGGTTGTGGGTAGAAGAGTTGCCTGAAGTACCATGGGCATATAGGTGTACACATTGCTCGATTGGAAAAACACCATTTAACCTCACATATGGCACAAATGCAATGCTTCCAGTTGAAGTGGACGAACCATTCTTAAGGCGGAACATTCAGAATATGAATCTTAATGAGGAACAACTACGTGTAAACCTCGATACCCTGCCTGAAACCAAACAGTTTTCTAACATTTCATAATCAAGCAAAAGACCAATGAGAAACTTATTTTTGATTGCAAAACAAAATCATAGTATTATTATATTAGAAGCATCAATAACACTTAAGTTATCATTGGTTGGTTGAAGAAAAATAAGTTTAGAATTTTATTCCTTCCCAAAAGGATAATACCAAAGAGAAGTATCAAGTTTCCAATCCACACTTTTAATTATTATTTGCATGTCTAATTCACACTTGATAGGCTCAACTTCAGTCTGCCACAGCCAAATAGGACAAAAAGCTTGATAAACAAATTTAAAACTTTTGTTTTTTTTTTTCTGATCAGTGTAGTCAAACTGCTTACTGCAGTTCGATTTCAACACTGAATTTGATTCAGAAAACTGAATTTGGATTTAGAAACAGAACACCAATGAAATGAAAGTGATGGACGAAGAAAGAATGTCAAACCTGATATCCAACAAATTCAATCAACCCAGCAGTTCTTGGTTGAATCATGTTTTTTCCCGTGAAAACTTCAATGAACTTGAAAAAACACTTGGACTCCACTGTATAAACTAGATAGAATTGCCAAAGCTAACAATTATCTACAATCCAAAAATTCCAATTTAACTTCAAATACAATATATGTAAAAAAAAATTAAATACTCAATTGATTAAATTCTATAATTATTTTTCTTATATACTTGTAGGAAAGTAAATAAGAAAAAACCTAGGTAAAATCAAATTAGATTAGAAATACTTCTACAAAATGAAAAATTATTTCATTTAACATGTCTTGATTCTCAACAGTTGAATTTTAAATTAATATATCTATGGTGAATTTTCAAGCGGCATCCGACCATGAACCTTATCTTTGAAAACGACAAACCAGTAAACTTTTCAACTAAGCATCTTCAATTTCAACCGTTAAAACTTTTAATATATATCCAACGGTTAATTTTGATAGCAGGTACGGACGAAGCGTAGAAAGTTGAATGAAGAGAGTCAAGTGAAGTCTCCTTTCATCAGTTCAACTCATTTCTTACGACCAATTCCTTTCCTTTGCATCCTTGTTTGCTACTCTGATCATCACTTGTTTTCTGTTGAGATCATGGCATTAGCTGTGGTGGGTGGTGCTCTCCTTTCTGCTTTCTTTGACGTTCTTTTCGACAGGCTGGCCTCTCCTGAGGTTCTCAACTTTATCCGAGGAAAAAAGCCTGACAAGTTGCTTCAAAAGGTGAAAACCCAGCTCATTGTTGTTAGAGTTGTGCTTGCTGATGCTGAGAAGAGACAAATCACAGACTCCAATGTCAAAGAGTGGCTCGATCTTCTCAGAGATGTTGTCTATGAGGTTGATGATTTACTTGATGAAATTTCTACTAAAGCTGCTATTCAAAAGGAGGTAAGCAATTCATTTTCTCACCTTTTCAAATCGAAGAAGATTGTTAGTATTACTAAGTTGGAAGACATAGTTGAAAGATTAGATGACATTTTAAAACAAAAAGAGAGTCTTGATTTGAAGGAGATTCCCGTGGAGAGCTACCAGCCATGGAAAGCTCAGCCAACATCTTTGGAAGATGGATATGCTATGTATGGTAGAGAGAAAGATAAGGAGGCCATAATGAAGATGGTGTTAGAGGATAGCACCAATGGTGAAACAGTGTCTGTGATCCCTATTGTAGGCATGGGTGGGGTTGGAAAAACCACTTTAACAAGATCTGTGTTCAACGATGGCAAATTGAAGCAGCAGATATTTGATTTAAAGGCATGGGTTTGTGTTTCTGATATATTTGATATTGTGAAAATCACACGAACTATGATAGAGGAAATTACCCGAAAGCCTTATAAATTGAGTGATCTAAATGCTCTTCAACTTGAGTTGATGGACGAACTGTAGGGTAAAAGATTATTGATTGTCTTAGATGATGTTTGGATCGAGGATTGTGAAAATTGGAGTAGTCTTACAAAACCATTTCTAAGCGGGAATAAGGCGAGTAAAGTTGTGATCACAACCCGCAATGAAAATGTAGCGACTGCAGTGCCTTTTCATACTGTTGAAGTATATAATCTAAACAAATTATCAAATGAAGATTGTTGGTTGGTGTTTGCAAACCATGCATTTCCTCCCTCAGAAGCCAGTGAGACTAAAGAAACTCTAGAAAAGATTGGAAAGGAGATTGTTAAAAAGTGCAATGGGTTGCCGTTAGCAGCACGATCACTTGGAGGAATGTTGAGAAGAAAGCAGACTATTAGGGATTGGAATAATGTACTTCAAAGTGACATTTGGGAACTTCCTGAAAGTCAGTGTAAAATTATTCCAGCACTCGGAATTAGTTATAATCATCTCCCTCCACATTTAAAACGGTGTTTCGTTTATTGCTCATTGTACCCCAAAGATTATGAATTTAAAAAAGATGAACTGATCCAGCTGTGGATGGCTGAAGATCTTGTAAAAGCAACGAAGAAAGGAAAGACTTTAAAAGAAGTTGGTCAAGAGTATTTTGATGATTTGGTTTCGAGATGCTTTATTCAATCTTCAAGTGGGAGTGGGGGTGTTTACTTTGTAATGCACGACCTCATTCATGATCTAGCAACATTTCTTGGTGGGGACTTTTATTTTAGAACAGATGAACTTGAGAAAGAAACCATTATCGACAGAAAGACTCGTCATTTGTCATTAACAAGATTCAGTGATCCAGCCTCGGATATTGAAGCTTTTGACACAGTAAAATTTCCAAGAACTTTCTTGCTAATCGATTATAAAGATTCTCCATTCAACAACGAAAAGGCACCGCGTATTATAGTGTCAAGGCTTAAGTACATGAGAGTTTTATCGCTTTGCAACTTCGAAAGTCAACTTGCTCTGCCTGATTCAGTTGGTGAATTGATACAGGCTTCCTTCACTTGGGCAACTGCCGTCTCTTAGTAAGCTTCGTATTTCAAACATGAATTTGGTTAAGACTATTGATGCAGGCTTTTATAAGAAGGATGATTGTTCATCTGTGACGCCCTTTCCATCCCTTGTATCTCTAAGCATTTCTAATATGCCTTGTTGGGAGGTGTGGAATTCTATTGATTCAGAAGCTTTTCCTGTGCTTAAGGATCTTTGTATAGAAGAATGCCCCAACCTAAAGGGAGATCTGCAAAATCACCTTCCCGCTCTGCAAACACTCAGCATTAGAAATTGCGAGCTTCTTGACTGTTCTGTCCCAGGGCCTCTCACCCTTCGAACATTAGAGATACGCAAATGTAACACAGTAGCGTTTCATAAGTTTCCACATTTGGTGGAACGTATAAATGTAGAAGGAGGCCCAATGGTGGAGTCCATGATGGAGGCCATCTCTAACATCCAACCTACTTGCCTGCAATCTTTGAAATTAGAAAATTGTTCGTCAGCCATATCTTTTAGAGGTGGTCGTCTTCCTGCGTCTTTGAAAACTCTTGATATCTGTGGTATAAACAAACTGAAATTCCCGTTGCAACACAAACACGAATTACTGGAATCACTTTACATAAATAATAGTTGTGATTCGCTCACGTCTCTTCCATTGGCTATCTTCCCAAATCTCACTCATCTTTCGGTCACATACCGTGAAAATATGGAATCACTTTTTGTCTCAGGGTCAGAGATGTCGAAGGGACTGAACTCTTTTGCAATTGGCCACTGTCCCAACTTTGTATCATTCCTGGGAGAAGGATTGTGTATGCCCAATTTGACTCGTTTCAGTGTTTATAATTGTGACAAGTTGAAGTCGTTGCCCGATCAGATGGGAACTCTTGTCCCAAAGATGGAATATCTTGACATATCAAACTGTCAACAAATTGAGTCATTCCCTGGAGGAGGTATGCCACCTAACTTGAGAACAGTTGAGATCAGAAATTGTGAGAAACTATTAAGGGGCCTAGGATCGAAAATCGATGGACATGGTTACCTTTCTCATTGTGTGTGGTTCATGTGATGGCATCGAATCCTTTCCAAAGGAGAGATTGCTGCCTCCCTCCCTTGTGTCTCTCTATCTATTTAATTTGTCTAGTCTGGAAACGTTGGATTGCAAAGGCCTTCTCCATCTCACTTCACTCCAAGAATTAAACATTGAATGCTGTCGAAAGCTGAAGAATATTGCGGGAGAAAAGCTGCCTCTCTCTCTCTAAAAAAGTTAATCATAGAGGGATGTCCGTGGCTGCAAAAACGATGCAACAGGAAGGACCGTCAAATTTGGCCTAAAATCTGCCATGTCCGTGGGATAAAGATTGACGGTAGATGGATTTAACGACCATGGATGATGAGAAGGTAATTCTCCTTCTTTCACTTACATCATCAACCTCTAACCCTGAAAAACTATTTTTGTCTGTTATCTTTCATTTCTTGTCTTTATCCTTTCAAATTTAACTTAATTTATATTGCAATCAACCAGTCTTAAATTAGTTAATTGCAGTTTCATACTTGACTGGATTTGCAAGTGTGAAGGAAACCTAACATTTTGTATATATGTTATTTAGCGTGAGCATTCATGTCATTTTCGATTAAACGTAGTCACTGCAGAAGTGAGTAATGGTCTTTTATTTTTCTTAACAGTTTGTTTCTTTGTGGTCAGTGTCAAGATTCTTCTTAGTACTATAGTGAATATGGGAGAGAGATAATTTTCACTGAAATTGCATTTAAAGGGGTAAATTGAATTAATGTTATCCATTCATGTTTTCTAAACACAAGTTTATGATTGTTTTCTATAAAATTAATCAAACAGCTGGTTGAGATCAAAATTAAATTCATGATTAGAAGGGTGGTATTTGTTTTTCAGACATGCTGGATTGGCTTGGTGAAACTGCACCTGTCCATTGTAATGTACTGACCTCTACGAGGTCATCACTTTTGTGTTTGACTTATGGATTTGAGTTGAATTCATCTGAAAGCTATATCATAGCATGGAGAGGTTGAATTTGTCATTGTGCGTATTATGCATTCGAAATGCTGAATATTGACTGTATATGTTGAAAGGAGTGAATCCCATCTCAGAACTACTGCTCTGCACTCACTCCAATGCACTGATTGGTAAAGAACTGGAAGAAAGGATATCTTCCATTCGAAGATTTTGAAGCAAAAGATCAGAGTAGAGGTGTGGTTTCATGAGTGGTAAATGGTTCCACTGAGTCCTCAGTGATGAAATATGCATAACAGAAGCTTCAGTACCTATGGATTGAGTGCTGGCAAGTAAATTCTAACTTTAACACCAAATCTGATGACGTATTTATGGAATATTAAATTGTAATGTAAATTTTAGAAGAATATAGAAAGTATTAAAGATAGAAAATATTATATAAATTCTAATTTTTGAATATTGTAAAACTGCCTAAAAAAGAAAAAAAAAATTAAGAATATTTCACATAAATTGGGGTTAGCAATTTTTATAATAATTTATAGGTTTATAAATAAGTCCTGGCCAAAGGCCCCTGAACTAACTTGTCAATTGCGCTTTTATCTTCCTAGCCAAAGGCCCGTGAACCAACTCATCGATTGCACCTCAGGTGATTTGAAAGGATAAATAAATTACAGTATATTAGTTTTAGGAGAATTTTCAAAGAAAGAATTAACAGGGAAATAAAGAAAAGACAAAAAATTGGACAATCTTCTTTTAAACCAAGATATTATTCAAAAGAGAAATAAAACTGCAGCAAGAGAACAGTGCTTGGAGTATTGCCAGAGAGAAAGTAGTATGTTAAACTGTCTAAGTGTGAATTTTGGTTGAGCGAAGTCCAGTTTCTGGGTCACGTTATATCTGCTGGTGGGATTTCTGTAGACCCAGCCAAGGTCCAAGCAGTGCTACAATGGGAGAGACCAAAGTCAGCCACTGAGATACGGAGCTTTGTGGAATTAGCTGGCTATTATCGTTGTTTCATAGAGAATTTCTCTAGAATTGTAGAACCATTGACTCACTTACCAGAAAAGATCATCTGTTTGCCTGGACGGACCGTTGTGAGGAGAGCTTCCAAGAGTTGAAGCAGAGATTGACTAGTGCTCCTGTTTTAGTCATTCCTGACACATGGAAGCCTTTCGAAGTTTTCTGTGACGCATCTCATCAGGGGTTGGGCTGTGTATTGATGCAGGAGAAGAAAGTAGTCGCCTATGCTTCTAGACAACTCAAGATTCATGAGAAGAATTACCCGACTCATGATCTAGAATTAGCTGCAGTGGTATTTGCATTGAAGATCTGGAGGCACTACTTATATGGAGCTCAGTTTCAAGTCTTTAGTGATCATAAAAGCCTGAAATACCTATTTGATCAGAAGGAATTAAATATGAGACAACAGAGGTGGATGAAATTCCTGAAGGATTATGATTTTGATCTACTCTATCATCCTGGAAAAGCAAATGTAGTGGCTGACGCTTTGAGTAGAAAAACAATTCATATCTCAACTTTGATGGTAAGAGAAATGGAACTAGTTGAGAGCTTTAGTGATTTGAAGCTAGAGGTGGAAATAAAACCCGATTGTATCAGATGTTGCAAACTTGTTATATCCAGTGATGTCTTTGAAAGAATCATGGAAGAGCAACTATCAGATCCTGAGCTTATGAAGTCAAGAGCACTGATTGGTACTGAGCAAGGAAAATGGTTTAACACCGGTACAGATGGTATGCTAAGGTTCAAAGGTAGAACCTGTGTGCCAAATAATGACGAGCTGAAGAGAATAATTTTAGAAGAAGGTCATCGGAGTCGTTTTAGCATGCATCCAAGCATGACTAAAATGTATTAGGACCTGAAGAAGTCATTTTGGTGGTCGGGTATGAAAGTTGATGTGGCACGTTTTGTATCTTCTTGCTTGACTTGTCAGAAGGTCAAGATTGAGCATCAGCATCCCGGTGGTATGCTTCAACAGTTAGACGTGCCTGAGTGGAAATGGGATAGCATTGCAATGGATTTTGTCACCCATTTGCCACGCACTGCAAGGGTCACGACGCTATATGGGTGATAGTTTATAGACTGACCAAGAGTGCTCATTTCTTGGCAATCAGTCTGAAGATGTCTATGTCGAAGCTTGCTCAGTTATATGTCAGGGAGATTATCAGATTGCATGGTGTACCATCTAGTATCATTTCTGACCGGGATCCACGGTTCACTTCTGTTGGAATTTACGAGTATTAGAGACAATTTTCAGATTCATGAAGAGTTACAATTATTCATGAAATGAAGAGTTGCTATTATTCATGAAAAGTTACCATTCATGAAGAGTTACAATTATTCATGAAATGAAGAGTTACTATTATTCATGAAAAGTTACCATTCATGAAGAGTTACAATTATTTATGAAGAGTTGCTAGTCATGAACACTTACAATATTTCATGAAGAAATGTAACTAATTAGAATCTGGTATCTCTTGGATTGATGCCTGATCAACATCTATATAAAGGGATCCTGTGCTCTACTGAAATTCACTGGTTCATTCTCTCAACACACAAATCAATTCTTGAGAAACATATTCTTGTTTAACGGTAATACTAAGAGTGAGTATCATCGTTGTTGTTCTTCTTTGTATCTCAAAAGCGGATTTCGTGATCCCCTTCACTCTTATAAGGGACGAAATATTGCTTTTAGGAAAGTGTGCACTCACGCCTAGAAGAATATATCAAGTCTACATTGTTGTTCATCTTGTTTCCCTAAGTTATTGGAAAATTGTTCCAACAGTCTAAAAGCAATATTTTCTCTAAGATGACAACAATTCGTGAGATGTCTGCAAACTTTCACAAGTTAGACAAATTTGAAGGTGTTGGTTTCCGACGATGGCAAAAGAAGATGCATTTCCTTCTCTCTGCTCTAAACGTGGCATATGTTCTAAGTTCTCCCCAACCCATAGAAAGCGAAAATGAGACATTGGAGGAACAACGGAGAAGGAACAAATGGGAGAATGATGATTATGTCTGTCGTGGTCACATTCTGAACGATATGTCTGATCCGTTATTTGACATATATCAATATGTGAATTCTGCAAAAGAACTTTGGGTTCAACTTGAAAGCAAATACATTTCTGAAGATGCATCAAGCAAGAAATTCCTGGTTAGTAATTTTAATAATTACAAAATGACTGATGCTAGATCAATAATGGAACAATTTCATGAAATCCAAAGAATCCTAGGAAGTTTCAAGCAACATAATATTGCAATGGATGAGACGTTTATTGTGGCAAGCCTGGTCATTTAAAGAGGGATTGCACAATCTGGAAAAGGAAGATGGCCAAGAATGGCGGTAAACAAGGTCAAGGCGAGTCTAGCCAAGGCCAACCGAAAAAAGGTAATTGTACACAAATTGCACATAATTCTGTTTTGAATTTTGTGGAGATGGTTTCTGAAATCTTTTGTGTGTAGACTGATGATTCATGGTGGATCGATTCAGGGGCTTCAAGACATGTTTGTAAAGATCGTTGTCTATTCAAAACCTTTAAAGAAGATGACAATGGAGAAGTTCTTTACATGGGAAATGATTCTATGGCTTAAGTCCTCGGTGTTGGACAAGTACAATTATTACTTAGTTCTGGAAAATCACTTGTTTTAAGAGATGTATTATATGCTCCAGAATTAAGAAGAAATTTAAAGTCTGGAGTAATCTTGAATCGATTGGGATTTAAATTGGTATTTGAATATGATAAATTCATATTATCTAAGGGTGGTGTATTTGTTGGACTAGGATATCTTTGTAATAATATGTTCAAACTAAGTGTAATAAATGATGTGAAAGACTTTATGTTGTGAATCATGATTATTCTTTATGGCACTTTCGTCTTGGGCATGTTAATTATAAAAAGTTATATTCAATGTCTAAATTTGATTTAATTCCTCTTTTTGATTTGAAGATAGAGAAATGCAGAACATGTATGTTGACAAAGATAACAAGAAATCATTTTCCTAATATTGAACGAAATTCAACATTACTTGAATTAGTGCATAGTGACTTATGTGATTTCCATAATACACCTTCATTAGGAAATAAGAAATATTTAATAACATTCATTGATGATCATTCTCGTTATTGTTATGTTTATCTTTTGTTTTCTAAGGATGAAACCCTAGAAAAATTTAAAGTTTATAAAAATGAAGTAGAGTTACAACTAAGTGTTAAAATTAAAAGATTGAGAACGGATAAAGGTGGTGAATATTATGATCCAATTTATTTTCAATCTATAGGTATTATACATGAAACAACTACAGCATATACACCACAACAAAATGGTGTAGTAGAAAGAAAGAATAGGACCTTAGAAGAAATGGTCAACTCCATGTTGTCCTATTCAGGATTAAGTGAAGGATTTTGGGGTGAAGCTGTGTTAACGGCTTGTTGTATACTTAATCGAGTTCCAATGAAAAGGAATGAAGTAACCCCATATGAACTTTGGTATAAAAGAAAGCCAAATTTGAATCATTTCAAAATTTGGGGTTGTAGGGCAATTGTAAAAGTGCCAGAACCCAAACGCAAGAATTTGGGAGAAAGGGGAATTGAATGCATCTTCATAGGATATGCCGAATATAGCAAAGCATATAGATTCTATGTAATAGAACAAAATGACTATGTATCGCTTCATTCAATTATAGAATCAAGAGATGCAATATTTGATGAAAAGAGGTTTTCTTCAATTCCTCGTCCAAAGGATTTAACTCCTAATATTGAAGGTTTATACCAAAACTTAATTGATCAAGGATCAAATGATCAAACTCTAAATCAGAGTGATGCTTCTACATCTCAACTCAGAAGAAGCAAAAAGGGCAAGAAAAGAGAAATCTTTTGGCTCCGATTTTCATGTATATTTAGTTGAAGGTACAAGAGATGGTATCTTAACAAAGTTCTCATATTGTTATAATATAGAAGAAGATCCATTGACATATCAAGAGGCCATAAGGTCTCAAGATGCAGCCTTCTAGAAAGAAGCAATTAATGATGAGATGGAATCTATCCTGGGAAATAACACATGGATCTTAGTTGACTTACCTCCTAAATGTAAGCCAATAGGATGTAAATGGATTTTCAAAAGGAAAATGAAGGCTGATGGAACTATTGATAAGTTCAAGGCACGTTAGTGGCACAAGGTCTGAGACAAAAACCAGGAATCGATTATTTCGATACATATGCACCAGTGGCTAGAATCTCCACTATAAGACTGTTGATTGCTCTTGCAGCAATTCATAAACTTATAATTCATCAAATGGATGTCAAGACAACGTTCTTGAATGGAGAATTAGAAGAAGAAGTTTATATGACACAACCAGAAGGTTTTGTTATGAAAAACCAAGAACACAAGGTATGTAAATTGATTAAATCCTTGTATGGGTTGAAACAAGCGCCAAAACAATGGCACCAAAAGTTTGATGATATTGTGTTATCAAACGATTTCAAGATAAATAACTCAGACAAGTGTGTGTATAGCAAATTTGATGACAATGGTAATGGTGTCATAATCTGCTTATATGTTGATGATATGCTAATTTTTGGAACAAATTTAGATCAAGTTAATTTGACCAAAACATTTCTATCATCTTATTTCTCTATGAATGATATGGGAGAAGCAGATGTTATACTGGGTATAAAGATTAAGAGAGAAAATGAGAAATTAATTTTGTCTCAATCTCATTACATTGAGAAAGTACTCAAGAAATTCAACAATTATGAATGCTCTCTTGCTTCAACTCCTATGGACCCTAGTTTAAAGATATTACCTAATGGTGGTAAAGCAGTTTCACAACTGAAATATGCAAGGGTAATAGGATGTTTAATGTATGCAATGACAAGTACAAGGCCAGATATTGCTTTTGCGGTAAGCAAATTGAGTAGATATACTAGTAACCCTAGTCTATCACATTGGCAAGCAGTACGTCGAGTACTTAAGTATTTAAAGAAAACTATTACTTATGGATTAACATATAGTGGTTATCCTTCAGTTTTGGAAGGATATTCTGATGCAAGTTAGATTACAAATGCAGAAGATCATTCTTCAACTAGTAGTTGGATTTTCCTCCTTGGGGGAGGTGCGATTTCTTGGTCGTCCAAGAAACAAACTTGCATGACAGATTCCACTATGGCTTCAGAGTTTATAGCTCTAGCCTCGGCAGGAAAGGAAGCCAAATGGTTGAGGAATCTCATGTTCGAAATTCCATTGTTACCAAAACCAATATCACCAATAGCAATACATTGTGACAATGCTGCAACATTGGCAAAGGCTTATAGTCAAGTATACAATGGCAAATCAAGACATATTGGTGTGAGACATAGTTATGTCCAAGGACTCATCAAAGATGGAGTTATTACAGTAGATTTCGTACGAACAAAGCTTAATTTGGCTGATGGATTTACTAAGGCATTGGCTAAAGATTCCATTTCTAGAATGACAATTGGAATAGGAATGGAGCCCACGATTAATCACAAGTAAGGGAATCTTAACTTAACGCTTAATATGACATTGAGTCTTAAGTTCAATAAGATTAAATCTCTTATTTGATGATTGAAAGCACAAATAATTGTTTCAAGAGTGCTTTAGATCTGTGATGCTTAGGAGGTTGACTAATTCTTAATTGATTTCTTGAATTTATGTTTTGTCACAGGAACATGTTTACCTAAGAAATCAACCTATGTAAGTGCGAAGTTTGGCCGCTTCAAGAAGTCAAGGGGGCATGACTTTGTTGCACTTATGAATAGATATGGACGCATGGCCCTATTGTGTCAAGTATAACAAGAATATGTAATTTATCTTATATGTAGAGTATCTTCAAGAATTCATTATGTATTATGTTGGTTCAATCGTTGCGACACCAATAAAATACGAATTCCTGAAATGTGTATTCTACTAAGTGAAAGTTCAAGTCTATGTACACTTTCATTTATGTGTAAGATTGCAATTATTAAATTGATTTTTGTGTTAAGTAATAATACAATACTCTCAAATGGTGGAGGATTGTTGGAATTTAAGAGTATTAGAGACAATTTTCAGATTCATGAAGAGTTACAATTATTCATGAAATGAAGAGTTACTATTATTCATGAAAAGTTACCATTCATGAAGAGTTACAATTATCTATGAAGAGTTGCTTGTCATGAACACTTACAATATTTCATGAAGAAATGTAACTAATCAGAATCTAGTATCTCTTGGATTGATGCCTGATCAACATCTATATAAAGGGATCTTGTGCTCTACTGAAATTCACTAGTTCATTCTCTCAACACACAAATCAATTCTTGAGAAACATATTCTTGTTTAACGGTAATACTAAGAGTGAGTATCATCGTTGTTGTTCTTCTTTGTATCTCAAAAGCGGATTTCGTGATCCCCTCCACTCTTATAAGGGACGAAATATTGCTTTTAGGAAAGTGTGCACTCACGCCTAGAAGAATATATCAAGTCTACATTGTTGTTCATCTTGTTTCCCTAAGTTATTGGAAAATTGTTCCAACAACTTCTAGATTCTGGCAGATATTGTAGAGTGATATGGGTAGTCTGCTCCAGATGAGCTCTGCTTATCACCCTCAGACAGATGGTCAGTCTGAGAGGACGATCCAGACTTTAGAGGACTTGTTGAGAACCTGTGTATTAGATCACAGGGGAGCTTGGGATGAGATACTACCATTGGTAGAATTTACCTACAATAACAGTTTCCAGGCTAGAATCGGTATGGCACCTTTTGAGGCACTGTATGACAGACGTTGTAGAACGCCATTGTGTAGGTACTAGGAGGGTGAGGTAGTGTTAACAGGACCTGAGATAGTACAGCAGACCACTGAGAAAGTTAAGTTGATTAAAGAACGGATGAAAGCTTCTCAGAGTCGACAGAAATCCTATGCTGACAAGAGGCGCAGACCTTTGGAGTTTGAGGCAGGAAATCATGTCTTTATACGTGTGACTACCACTATAGGTGTAGGAAGAGCCCTTCGAGCCAAGAAGTTGTCTCCAAGATACATTGGGCCATATCAGATCACTAGGCGCATTGGACCGGTTGCTTATGAGATTGCCATGCCACCTCAATTGGCAAATCTCCACCCAGTTTTCCATGTATCTCAGCTGAGGAAGTATGTATTTGATCCCTCACACATGCTAGAAGTGGATGATGTGCAAGTCAAAGAAGACCTCACTTTACACGTGCAGCCAATCTGGATCGAGGAGTGTCGCAATAAGCAAAAATGGGGCAAAACCATCAGGCTTGTCAAAGTCATCTGGGACGATAGGATTGGTGACTTCACTTGGGAACTAGAGGAGGAGATGAAAGAGTCATATCCTCACCTATTCTCAGGTAAATTTTAATTTTCGAGGTCGAAAATTCTATTTTGATGGGGAGAATGTAAAAACCCCTTTTTTCTGAAAAACACAATCTCCTTCTTCAAATGTTATTTTTGCAAAGTCTCCAACCTCTCTCCTTCACTCTACCTCACCGAATTCTCCATCCCAATTTCAGAAGAAGCTTGAAGAATCCTGGTGCTACGGGTTTTGATAGCACCGAACAGCTTGGTGTTTCCTCCGGTGAGCATTTCTTTCCATTTGCTTTCATCCGTGAGCCATGATCGTGTTGATAACCTTGCTGCATGTAGCTCAAATTGCTATTTCCCCCAAATTCTTAGCTCATCATGGGTTCTAAAAGTCTCTTTTATTTCCAATTTTCTGAATTCTAGGTAATTATAGAAATTCCTCATCTGCGTATCAAGCACTGTAGACCCTCTTGAGGTTGAGCTGCAACACTGTCTAGGTAAGGGGAGCTAGTTCTTATTTTGTTTTGGGTTGTGTGATGTGAATGCATGATAATTTTCGAAATGGTATGTGGATTGGAAACATGATTTTGATTTTTTGTTAACTTGAAATGCATGGATGGAGGTGTTTAATATGCAATTTGGTGGGTGATGATTGTATGCTGTTTTTGAATGATTTAAATTGCTGAATTATGTATGTTGGAGCTGTTGTGGTATAAAAATTCTATTGTGGTGATGCTAGAAAGGAAATTAAGTGCCTTAGGGTTACTTTTTGGTCATTTTAGAGGAAGGGAAGTAGTGATTTTGAGAAAATGAGGTTTGTCACGTTTTTGGGCTGTTGGGACAGTTTCACCCACTGTATTGTGACTTGTTTGAGTCACTAAATTGGTCAAGATAGGTGCAAAGTGGTAAGATTGGGTTTTGGGTCCCTAAGTTGGGTAAATTGGTGTTTTAGAGTTAGAAAGGAAGTGTGGTGGTCAAATTTAGAGTTAGGCATTCTTGGTGATCCTAGTCAATTTAGGTAACTTAGGTAGGTCATGTGTGACTTAGTAGGCATGTTTAAATGGTTAAAAATCAACTCCAAGTTGTAGAATTGAATTTAGACCTCTAGGTTGATAAAATTGAAGTTGTAGAATCTAAATCAATGCATAAACACTTTATAATAATGTTAGAAAGGATTAGAATTGTTTAGGTAAGTTTATTTTAGCATGAAAGTTGACTTATGGGTTGTAGAAGTTCACCAAAAGGATTAGAATTGGTAAAAAGGGGTAGAATTGCTCAATTATGCAGAAAAATCTGCATAATTCTCGCTTGGGCGCCCCTAAAGGGCGCTTGGGCGAAATTTTCTGCTGTCGTGTTTGTTTTTTATAGTTTGTGGGGTTCTAGACGTCTGTTTTGGACGTTCTTTAGGTCATTCTGGGGGTTTTTGACCCTTCCGGAACCATTGGTGAGGGTCTCCAAGCTGTTTGAATTACTTAGGTATAGGTAATTATAGTTGATAAAGAAATTGGTATTAAAAAATGATGTTTCTGTGAAGATATGTAATGTATGAGTTATATATGTTTATTTTGCTTCTAAATGAGATTGTATGATTAATTGGATGAGGTTGGTGAAGTGAAACAAGATTGATGATATGAATTATGAACTTTGAGAATTATTCTAAGATCTCTAGGTGAGATCACTTTAGTGTATGAATGAATATTGAGGCTCCTTCAAGGGAGGTGATCCCTAATACTCTGACGGTCTTTCATTCTCAAATAGAGAGGATCGACACGGGTGGTGAGAGTAGTGGGAAGTCCTAGGGTAGACGCTTTCACTGGAGGTCTATTCCGCGGTAACGGACTAATCTTGTGTGTGGTCGGGTGAAACCCCTCGGCAATGGCTTTGCAAAGCAGTAGAGTCCACCACAAGTACACAACCTGCCCAAGATCAATATTCATTCCTAGTCCGGACGAGTCTAGGTCAATCAGGATTTATTTATGTTTGATTGGTTGTTGCTTGTATGCTCTGTTTCTTGAAAATGCATTGAATATGTTTATATTTTAAATACTAGCTCACCCTTGCAATGTATGTGTATATTTTGCATGTTTCTGGTTTTCCCTTCTTGCGATGATCATCCTACTTTTGGATGTGAGCAGAACCAGTAGATGACACGCCTTTGAAGCAAGCTCTAGACAGTGGAGATGTAGCTCCCACCTCTTAAATTTACTTTCACTTTCTTTATCTTATTCCATTTTGAAAGACTTTATATATATGTAAAGCTTTTAACTTGTCTTTATTTTGGATGACTGTATAACTATATACTAGCATCATACCACTCTTACTGCTTTCTAGTATTACAATTGTTGCTTTCCATGTATATATACTTGTTATATAAATTTTGGGATGTTACAAAAAGCACTTCAATATAATTTCTACCCTTCCAAAAAGACAACGTTTTAAATAAAATAACAAGTTTTGTTATATATTTAGAAATCATACAAGTTACTGCTTTCTAATTGATTTTTTAGCAACAAAAAATATTGTTATATAAATGAAATATAAGCTTGAATCTCACAAATTTGGATATTGTGAATTGAGTCCTTATTAAACTTTTGAGTTGAATATGATTTTATTCCTTAAAGTTTGGATATAAAATTAAAATTCATTTTTCTTCTAAACATTGCTATATCTTGATCTCAAAACTTGAAATGAATGGATATATTCATTTTATAACTTAACGTTATTTTTGTAAACTTGTTAAATGTGTTCCAAATTTGCATTTCAGTAGGAACATGTTAAAACAACATAAATAACTTAAACATCATCCTGTGACACATTTGATACATAACAATAAATTAAAGTAGTTGAGTCAAGAAGACTATATCTATGTAAAAAACAATGACAAATTTTAATTTCAAAGTTTAGAGGCTAAAAATATATTTAATTCTAAATTTGTTTGTTGTATTACTCAAATATTTATATTTTTAAATTGTGTCTCTACTGTTTAATTTTTCTATTAATTGTCATTGTTATATTTACTCTTCGTCTTGGTTACTTGTCTCCATGTATTAAGAAAGTGTCCCGATATTTTGACACTATAATTTTAACACCGTTTCGACACTGTCAGGTGTCGGCATGGGATTGGTTCGTTTTTAATTTTTAAAAAAATTGGAATTGTGATGTCACTATAGAAGATCATATTTGAATTTTTAATTTCCCATTTTGCCCTTGACCTATTTCATTGGATTGAAACGTTCTCTTTCATCTCATTTCTCCGTCTCACCGTCGTTGTCATCGTTCTTCCAATCCTTCGATTTCTGCATCTCATTTGTTCTGATTCCGGTGTGGTTGTGGCCTTCGTTCTTGCCATCGTTGACGCTACCCTCTTCGTTGGTGTCTCATCTCTTCGTTCTTGCCATCGTTCTTCGCCTTGGTGTTGGTGTCTCATCTCTTCGATCTTGGTGTGGTTCTCTCATCCTTTCATTTCCAAATGGCCAGTTCTTCAACAAAGGTAAGCGCCATGATCCTTGAGCTATTTTAGTTTTCTCCCTTTTGTGTGAAGTTCGCAGTAGTTTTTGTTTCAGGGTTTTGAGCATTTGTGGTTGATGCAGTTGAAGGTTAGGCAATCATTTTCCACGAACTATATATCAACTTTGGACAAGGAATTGACAGAGGAGCAACGGTCATTGATTTTTGGGACTCCTTTTGGTTGGTTCCTAGATTTGAGTACTAAAGTTAGGTTGGCTAGGAATATATTGAGTGAATTAGTTGTGAAGTATGTTGACTCTAATGGTTGTTTTGTAATCGGAGATAAAGAAGTCCTTATGACTGAGAATGACTTTTTTTTAGGTCTGGGGTTGAGTACAGATGGTAAGGACTTGAACTTGAAAGAAAATTATAAAAAAAGTTCATGTGTTAAATATGTAGGGAAAGGGTGTAAGAAGAAGATTCCTTGTTTACAAATGTATGATGAGGAAACGTAAGAAGAAGATTCCTTGTTCTGATTTTTTGTAGTTTGTATATTTTAGTTAGGATATTTGAGTTATTATTTCTCAATCGTAGTGGAAGAGTATTTCAAGTTTTGTATGAAATTGTTGATAGTTTAAGTGGGTTGGGTAATTATTGTTGGGGTAGTTTAGTGTACCGTTACTTGGTACATAGTTTGTGCAATGCTTCAGATGGATTGAAGAAAGGAAAAGGCACAAGCAATGTTTACATTGATCGATGTACTTACATGTTGCAGTTAATACGAGTACATTCATTTTTAATTTTGTTGTGAGTTGTGGATTGAATTGTATTTTTGAGTACCCTTTGTGATGATGAATTTTTTATAGGTTTGGTTTTTTTAGAAAATTTTACCCCCCAAAGGTCAAATACAAAAATGTCCTAGAATTTCGCATTGGATGAATGTACATTTGGGAGATAGCATTGTGAAACAAGCTTTGGAGGGTGGTGTGGTATGATGTTTAATGTTTGATTGATTTATCTTATGATATGAAGAAGTTGTTGGTATGATATTATTTGTTGAATTTCAGGTTGTTGATGATTTTGATGTTGGTGCAACGAATGATTACAAAGATGACGAACCTAGCCTGAAAACGAAAGTTGAGAAACCACCTTCAGCAAAGAAAATATTGAAATGAAACCTCAAAGGCAGTGTTATGTGTATGTTGGAGCATTAGCAAAGTCTAATTGAAAGGCTTAAAAGGGAGGTTCTTAAGTTGGAGCAAGAGGTTGCTTACGAAAAATCTAGACGAAGAAGATCGTATGAAGGTGGACCGAGTGTGGCCCGTGAAGATCCTTCCTTCTCCCCGGAAGGTATTTCCCCGGAAGGAATCCCCCCCGAGAGGCATGTCCAGTGATGAAGCTCCAATGAAGACATATGTGAGGATGGGTTCATGAAGGCGGTTCAAGAGCAGAGCTCTTCAAACTCCTTTTACTGGAACAATGCGAATAAAACATGTGTGAAATTATGATATGTTTACAAATTTGAAACTTTCCTTGTTGACAGATGTTTTATTGTTGACAGATTTGTTTAGTAATTTCAATTGTAATGAATGTTACATTGAACTTTCAGTGTTTCACATAGTATTAAAGTTAAATGAATGAGTTATGTCATTGCCCTTGGGAAATAATGTTACCATGTAGTTGTTCAATGTTAAAGTTGACAGATATTTTTATTGTTGTTAGACTTAATGGACGAAAGAAACAATACATGTAGACATAGGCAACATTATGAGTTGAATAGAGAAATCTTGTTTAGTGAAAAAAAGACCATTTAAACGTTTACAGGATAGGGGTAAACGTTTACGCGAGTGAGTTGTGAAGTTTGTACAGAAAGTCCTTCTGACGGAGTCAGGTTTTTGTACACAGGGGACCATTATGTGAAATCTGCAATTCTTTGCAAGTTTAGACTGGTTTTTAATTTTTTTGTGTTTAGGTGTGTGTTGGGTGTGGATAATTGAATTTGGGGACCCCAAGTTGCAGTAAGTAAGTTATTTTGTTCACTAAAAGTACTTGGCTGAATGAAGTGCAGTGAAAAAAGCCCATGTAAACGTTTACAGGATGGTGGTAAACGTTTACGCGAGTGAGTTGTGGAATTTGTACAGAAAGTCCTTCTAAAGGAGTCAGGATTTTGTACATAGAGGACCATTATGTGAAATCTGCAATTCTTTGGAAGTTTGAACTGGTTTTTGAATTTTTTGGTGTTTAGGTGTGTGTTGGGTGTGGATAATTGAATTTGGCGACCCCAAGTTGCATTAAGTAAAAATAGGGACTGATTAAACCTCAAATATAAAAATGTTGTGTAAATTGATTCATTTTGTTTAGTAACCAGGAAATGGTTACGACGACTTAATGTTGAAACAAAAATCTAACTATATCACAGTTTTCCATAATATCCATTGATGTTAATATATTATCTATTGGAGCTTCTTTTAACCAGCGTACGTCATGGAAATGTTGTTTCCTCTTATATTTAATGAGATTGTTGTTGTTCTTTCTTGTTATAAATGCTAATTCATATTTTAATATAACTACTACTATTTCTATGTTTTATTAATTAGTTATTCTAAACAAATAAATTTAAAGCAATAGGTAACAAGGAGTAGGGATGTTATAACTAAGCATATTGATGGTACAAATTACGTGGATAACAAATTAATTAAGAGGAAAAATTATAATCAGTCATATCTCAAATAAGATTATTATGTATCTAGTTTTTTAGTTAATTATAAATTAATTATTCTTTAATTAATATATCGGCAAACTGTTATCGTAGGTGAATATCGAATGAATTCTATTTTTGAAACTTAAACTTTTTATTATATTTAAATAAATACAACAATTAGTTTATTTTTTTTTAACTGTAATTTCAAACTCTTTTGTCAAAGGAATATAATTTCAAACTTAATATTAAACGTTAATGTCATAATTGGTACAGATAAAAATGCAAAATAATATTATTTTTTTAGTTAATAATTTATTATTTTAGTATCCAAATTAATACTTGTGCGTTAACTTTTTAAAATAAATTACATATCTCATACGTTTATATTTTACATTTATTATGCTATTAATATTTTATTTCAAAATCAAATGAGCTTCTTTATTAAAATAATATTCATTATTTATTAAAATACAATATATACTTTTCAGCACAATATCATTTATACTCTGTTTCTGGCAGAAAAAAATAAATAGTTTAGTGAACTCTCTTCGTAAAACTTAGAAAAAAAAAAGTTAGAAGGATTTTTGGATTAAAGTAGTCAGAAATAGTTAAATTCAGTTATACTAATTTGAATTATTTAAAAGTTATTATAACCAACTTCTATAAATAATAAATTTTTAAAAATATCATAACTTTTTAAACTTTTGAGAACAGTTCGAGTTGAACTAATGATAAAAAATATTTATTGTCATATAGCACAAAAATTAAAAAACTATTTTCTACTTTATAAAAAAATTATTATGTATCAAGGGTTAACTGACTAGATGTAGCCTGTAAAAAAGAAAACATTTTCTTTTTTTATTTTTGGTTACTTGTCAATTCGGATTATTTGTAAGCTTACTCACAAAACAACTAAAATATAGTTGTCAAATTAGCTTTTAAATCCATATTATCCTCAAATAAAGACAATACAGTGGATAGATTAGGATGATATTGATCTAAATTAGAATTGAACCAGTTCAAGTAATCAACTCATAATCCAAATTAAGTTCATTGCGACAACTTAATACAAAACTAACAGACTAAACCACTGCGGATAAAAGGAAAAACACCAACATTTTTTTCTCATCCGAATTCAAGGTCTAATCATCCTTTGTTCTAAAGAAAACAAAAACAACCTCCTTGAATGCAATTTTCCTTCACTTGTTTTCTCTGGAAATCTTTGGCAATTGTTCTTCTGCATTTGAGATATCATCATGGGAGGGTGTTGCAGCCATGTTTCAGTACATGATGTGGAATTTTCATGCAAGCATAACCATGATGATGGTGCATGTGAACATGGTGGGGACCGTATCATGTCAAGAGGGTCCTCTGAATTTGTATCAATGTACAGCAAAAAGGGTTCAAAAGAAGTTAATCAAGATGCGTTGACTGTGTGGAAGGTAAGATTCTTAGATTCTTGATGTATCTGTTCGCAATTTGGCTTCATTTTCTATTTCTTTCAATCAATTTTCCTGGAATTGTTTTCCTTAAAGTCTTTAAGGTTGGAAATTACATTTTAGAAGGTGAAATTGCAGATATAAAATTAACTTATCATGAATTTCCATAATTAAAACATAACGATTCGTAGTGAATGAATTTATGGCTTTGATATTAATGGTTAATATGATATGTTATCAGGACTTCACTGCAAAGAAGGACATGATCTTTTGTGGCGTGTTTGATGGTCATGGTCCTCTGGGGCACAAGTTTTCACAGTCTATCCGTGACAAACTACCCTCAAAACTCTCAGCATCAATCAAACAGTCACAACAAAAAGTCATCAAACACAATGATACTAATGCTACAGATGGAATTAGTCATAGTAAAGTGCATGTTGAGGATAAACAAAATATGTCATTTTCTTCATGGGAGGGAAGCTTTATGAAGTGCTTCAGTGAAATGGATGAATACCTTGCTAAGAACATAGACTCTAAAGGGTTTTCTGGAGGTAGCACTGCTGTAACTGTTATCAAACAGGTACAATTAGACATTCTCAATTTCATTATCTCATTGTCAATGTTGCAAGAATGTTACAATTAACCACATTTTTCCCCTTTTCAAATTTCAGGGTGACCAATTAATAATTGGCAATTTGGGAGATTCACGTGCAGTTCTTTGCAGAAGAACAGATGACAACCATCTTGTTCCTGTTCAACTTACTGTTGACTTGACACCAGATATTCCAAGTAGGTCTTGGTATTAACTGTTAATCTAAGTTTTCTGATCTTAAAATTTGGTTAAATGGTTTAGTTAAGACCTTATTCATTAAGAACTTATCAAATCAAATGAGAGGTTATTGATAAGTTGATTGTAAACCTTAGTGAAATAAGCTAAAACGACTTATTTTGATAAAACACTCTTTCAAATGTCCCTGTGTCTAACTTGCTTTTGTTCTTCAATGTCACTCAGGTGAAGCTTTAAGAATCATTAATTGCGGAGGTAAAATTTTTTCTGTAAAAGAAGAACCAAGAGTAAATAGACTATGGAGGCCAAATGGGAGTCGCCCTGGACTGGCTATGGCAAGAGCCTTTGGAAATTTTTGCCTAAAAGATTATGGTCTCATCTCAGTCCCTGATCTATCATACAGAAAACTTACAGAGCAGGATGAGTTTGTGGTTCTGGCTTCTGATGGGGTAAGCATTTTCGTATCAAGATCTCAAACATTTGATCAAATAGAGCTTTCAAACAATAAGCAACAGCCAATTATTATTCCCCAAATTTATCTCAATCAAAAGGGTCTAAATTTTCTTTCTTTTACAGGTATGGGATGTGCTAACAAACAGTGAAGTAATGGACATAGTTGCTTCAGCACCAAAAAGGTCCATGGCAGCTAAATTGTTAGTGGACCATGCAGTTAAAGCATGGAAACGTAAGTATGTTTCCATGGTTGATGATTGTACAGCTATATGCTTGTTCCTGAAGGATCAAACTGTTTTAACCCAATCCTGACACAATGTGAGTGTGAACAACATCCCTCTGAAGCACCTGCATTGGTCATAATCTAGAGATGTAAATATTGAATGTAACGAACTGTAAATGGCAAGAGTAGGTTTAGAATCAAAAGGAAGAATTTGAAGCTCTTGTAGGGCATTTGCATTCAATTTTGAATCATGATAACAGTGATCTCAGTAGCTTAAGGGGAGTTGAAGCTGATCACTAACTCAATAAGAACTGTACAAATCATAATGTATAATGTTATTTTTGGGTGGGGAGGACTAGAGCAACTTACAATGTACAGATAGTATAGCCAGAAAAGGTTTTGTTTGGACATAAAACCAGAAGAGCAATTATTTCAGCCTTCTATTCTGGTTTGATTTAATGTACAAGACTTTTCTTTTATCAGCCTAGTGCGATGAACTTTTAATAAATTGTAACACTTTTTTCTGGCTTGGATACTACAAAGTTCAATGAAGAACTATGCATACCTCCTTTTCTATTTATGTTCAATTGTTTCTCAGTGTGATATGTTAAATCTTCCACATATCTGACAATAGAATAAAATAATTTTGGGATTCTTCACATAGCACCAAAATTATACTGAAAATAGTTTTCTAATGGTTCAGCGGGGTTATATAGTTATTGAGCAGAATCAAAGGTTAAGGTTAAACACCGACAAAAGTTATTATTTAACAATGATTATGAAATGTTATAACTTCATAAATTATGCATATGCTTGTGTAGGGATGACAATGGAGTGGGATCAGAATGGGTTTCGTTAACATCTCGGGAGAAAAAAATCATCTCCATCCTCGTATCCTTGACTTAACGAGTATCAAACTTTTATCTCATTCTCATTCTTAGTGAGTATTAAGCATATACTATCCATATCTCCTTTATTATTATTTCAATATCAATTAATTAATTTTTATAAAATACTAAAAAAATTATGGCAAATAAACCATAATATTGTCAAATATTCAATATCAAAACGAAAGAAACACTGTGCATAAACGTGGATTAACATCACCCAATAGACATCGGTTAGGGATAAGCTCGATGTATATAGATGATTGGTGAAATTTTCGTAAATAAGTTTGCAATATAGACGTCAGGCAACACACTCTTCGACATCTACAGTCTTTTAGACGTCGGTGTCCCAAAGAACTGACGTCTATATATCTGACAGATGATATGAAAAGTCATTTCATTCAGACATATAGACGTCAGTCCACTGAGGCACCGACGTCTAAATGACGAAAATTAATTGTATTCACCTACCTGTCAGACCTATAGACGTCCGTTAGCTCAGCACCGACGTCTATTTACTTACCAAGTTGGTGAATCGTCACTTTTTCTGCATTATAGACGTCGGATCCCTCCAAACCGACGTTAAGATGGCGGACTTTTCAACAACTTGGCAGGAATATAGACGTCGGTGATGCGCTAACGGACGTCTAATGACTGTCAGGTAGGTGAAAAGCCAATACTTTCCGTCATATCAACGTCGGGTTCCTGAGCACGGACGTCTATATTCATATATAGACGTCTGTTGCCTTTGGAGTAGACGTCTATAACCCCCGCGAATATTGATTTTTAAATCCTATAGACGTCGAATTAGTGGTGACGCCGACGTCTTTTACATTATAGACGTCGGTCTCTGGTGTAACAGACGTCTGATTTCATTTTAAAACTGAGATTGCTTGCAAGCAGGTTTGCGAATTTCATCGTCTTCTTTGGCTTTTCTCTCCGCTCCAATGAATTTACATTTGTGTTTACTCTCTTTTGACATGGTTTAACTTGCTTTTAATCCTATTAAAGTAATCTTTGATATATTATCTTTCATTTGAACCGATTAAAATGTGTTTTCGTTGTGTTTTGGTGCGATTTTTCTTGTGTCTTTGGGGTACCGTAGTGCACCTTCTCCCTTTGCTAGTTTCCTGCAAAGAAAAACTTACGTTTTTTGATCTGTCATGGTATTTCAACCCAAAGTCAAACTTGGGTCCTTGTCGAGATCCATTCTCACCGCCAATGAGAAGGGATAGGGTGAGAATATATTCTCACCGTATTCTTTTTCATTGGCAGTCGGAATGAACCTAGGCAACGACCCAAGTTTGTCTTTGGGTTGAAATACCATGAGAAGTCCAAAAGACACAATTTTTTCTTATGAGGAAACTAGCAAGGGAAGGAGGTGCTACTACGCTACCCAAAGAAACGAGAAAATCGCATCAAAACACAACAAATTATAGATGTCGGTTAATGTAACGATCGACATTTATGGACACTATAGACGTCGGTTACTGTAGTGAGAAACGTCTAGTGTCCATAGACGTCGGTTAACGCAATGTTTGATGACTTTATAGACGTCGGTTGTGTAGCTGAACTGACGTCTAATGTCCCCTAGACGTCGGTTAGTACAATGCCTAATGTCTTTATAGATGTCGAGCTTTCCCCTAATCGACGTCTATATCGACGTCTCACCTGCAAAAATCCGACGAACCATTAACGTCACCCGTAAAGACGTCAGTTCAAGGGGCGACGTTAAAAGCCCAAAATAACTGACGTCTAAAGCTCATTCTGCATTAGTGAAATTTTTATTTTTTCAATATCAAATATTTAAAAATAAATTATAATTTTATATATTTCAAATTAGAATAACGAATAAAATTTCGTGAGAAGCAAACATTTACTAAAATTACAAGAGTTAATTAAACCAAGTTGATAAAATTTAAAAATATTTTTAGAAAAAATATAAAAGGAAAAAAATTAAAATTAAAATATATTTAAATGTCTTTTTACTTCAAATTTTTAAGTTCTAATGAAATTTCTATTTTAATACATTATTAAAAGTTATAATACATCACTTAATCAAAATTACACAAAAAATAAAGATTAAATTAATAATGATTTATTAAAATTTAATATAGATCTTTCATCTTTTCAACTTTAACGGTGATAAAAAAATATTCATAGCAATCACAATAAATTATTATATTATAATAAATAAAATTTATTTATACAATTATAGGGATGAAATTACACTTATGATATTAACTTAAAATAAATTTTATATATATATATATATATATATATATATATATATATATATATATATATATATATATATATATGTTTCGATGGATATTTTACGGGACCGAGACACTAATCTTTTCTGACGTGACTTTACCGCTTTCCGATGCTTAAACTCGGTTTTTCGCTTGTCTTCTTTCGTCCTGGGCCGTTCGGTGATCTTCAAACTTTGACCGCTCGGTTGCCTTCCTGGGAAAGAGGGGGAGGTACCTGCAAAAGGCACTCTGACGTCCAAGTCAGGCGTGTATTGAAGAGCCTCGGCTCTTGATTGAATATTTAGTGAAGGGTTTTCACTATTTGAGTATTTGAGAATATGAGTTGAATGTGAGTGAAGTATGATTGAAAGATACCTGGCTTGTGGCCCTAGCTCTCTATTTATAATTTGTCTCATGGATCTTAAACTGATATAAGCCCAATAAAATATAAACAGAACAAAATATAAACAGAATATAATATAAACAGACTTACCTGAAAATCTGGTTAGTTGCTAAATATCTTTAATTAGATATTCTTGATTATTTTATATCTTTAATAAGATATTAACCGATTAGCTATTCTTCATAACTGTTCGTCCCAGATATCATACCGTACATCATCCCCCCAAGTCCGAGTTAAGAGTTAGGCTTTAGCCGTGGTTAACTGTAGGACTTATGAGTTTGAGGGAAGTTTTATTTGTTGTGTTTGGAGAGCGTGTTCTCTAGTTGTTGCTCTTTTGTGGACTGAAGGATGGATCTAGATAGGATTTGACAACGTTTTTATGGTTGGGCGTCCAGATAGGATCCGACAACGCTTTGATAGTTGGGCGCCCGGATAGGATCCGTCAACGCTTTGATAGTTAGGCGTCTGGATAGGATCCGACAACGCTTTTATGGTTGGGCGTCCGGATAGGATCCGACAACGCTTTTATGGTTGGGCGTCCGAATAGGATCTGACAACGCTTTTATGGTCGGGCGTCCGGATAGGATCCGACAACGCTTTGATGGTTAGGCGTCTGGATTGAATCCGACAACGCTTTGATAGTTGGGCGTCCGGATAGGATCTGACAACGCTTTGATGGCTGGGCATCCGGATAGGATCCGTTAACGCTTTGGTAGTTGGGCGTCCGGATAGGATCCGACAACGCTTTGATAGTTGGGCGTCCGGATAGGATCCGACAACGCCTTTATGGTTGGGCGTCCGGATTGGATCCGACAACGCTCTCGGTTTTTTCTTCAACGAGAGGGATTTACCTCTCAGCCGAGAGGGATTTACCTCTCGGTTTTTTATTTCTTTATTAAAGTTCCTTGGGAAGAAAATTTAAAAATTGCAACAACACATAATATTTATCATATGACGCGTGTCAGCATATGTTGCACATATATCTTTAATATAATATATATTTTTAATATATCATATGTCATATATTTCGGATGTCATATATTTCGGTTATCATATATTTCAGTTATAAATATTTAGATTTTACAGTAATTTATAGTAAAAATAATATTTCGACAGATATTTTATTGTTTTGCTTTCATATGAAATATTCATATTTGAGAAACACTTATCTTGTTGAAGATGCTTCATGTAGAGATGATGACCCATGTTGTGTAGCTTTTGCTTTGTTAAAAGTTTATGGTGTTGATCCGAATTATTGATATCGATATCGAGCGCTTGTCTTGGTTCCTCGCGGCTTTCAATGGGATGCCCCCCAGCCCCACAGTGGCGCCAAAAAGTTTCGGTGGATATTTTACGGGACCGAGACACTAACCTTTTTCTTACATGACTTTACCGCTTTCCGATGCTTGAACTGGGTTCTTCGCTTGTCTTCTGTCCTCCTGGGCCGTTCGGTGATCTTCAAACTTTGACCGCTCGGTTGCCTTCCTGGGGAAGAGGGGGAGGTACCTGCAAAAGGCACTCCGACGCCCAAGTCAGGCGTGTATTGAAGAGCCTCGACTCTTGATTGAATATTTAGTGAAGGGTTTTCACTAATTGAGTATTTGAGAATATGAGTTGAATGTGAGTGAAGTATGATTGAAAGATACCTGGCTTGTGGCCCTGGCTCTCTATTTATAATTTGTCTCATGGATCTTAAACTGATATAAGCCCAATAAAATATAAACAGAATATAATATAAACAGACTTACCTGAAAATCTGGTTAGTTGCTAAATATCTTTAATTAGATATTCTTGATTATTTTATATCTTTAATAAGATATTAACCGATCGGCTATTCTTCATAACCGCTCGTCCCAGATATCATACCATACAATATATGTATGTATATATATATATATATATATATATATATATATATATATATATATATATATATATATATATATTATACTATACTCGGGTAGTCGACCGTTCGAGGGGAGTGTCATTCGCATCGTCTGGTAATAGAGTGATCGCGAGTCAGGTAAGATGAATGTCATTAATGGTCAATTAATATATTCAATAACCATATCAAAGGCAAATATATGGTATTTATGGGTGATTTCCAGATTATATTGCACAAATATATTGTATTAATGAGTAATTAATATAATTAATGGGCTGGATGATTATGAGGCCAATAAGTACAATATTAATGTTTAGGTAAAATCATCTTATTTCCAATTACTATTAGAATACACAAGAGACAATATTTCTTACTTCAGCATCGGAGTATTTTCTGCAGGACCACCCCCAACCGGAAGGGCAACTTAAACAATGGACGAACGGATTGGCATAATGAAGGTCATATCTGTAGGCAGAAGAGGCTAGGATTGAAGACGGACAACCTCGAACCCCAATTCAACCGTAACATTTAGTGCTCACCGTGGGACCAAACGGCATCCCCATGATACCACGAGGAACCAAACACACACTCGGTCTCAACATCGCTACTTTGAAGCCAATAATTGATCGAAGAAGTACAAAACCTTTATATTTGTTTGGTTTAATAGGTTCGAAGGTCCCTATATTTGGGAGATTGTTTCAATTGGGTCCTCCAATTTTGGAAGTGATCAATTAGGTCCCTAATTTTTTTAATTTGAATCAATAAAAGTCTTTCCGTTAGATGCAGTTAACGCCGTGAAGTTTTTGAACATGTGGTACGCTGACGCTTTCAGATGACATCGTTTCAAGTGCATAGGAGAATTATAAAAGGGTGAAATCCCTAAATTAAAGGGTGTATTTGAAGGTGAAATCCCTAAATTAAAAGAGATTTCACCCTTTTATAATCCACCTATGCACTTGAAACGGTACAACCTGAAAGCGTCAGCGTGCCACGTGTTCAAAAACATCATGGCGTTAACTGCATTTAACGGAAAAACTCTTATTGATTCAAATTGACAAAATTAGGGACCTAATTGATCACTTCCAAAATTGGAGGACCCAATTGAAATAAACCGCCAAATATAAGGATCTCTGAACCTATTAAACCTATTTGTTTTTAAAACATGGATAGAATTTTCCTTTTTTTATATATTTCCAAAGGAGGAAGTGATTTTCTTTCTTAGCTACATCTCAGATTTAGTTTACTTTATTATTCTTAGCTACAGTTGCAGGGAACGTCTTTGTCTTTCTGTGATACTTGGTGACAGGACAATGTAGCATCATTATCATTCTACATTCTAGTCTAAGGCTTTTAATAATATCTTCCAACACCATCCATTAATGTTTTTTAACTTAAACATGTGTCTCTTACTCTTTTGTCGAGAGCCACCTTGATTATTCTATTGCAGATCATGGTACATCCTAACTCACTTTCCAGAAAAAATATACTCGATGATAGTCCGTCAATTTATTATTCACAATTTCCCAGGATATTAAGCCACTCAAGCATCCAATTTTTGAAAGAAGGGAGTGAGAACAAACAAAACGTTTGTAACTGTAAGTTGTACATATGATACAATAATTGTTAGTTGGTGGCAAAGTGGACTTTGGGAGTTTTTACTTTCCTTACCCATTATTCATTGATATTTTACTTGACTTCAAAATTTTATTCTTTATTTACATAAATTTCATAGAATAGTCCAAAACTGAAAAGTTAATCTATATTTATAAAATAGTGATGCTAGAGTTAAAAATTACTGAACCGCCTTTTATATACATATTATAACTTGCAAAAGATAATTTTGTCCACGTTATGATTTCTAAACTTTTGTAAACGCAAATCAACGCCACATTAATTTTTCAACTATTTATCATAATACTTGGAAATTCTTCCAACTTAACAAAGGTGCTCCCAATTATGTTTTAAATTGTTTATAGACTAACTCGGAAATCAAAGATTCCAAGGACTACTCAATTGCATCGCTCGATGATTTCACAGACGAATTACCTCTACACAAAGCGGAATGACGACTCGCTCAGTGATTCCAAAGACGAATCATCTCAACCAAGAGCGAAGCAAACGCATCACTTGGTGATTTCATAGACGAATCACCGCTACACAGAGAGGAATGACGACTCGCTCGGTGATTCCACTGATGAATCATCTCAACCAAGAGCGAAGCAAACACACCGCTCGGTGATTCCACAGATGAATCACCTCGACACAGGGCGAAATGATGACTTGCTCGGTGATTCCACAGACGAATCATCTCAACCAAGAGTGCAGCAAACGCACCGCTCGGTGATTCCATTGTCAAATCACCTCTACCTAGAGCGGAACGACGACTTACTCGGTGACTCTACAAACAAATCTACTTCAACCACAAAGCTCCTTGATAGAAGAAGAGAATCACTCGTAATCGCATTCGATCTAGCTGTCCATACCACCACTTAACTGCCTGACTTATAAAACCCCTTCGCACCTGTAAACAACTGCTCTGGGCTTCGGGGGCTTAATGTGCTATACCCGAGTAGCCGACCGTTTGAGGGGAGTGTCATCTGCACCGACTGGTAATCCAGTGATCACGAGTCAGGTAAGATGGATGTCATTAATGGCCAATTAATATATTCAATGACCATATGGCATTAAGGCAAATATATGGTATTTAATGGGTGATTTGTAGATTATATTGCACAAATATATTGTAGTAATGAATAATTAATATAATTAATGGCTTGGACAATTATGAGGCTAATAAATACAATATTAATGTTCAGGTAAAATCATCTTATTCCCAATTACTATCATTACTATCAGAATACACAAGGGACAATTTTTTCTGACTCTATTATTCACCACAACAAAATGGACTAGCTGAGAGGAAAAATAGACATATACTAAAGGTTACAAGATCATTTTTGATAGATGGTAATGTCCCATCTCATTTATGGGGTGAGGTTGTGAGCTTTGTAGTTTATTTAATTAATCGAACCCCTCCTAGTGTGCTTAACTTTTGAAGGCCTTTAAATGTGTTGTCTGATCATTGTATCCTTCCTTCCATCGTTTATTTACCCCCTTGTGTTTTTGGATGTGTTATATATGTTCACTTACACCTACATTAGTGTACAAATCTTGAAGAACGAGCTACGTAATGATCCTATCTCTAATAATACTAATGTAGATGAAACTAATCATGAACTTGTTTCTCTTGATCCTACCTTTGATAATATTAATTTAGATAGAATTGATCATGAAATTAATTCTTGTCTACATGAGACTACCAACACACCACACACTGAGTCTACTAATGTTCATTATAATATTTCACCCCGTTCTTACCATGGTCAACCTCAGCCTAAATAAGAATCAGACCTCCAAGGCAAAGTTAAATATCTCATTAGTAAATATGTGTCATCTCACAGG
The DNA here is from genome assembly GCA_036885675.1 of Vigna mungo. Lineage (NCBI taxonomy): Eukaryota > Viridiplantae > Streptophyta > Magnoliopsida > Fabales > Fabaceae > Vigna > Vigna mungo. The sequence continues at coordinate 13,723,672 of CP144698.1, read as the reverse complement.
TTATCCAAGTCATATGCATCATTTGTATCTTAATTATCTTCAATTTCTATTCCTAATAATATATAAGAAGCTTTGTCAGATCCTAGATGGACCAAAGCAATGGTTTATGAGATTAAACCTTTAGAAAGAAACAACACTTAAGGTCGTGTGTCCTTATCAAGAGGAAAGAACATTGTGGGATGCAAATAGGTATTTACAATTAAGCATAAAGTTGATGGAACTATTAAGAGGTATAAAACACGACTTGTGGCTAAAGGTTACACTTAGTCTTATGGTGTAGATTACCAATAGAAGATTGGCCTATGAGAATACTTTTGTCGCTAGCAGCAAACCAAGATAGACCTCTTTTACAATTTGATGTGAAAAATGTTTTCTTACGTGGAGAAATTTTAGAAGAAATTTATATGGATTCTTCACCAGGCATGACAGGTTCAATTGGGAAGGTTATGGATTAAAACAATCCCCAAGAGCATGGTTTGGAAGGTTTACCAAGTCTACAAAGGATTTTGGCTATAAAGCAAGTAACTCTGATCACACCTTAATTTTGAAGAAAGGAAAAGGAAAAATTATAGCTTTGATTATATATGTACATGACATGATTGTTACAGGAAATGACCATAATGAGATTTCCAATTTACAACAATACCTTGCATCTGAATTTGAGATGAAAAAACTTGGAAACCTCAAATATTTTTTAGGCATTGAAGTAGCTAGATCAAAACATGGTATTTTTCTATGCCAAAGAAAATATACTATTGAATTACTATCGGAAATTGGATTGCTTTGGAGTAACCCAGTTAATACGCCAATTGAACAAAACCATAAACTGTTTCAATGCTCAAATACATCAAGCATAGACAAAGGGAGATACCAAAGGCTGGTAGGAAAATTAATTTATTTTTCCCATACACGTCCAGATATTACCTATGTAGTGAATGTTGTTAGTCAATTTATGCATGACCCACGAAAGCTTCATATGGATGCTGGTTGGAGTATTTTGAGATATTTGAAGTCCACTCCCGAAAAAGGAAATTTATTCTTAAATCATATGGAAATTTAAAGGTAGAAGGATATACTGATGCAGATTGGACATGTTCAAAAGATGATAAAAGATCTACCTCTAGATACTTTACTTGTGTAGGAGAGAATCTTGTAACTTGGAGGAGTAAAAAACAACCTGTAGGAGCAAGATCTAGTGTTTAAGCAGAATTCAGAGGCACCAAATTTGAGCTATCATATTTGAGCTTTAAACCAAATTAAACTATGATTTTGTACTTTGAAAATACGTCGGCAATAGCAATTGCTCATAATCATGTGCAACAGGATAGAACAAAGCATGTGGAGATTGATAGACATTTCATCAAATAAAAGCTTGAAGCTGGAATAATTTCCTTTCCCTTTGTAAGATCAGAATTGCAGTTGACTGATGTTCTCACCAAAGAAGTGTTAAGCAAAGTGTTTAATGAATCTTTATTCAAGTTAGAAACGTGTGATATCCATGAACCAACTTCAGTCGGGTGTTAAGATATGTCAAATGTTATGTTAGTTATAATTTAGGCATTATTATAATTTGTGCATATGACCCTTTTACGTATATAAGTGGTACACTAATCTCTAAAATAATACATCAAAATTATTCTTTAAATTTTTTTTATAAGAATTTCCAAAGTCAACAAGAATCTACAATCCGAAAATTCCAATTTAACTTCAAATACTATATATGTAAAATAAATAAATTAAATACTCATAAATTCTATAATTATTTTTCCTATATTCTTGTAGGAAAGTAAATAAGAAAAAAGCTAGGTAAAATCAAATTAGATTAGAAATACTTCTACAAAATGAAAAACTATTTCATTTAACATGTCTTGATTCTCAACAGAAATTAATATATCTATGGTGAATTTTCAAGAGGCATCCGACCATATAAACCTTATCTTTGAAAACGACAAACCAGTAAACTTTTCAACTTAATGTCAACCATTAAAACATTTAATATATATCCAACGGTTTATTTTGATCAGGTACGGACGAAGCGTAGAAAGTTGAAATTAGAGAGTCAAGTGAAGTCTCCTCCCATCAGTTCAACTCATTTCTTACGACCAATTCCTTTCCTTTGAGTTTTTGTTTGCTACCCTGATCATCACTTGTTTTCTGTTGAGATCATGGCATTAGCTGTGGTAGGTGGTGCTCTCCTTTCTGCTTTCTTTGACGTTCTTTTCGACAGGCTGGCCTCCCCTGAGGTTCTCAACTTTATCCGAGGAAAGAAGCCTGACAAGTTGCTTCAGAAGGTGAAAACCCAGCTCATAGTTGTTAGAGTTGTGCTTGCTGATGCTGAGAAGAGACAAATCGCAGACTCCAATGTCAAAGACTGGCTCGATCTTCTCAGAGATGTTGTCTATGAGGTTGATGACTTACTTGATGAAATTTCTACTAAAGCTGCTATTCAAAAGGAGGTAAGCAATTCATTTTCTCACCTTTTCAAATCGAAGAAGATTGTTAGTATTACTAAGTTGGAAGACATAGTTGAAAGATTAGATGACATTTTAAAACAAAAAGAGAGTCTTGATTTGAAGGAGATTCCCGTGGAGAGCAACCATCCATGGAAAGTTCAGCCAACATCTTTGGAAGATGGATATGCTATGTATGGTAGAGATAAAGATAAGGAGGCCATAATGAAGATTGTGTTAGAGGATAACACCAATGGTGAAACAGTGTCTGTGATCCCTATTGTAGGCATGGGTGGGGTTGGAAAAACCACTTTGGCAAGATCTGTGTTCAACGATGGCAAATTGAAGCAGCAGATATTTGATTTAAAGGCATGGGTTTGTGTTTCTGATATATTTGATATTGTGAAGGTCACAAGAACTATGATTGAGGAAATTACTCGAAAGCCTTGTAAATTGAGTGATCTAAATGCTCTTCAACTTGAGTTGATGGACAAACTGAAATGTAAAAGATTATTGATTGTCTTGGATGATGTTTGGATCGAGGATTGTGACAATTGGAGTAGTCTTACAAAACCATTTCTAAGCGGGAATAGGGGCAGTAAAGTTCTGATCACAACCCGCAATATAAATGTAGCGGCTGCAGTGCCTTTTCATACGGTTGAAGTATATCATCTAAACAAATTGTCAAATGAAGATTGTTGGTCGGTGTTTGCAAATCATGCATTTCCTCTCTCAGAATCCAGTGAGACTAGAGGAACTCTAGAAAAGATTGGAAAACAGATTGTTAAAAAGTGCAATGGGTTGCCGTTAGCTGCACAGTCACTTGGAGGGATGTTGAGAAGAAAGCAGACTATTAGGGATTGGAATAATGTACTTCAAAGTGACATTTGGGAACTTCCTGAAAGTCAGTGTAAAATTATTCCAGCACTCAGAATTAGTTATAATTATCTCCCTCCACATTTAAAACGGTGTTTCGTTTATTGCTCATTGTACCCCAAAGATTATAAATTTAAAAAAGATGAACTGATCCAGCTGTGGATGGCTGAAGATCTTGTAAAAGCAGCGAAAAATGGGAAGAATTTAGAAGAAGTTGGTCAAGAGTATTTTGGTGATTTGGTTTCGAGATGCTTTTTTCAATCTTCAAGTCGGAGTGGGGGTGATTACTTTGTAATGCACGACCTCATTCATGATCTAGCAACATTTCTTGGTGCGGACTTCTATTTCAGAACAGATGAACTTGAGAAAGAAACCAATATCGACAGAAAGACTCGTCATTTATCATTTACAAGATTCGGTGATCCAGTCTCGGATATTGAAGCTTTTAACACAGTAAAATTTGCAAGAACTTTCTTGCTAATCGACTATAAAGATTCCCCATTCAACAACGAAAAGGCACCGCTTATTATAGTGTCAAGGCTTAAGTACTTGAGAGTTTTATCGCTTTGCAAATTCCAAAGTCAACTTGCTCTGCCTGATTCAGTTGCTGAATTGATACATTTGCGTTATCTAAATCTCTCTCAGACAAGTATAGAAACTCTGCCGGAGTCATTGTGTAATTTGTGCAATTTACAAACTTTGAAGTTGTCTTATTGCTCAGAGCTGACTAAGTTGCCTATTGCCATGCAAAATCTTGTAAACTTGCGTCATCTTGAAATTCTTTGTACTCGCATAAAAGAGATGCCTAAAAGAATGGGGAAACTAAATCAATTACGCAACTTGAATTATTATGTTGTGGGCAAGCATATAGAGAATAGCATCAAAGAACTGGGAGGACTTCCAAATCTTCATGGTTCGTTTTCTATTGAGGCACTGGAGAATGTTACCAAAGGCGAAGAAGCATTAGAGGCCAGGATAATGGATAAGAATCATATGAGCGATCTATCCTTGGAATGGTCTAAAGCTAACGACAATAACATCGACTTCCAAGTTGAGTTAGATGTACTCAGCAACTTAGAACCTCACCAAGACCTGAAATCTTTGTCAATAAAGGGTTATAAAGGAAACATATTTCCGGAATGGGTGGGGAATTTTTCCTACCGCTACATGACAAGTATAAATTTAGTTAATTGTAACAACTGTTGCATGCTTCCTTCACTTGGGCAACTACCGTCTCTCCGTAACCTTTTTATTTTAAGCATGAATTCGGTGAAGACTATTGATGCAGGCTTTTATAAGAAGGATGATTGTTCATCTGTGACTCCCTTTCCATCCCTTAAATCTCTAAGCATTTCTAATATGCCTTGTTGGGAGGTGTGGAATTCTTTTGATTCAGAAGCTTTTCCTGTGCTTAAGGATCTTTATATTAGCCACTGCCCCAACCTAAAGGGAAATCTGCCAAATCACCTTCCCGCTCTGCAAACACTCATCATTAGAAATTGCGAGCTTCTTGACTCTTCTGTCCCAGGGCCTCTCACCCTTCGAACATTAGAGTTACGTAAATGCAACAAAGTAGCGTTTCATGAGTTTCCTCTTTTGGTGGAAAGTATAGAAGTAGAAGGAGACCCAATGGTGGAGTCCATGATGGAGGCCATCTCTAATATCCAACCTACTTGCCTTCAATCTTTGAAATTAGAAAATTGTTCATCAGCCATATCTTTTAGAGGTGGTCGTCTTCCTGCGTCTCTGAAAATTCTTGATATCACAGGTATAAACAAACTGAAATTCCCGTTGCAATACAAACATGAATTACTGGAATCACTTTCAATATATAATAGTTGTGATTCCCTCACGTCTCTTCCATTGGCTATCTTACCAAATCTCACTCATCTTGATATCGGATACTGTGAAAATATGGAATCACTTTTGGTCTCGGGGTCAGATTCGTTGAGTCTAAGTTATTTTAAGATTAGCCACTGTCCCAACTTTGTATCATTCCCGGGAGAAGGATTGTGTATGCCCAATTTGACTAGCTTTAGTGTTTATTATTGTGACAAGTTGAAGTGGTTGCCCGATCAGATGGGAACTCTTGTCCCAAAGATGAAATATCTTGACATTTCCAACTGTCAACAAATTGAGTCATTCCCTAAAGGAGGTATGCCACCTAACTTAACAGTTAGGATCAGAAATTGTGAGAAACTATTAAGGGGCCTAGGATGGAAATCGATGGACATGGTTACCTCTCTCATTGTGTGGGGTCCATGTGATGGCATCAAATCCTTTCCAAAGGAGAGATTGCTGCCTCCCTCCCTTGTGTCTCTCTATCTATTTAATTTGTCTAGTCTGGAAACGTTGGATTGCAAAGGCCTTCTCCATCTCACTTCACTCCAAGAATTAAACATTGAAAGGTGTCAAAAACTGGAGAAAATTGCGGGAGAAAAGCTGCCTCTCTCTCTAATAAAATTAACGATATATGAATGTCCCTTGCTGCAAAAACGATGCAACAGGAAGGACCGTCAAATTTGGCCTAAAATCTGCCATGTCCGTGGGATAAAGATTGACGGTAGATGGATTTAACGAGCATGGATGATGAGAAGGTAACTCTCCTTTCACTTACATCATCAACCTCCAACCATAAAAAGCTATTTTTGTCTGTTTTATCTTTCATTTATTGCTTTTCTCCTTTCAAATTTAACTTAATTAATATTGCGTTCAACAACTCTTAAATATAAGTTAACAGTTCAGTTTCATAATTGACTGGAATTGCAAGTGTGAAGGAAACCTAACATTTTGTATATATGTTATTTAGCGTGAGCATTCATGTAATTTTCGATATGAGTAATGGTCTTTTATTTTTCTTAACAGTTTTTTTCTGCGTGATCAGTGTCAAGATTCTGCTTAGTATTGTGGTGAATATGGGAGAGATAATTTCCACTGAAATTTTATTTAGAGGGATAAATTGAAGTAATGTTATCCATTCATGTTTTCTAAACATAATTAGTTTATAATTGTTTTATATAAAATTAATCAAACAGCGGGTTGAGGTCAAAATTAAATTCATGACTAGAAATGTGGCATTTGATTTTCAGACATGCTGTATTGGCTTGGAGAAACTGCACCTGTCCATTGTAATGTACTGCCCTCTAGGAGGTCATCACTTTTGTGTTTGACTTATGGGTTCGGGTTGAATGCATCTGAAAGCTATATCGAATATGGATTGAGTTCTGGCAAGTAAATTTTGTCTTTAACGCCAATTCAGAGGACATATATTTATGGAAGTCAAATATATTTTAGAATGAAATCCAAGCTCAGTTTAAGCATGGCCATGAATATCTTAAGCATGGCCATGAATATCTTTTCATTTCATACTTTTGAAATGTTATAAATTCATCTAATATTTCTTTTCTTTACTTTATCAGGATACATACTTGTAACCAGCTAAACAGTTCAACCTTGCATAACTTTTTCATAGTAGAATAAGCATCAAGTAGTGTGCTGAGCTTCATATTGTCTTCGTACCCAAAGGCCCGTGAACCAACTTATCAATTGCACCTCGGGTGATTTGAAATGATAATAAATTACAGTTGCTTTCTATTAGCTCTAGGAGAATTTCCAAAGAAAGAATTGCAATTAACAGGGAAATAAAGAAAAAGACAAAAAAATGGACAATGTGCTGAGCTTCATATTGTCTTCATACTTGTCTATTGGTCTATTGACAAGTATAACACACACACACAGTGAATGAGGAAAATGAAACTGGTTCTTCCAAATGAACAATTTCTCTTCTGGTTCAAAAGGTATCACTTTTGGTTATTTGTTTTCCAGTTCTTGTAGGGTCTGGTTTATTTCAAGAATTAGTCACTATATTTTTCAAAAGTTGTGAGAAGCTTCCCAGTCCCGTCGGATATTAAGCTCCTGACAAGTGTATTAGATCGTATCAAGTAATAATAGACAGTAAGTCCAAGATCGTTTTCCCAAGGGACTCTTAGGTCTTATCTTTCATGTAAATTGATTGCATAAGACTTGAGTAAAGATTGAATTTAGTGTTTTGAATGAAAAATCTAAAAGAAACATGCAAATGGAAATTGAATCAATTGGCAAGTAAAAGATATGTATGAATGGGGTTGTTGGGGTTTACAATTTCATCCTTATCCACCCTCTTATATGTACTATTCTTATTAAATCCACTTTATTATCAATGTCATGCAACTTTCTAAATTACTTTTAAAACTCGATTTCTCGGCGAAGAAAGCCTATTACCAATTACTAGTTTACCATTCCTAGTCTCCCTAGTAATTACCAATGCATTAGAGTACAGAAGCTTAAAGCAATTGATCGTCCTACTCCTATTCCTAGGCATTATTTCATAATCAAGAGAATTCTAATCAGTTCTAGATTTCCCCATACGTTCCCGTATCAACAAAATCAAATATCATAACACCGAATGAGTTAAACGATGTAAGCATTATCATCATAAAAGAAAACCAACACTTGATAATAAAAGCATATGAATATAATAAGAAATTTGATACAAGAGAGTTTCAAAAGGACTACATTGTTCCCGAACAACAGAGGGATTAGTTCACCATGGACATGGTGAAACTAGATGGAATTAATGGAAAAGATGAAAGAGTAAACCCTAGATTTGATAAATTGGAGTCTAAGCATCCAAGAAACCGCCTCCAAGGACTGTAGAACGTGCTCTGAAGTCTTCCACTGTCAAAAGATTACTCTGAAGGTTGCACTGGGGCTATTTATAACGTAGAAAAGTAACAGAATTTCAGCCAAAACCCATCATTTAGGCGCTCAGTGCTCATTTGACCGCTCAGCGGTGTACCCTATAATCGTAGGGCGCTCAGCGGTCCATCTCACCGCTCAACGGTTTGCCTCTAATCGCCTGGACGCTCAGCGGCACCGCTTGAGCGAGAGACAGTGGCTGCTCCCTCGAGTCTGGCACTCCGCGTTGGAAAATAGTGCTGAGTGATGACTTTGACACTTCTTTTCTTCCTTTTTCTCCTTCTTTCTTGAGTCTAAGTCCTCCCTACTTCAATTCCACCTTCAATTCTCATCAAAACCCTGCAAAACAAGCATAATATCTCTAAAAACAACTTTTGACTCTCATGTGACTCAACTAAGTGTTTTACTTGATTCTAAGCCATAAAGGGTGTGTTTTGATATCAAATTTAAGTATAAAAATAACGGTTTTTAGACCGTTATCAACAATCTCAAACTTAAAATGAAAAATGAAAACAGAAACTTACCCATAATGGATGCACTAGAATCGCATCCCCCCAGTGTTAGGCCCATTATTACTGATGAAGAACATCAGGGCCCAACGCAGGATCAAGGAAACAGGGAGAGGGGAGAATTACCCAAAAGAATCAGAAGGAAACCCACACACCTCAACGACTACGTGATTGATGGATGAGTTGGCAGTGTTCAGTTTCTAGAAGGATTCGGGCACACCTTGGGATCCTAACAAACTTTATTCCTTTGCCTTTTTACATTTTGCGTAGCATGTATGCTGTTATAAAAAAGTTTCATAATGATTAGAAGGATAACGAATATAGAACTAAATTCTGATTTTCCTCTCAAAATTTTGTTTTCTCTCTGTTAAAAATATTACTTTTTCTCTTCCCTATGCTCGTTTCTTTCATTTTTGGTGTGTTCATTGAGAGTGACTCTCTTCCATGGCTTCCTACTCTGACGCCATCTCCCACCTTGACAAAAAGTTGGAACATATCCTCCTTTCTCAGGCTAATTTCTCTAATACCCTTCATAACATCGATGCCCGCACTTCTCTTCTCGAATCCAAAATTTCCTCATCCCCTTCACCTTCTCCCTCGTCGTCTGCATGCCCTCTCAAATTTGACCTTCCCTCATTCAATGGGGAGGATGCACTGGGGTGGATTTTTAAGATCACCCAGTTTTTTTATTACCACCAGACACCACCAGATCAAAGAACCCAAATAGCATTATTTTACCTTAAGGGCCCTACCTTAGCTTGGTATCAATGGATGCACAACAACAGTCTCCTAACCTCGTGGGAAGCCTTCCTCAGAGACTTTGAGCTGCGTTTTGCGCCCTCCAAGTTTGAGGATCCTATTGCGGCTCTTTGCAAGCTCTAACAGACTCAATCCCTTCAAGAGTACATCTCTGAGTTTGAATCCCTTGCTAATCGGATCTCTGGATATCCCCTTAACTTCTACCTTAGTGGTTTCGTCTCCAGTCTCAAGCCTCACCTCCTACGCGAGGTTACTGCTCTCCAACCTTCCGATATGCCCCAAGTTGTGGTGTTTGTGAAACTCCACGATGACAAAAACAAAGTATCATCACCACCTTTTTTCATATTTGCCCGACCACCACAAACTCACATCCCATCTATCGCCGCCCTTAACCCTAAACCACTTCCCCCTCTTCTTCTGACACCACATCCAAATTACCTATCCAGAGACTTACGGAGGGCGAAATGCAAGCCCGTAGAGAAAAAAATATCTGCTACAACTGCGACGAGAAATACACGCGAGGCCATCGCTGGAAATCCCAATTTCTTCTCCTCATGGTGTCTGATGACGAGGAGTCCCCCGATCCACTCACCGATATGGCTGAGTTCCCTAATGACACTCCTTTAGAAGCGGGTCTCATCAGTTTACACTCCTTCTCGGGATAGTGGAGCCCCAAGATGTTTAGGATCTATGGATCCATAGGCGAGTTGAGGTTCAAATTATGGTGGATAGTGGGGCAACCCATAATTTTATCCAATCCAGAGTGGCCCATTTACTAAATCTTTCCCTGGAGCCCACTCCAAGCCCCTTATGTGTGATGGTTGTAATGGGGATTTTTTACCTTGCACATCTTTTTGCCCGCAGGCCCAAGTCACTATTGCGTCCCTTCTTTTTCCCCTGGACCTATACCCTCTTGATCTTTCTGGAACAGATCTAATTTTGGGTGTCCAGTGGCATTCACAAATTAGCCCCTTTATCATGGACTACAATGGACCCTTCATGAGATTTATGTGGGAAAATAAAATGGTAGAGCTAAAAGGTGAACCAAGGCCAAATCCCTCACCCATTACTGCCCATCAGCTCAGACACCTCCAACAAACAAACCGTGTTGAAGCCTTATTTCAGCTTACTTTAGAACCCTTGCCCAAACCTATCACCTCAACCTCTTTTTCCACCCCTGCTTCGTCGACCGCAGATATACCAACATCCACCATTTCTCAACTACAACAACTAATCCAACAATACTCAACCATCTTCTCTACACCCACATCAATTCCCCCTTCTCGCCAAACCGACCACGTCATCAACCTCCTTCCCAACACGCCGCCTATTTCCATTCGCCCCTACTGTTACCCACACTTCCAAAAGGAGGAAATTGAATCTCAAGTTCAGAAAATGTTGGCATCAGGGTTCATTACACCCAGTACAAGTCTGTTTTCCTCACCAGTCCTTCTCGTTAAAAAGAAAGATGGCACATGGTGCTTCTGTGTTGATTACCGGGCTCTCAATGCCGCCACCGTTAAGGACAAATTTCCCATTCCTACAGTCAACGAATTACTGGACGAACTAGGACATGCGTCTTGGTTTTCCAAGTTGGATCTTTTCTCTAGGTTTCATCAGATTTTGATGCTTCCATCGGATGCAGCAAAAACAACATTTAGAACTCACAATGGTGATTTCGAGTTCAAGGTCATGCTTTCGGCTTGTGTAGTGCTCCTTCCACTTTCCAAGCTACCATGAACGACCTCTTCCGACCACACCTTCGACGCTTTATCATCGTCTTCTTCGATGACATACTCGTCTACAGCTCCACACTGGATGATCATGTGGCTCATCTCGAGACAACCTTCAAGCTTCTACTGGATCATTGTTTCCACCTCAAGGGTTCTAAATGTTCGATCGGTCAACAGTCCATCCAATACTTAGGCCATGTGGTGTCCTCTACAGGGGTTTGTCCGGACCCTTCTAAAATAAAGGTAGTTATCGATTGGCCCATCCCATCGAATTTGAAGTCTATCCGTGGGTTCCTGGGCCTTACGGGGTTTTATCGACACTTTGTCAAAGGATATGCCTCTATCGCCTATACTCTCACTGATTTGTTGAAAAAGGATAATTTTATATGGTCAGATGTTGCTATCGAGGCCTTTAACAAACTCAAGCAAGCTCTCACTAATGCTCTGGTGTTGGCTTTGCTCGTTTCGATTTAGCCTTCACTATACAAACGGATGCTTCTGGAACTGGAATGGGCGCAATACTATCACAAGAAGGTCACCCTATTGCCTTCTTTAGTAAGCAATTTTGTCCTAGATTGATGAATTCATCCACCTACATCAGGGAGTTGTGTGTTATCACCTCTACGGTACAGAAATGGTGACAGTACTTGTTGGGTCATCAGTTCATTATTTATACCGATCAACAATCCATCAAGGACTTGCTAGCCCAAGTTGTTCTCACTCCCGATCAACAATCATATGTGGTAAAGTTGCTGGGATATGATTTTGAAATTCACTATAAACCAGGCAAAACTAATATCATTGCTAATGCACTCTCTAGAGTACCTCCAACTCCCTCTACTCATGCACTTTCCATGTTTATTATTTCCATCACACAATTGGATTTTCTACAAGATCTCAAGTCTTCTCTTAGTGCAGATAAAGAATTCTTGGACTTTAAAGGGAAGCTTGCAGCATCACCACTATCCTTCCCTGATTATTCCTTGCACGATGATTTTATACTCTTCAAAGGAAAATTGTGGTTGCCTCAATCTTGTAGCATGATTCCCCTGTTATTACAAGAATTTCACTCTGCTCCTTTAGTAGGTCATTCAGGAATAACTCACACACTGTCCGAACTTCAAGCAAATTTCCATTGGGAACACATGAGGAAGGATGTGCAAACTTTTGTAAGCCAATGTACCACATGCCAACAGACTAAGATACCCACTCAACATCCATCAAGGTTGCTACAACCAATTCCTCCACCTTCTCGTTGTTGGGAGGATTTATCCTTGGATTTTATTATCGGTCTGCCACCATATTAAGGATAGAGTACCATTCTGGTGGTAGTTGATTGCTTCTCTAAAGGAGTGCATTTCGGCACATTACCACGTTCATTCTCTGCTGCCAAAGTTGCTGAATTGTTTGTACACATGGTAGGCAAGTTACACGGTCTCCCTCGTAGCATGATCTCTGATCGCGACACCATTTTTTTGAGCCAATTCTGGAGGGAGTTATTTCGCCTTAGTGGGACTAAACTGAGAATGTCCACCGCATACCATCCTTAAACTGACGGTCAAACTGAGGTTGTCAACAAAGTGCTGCAGCAGTATTTACGTTGCTTTGTGCACTATCGCCCTTCCTCTTGGGGTAAGTTTCTTCCTTGGGCAGAGTGGTGCTTCAACACCACCAAAAATGCTTCGACCGGCTTTACCCCCTTTGAAGTCATGTTCGGTCATCCTCCCCCAAGCATTCCTCACCTATTGAACATTGACACTTCTAATGCTGCAGTTCAGTTTGAAATTTCATCTAGGGATGCCATTCTCCAAAAACTACATTCCAATCTGAAGAAGGCTCAAGAAACGATGAAACTGTGGGCATACTTGCATCGTCAGGATCTTCAATTTTCAATTGGGGATTGGGTTTACGTGCGCCTTCGTCCACGTCGTCAACACTCAGTTACAGGTCCATACCTAGGTAAACTGCAGAAAAGGTTTTTTGGACCATTCAAAATTTTGGAGAAAATAGGCGAAGTGGCCTATAAACTGGAGTTCCCTACTTCAGCACAAATTCACAATGTTTTCCATGTGAGTCTTCTTCGACAACATCACGGGCCAACTCCCTCACCACCACCATTGAGCCTTCCTCCAGAAATCGTGGACAACCAACTTGTCCTTATCCCTGCAACTATTTTGGATTGGAAGATGTCTGAGGATCAAGATAATCCCCAACAATTGGTACTCATACACTGGCAGGGTTTACCTTTAGAAGAGGCTAGCTGGAAACTTTGGTCCCAAATCTAGGCCCAATTTCACCTTGAGGACAAGGTGCCTCTTCAAGAGGGAGGAGATGTTAGGCCTATTATTACTAATGAAGAACATCAGGGTCCAACGCAGGATCAAGGAAACAGGGAGAGGGGAGAATTACCCAAAAGAATCAGAAGAAAACCCACACACCTCAACAACTACGTGACTGATGAATGAGTTGGCAGTGTTCAGTTTCTAGAAGGATTCGGGCACACCTTGGGATCCTAACAAACTTTATTCGTTTGCCTTTTTACATTTTGCGTAGCATGTATGCTGTTATAAAAACGTTTCATAATGATTGAAAGAATAACGAATATAGAACTAACTTATGATTTTCCTCTCAAAATTATGTTTTATCTCTATCAGAAATATTACTTTTTCTCTTCCCTGTGCTGGTTTCTTTCACATTGTTGATGACAACTATGAAACATCATTGCCACCAACGAACGACCACCAAACCACCAATTGAACACCACCAAAACACACACCACAACCTTCACAACATACGAAAAACAATCCAACAAATTAAAAACACTCCATTTTTTTTAATTGGTATAAATGGTATTTCAAAGAATATAGGAGTGCAGGAGAAAAACAAGGAAGTGCAGAAAGTCGAAGCCCACTTTAGCGTTTCCTTAAAAACTTGCTTCTCATAAAACCCTTTTATTAAAAAAAATAGTTTGAAATGACTGGAACATTATTTTGTAAAACAATACGCAAGACTTTTAAAAAATAAAACTTAAATATATTTCTCTAAATATTAAAATTATACACAATTTGAAAAGTTATATAAGAAAGTTTAGATAAATTAATTAGCGCATAACTTAAGTTTAACTTATAAATACATTCAATTTTAATTTTTTTTTTTAAATCTTTATGGAGAAGTTTGTCCAAATACTACAATGGATTTGAATGCAACTCGTTTCTCATGCTACGAGAAAAATAAACAAAAATTGTTTAGTATTATCTATGTATTTAATATTAATGTTCTTTAATTAAAAAATATATAAATAGACCCAAAAAATGGACTAATAGGTATAATATGTTTGTATTCTCTCCAAATATTTCAAAATTTACTTAATTTCGTCAAAAAAAATAGCTCGTGTTATTCTTTTTAATTTTTAAAAGAATAAATTTTGCTTGTGTAGGTGATTTATCCTATACATAGACAAAAGGTAGAAAACGTTAAGCTTGAAAGACTCAGTGGTGCATTTAATTAAAGAGACATTTTTAGAATGACTAAAATTGAACTATAATAGTTACTAAATGGAAGTTTAATTAAAAAGATAATTATATTTTGAAAATAAAAATATGAGAATGAGGTAGTATTGATGATTCTTATCATATATTATTGCAATTCATTTCAATTGTGACTGAGAATATTGAGAATCTTTATTTTGATTAAGTATGAGAATAGATAATATTTAATTTTTTAAATTAGATATGATATGTAAATATTTGTCCTGTTCTTCTCCTCATATCTACTTCTATTATCTATATTTATATAATTTATAATTTTTTTATATTTAATATATATATATATATATATATATATATATATATATATATATATATATATATATATATAACTTTGATATTGAATTCTTGATAGTATTTTTGTTTTCGTTGTTCTGATTTTTACATTTTGTAACAAATAAAAGTTTGATACCCATTAATAAAAGTTAAAATGAACTTTTTACTTCAAAAATAAAAATTAGATAATCAATCTCGCAACTGTAATGTTAGTACCCCCGTTCAAGGATTCAAGGCTATCTAGAGAGCACCTAGTCCATTTCTAAAGGGCTGGCAGGTAGTAAAATTTTCTCAATCTTTGGCAAAAAATCCAACCAATATAAAATATAAGTAATAACCCTTGAAAGCCTGAGAATTGTGCATTCTGCATCTGCACAAGGGAAATCGTTCAGGACAATGTAGTATTAGTCTCAGGAATTCTGCAGTACTTGTTAGAAGGTGCATTGAATGACAATCTTTCATATGACAAGTTCCTTTTCCCATTTGTTAATGCTCAATATTGGTTTGAATTAAAGATTGTGTACAATTGTCACAGTAAAAATGCATTCAATGCTGCCTATGATGCAAGGACATTGTATCCAATTAGCAGAGTAAACATAGTTCATTCCAATATATATACAACTCAATTTGGAGATATCATTTATTTTGGTCTTTACTCTCCTGTTTTTGAACCTTCTCTACCCAGTTTTGATATTAAATACATTGTTAAAAATTGTAAAACTGGACAAGTTGCTTAATTTTGAATTATCCTACCTAAGTTATTCACATTTTTTGATAACCTTTTAAGTAATAATAAAAATGGTCAAATTAAAATGTTACAAATGAGTTAGTTGTCTTTTCAATTCTAAGCCCATGTCCAAAATTTAAGAAACTCTATTTTTAACACATCTCAATTCCTACGTTAAAAACCTTAAAGTCTACACAACCCATAATAAGTAAACTGCTTTATCTACCACCCAACCAAAGCCATCACCATAAAAGACAAATTACCAAATACTAAAATACACTTTGTGAGTAAATAGTAAAACCTTAGTCTCATGACAGAAGATCCATATACATGCATAAAAGGTAAAAGAGGGTAGAAAGAGAACCAAGTTAAAACCCAAAGAAAGCAGAATTGACATCACTCTTGGAACATTATAAAGCAATGAAAGAGGCTTCACTACCTAATACTAACCCTCTGAACACGTTATCAGACACTGCCTGTTACCTCTTCCAGCTTCTTGCTTTGGAACTCTGGTCACCCTCTTGGTCCATACGTTGATTATAATAGAAACTATACAAAGTAACCAAACCAAACACCCTCTTACAATACATGGTATGGTCCTGTCAATATCCACCACCCACAGAATTTTCCTTTTCATTTGCGTGTACATGTCTCAAGTACTTTCCTTCAACGAATCAAACCCCTCACAAAAACAGAAACCTCAAATCATAAACCATAGATTGCTCCTTCACAATGTGATGATGCCTCTAGATTGCAACATACACAACAGCCACGTGTCTCAGAGGACAATACAATCAATGGTCTCACACACCATCTAATGGGGCAACAAACAGTAATTTGGTATGCTATATAAGCAAACTTAATCTGCTTTCCTTCTATACCAAGCCATATACTAACACCACCAGTTTTTTACTCCTTTTTACATCACATTAGTACCACTACTAGTTAATACCTGTGGAACAGGCTTTAAAGAGTTCAGAAACATAAATGAGACCCTCTAAAAATTAACCAAAAAAAGGTAGGAAAAGTAAACATCACATGCAAAATATTAATGAAAGGTCCTAAAATCTATTTAATGGCCGTCTTAAATGGTGCTGCTTTTGCGGACAACATAGCGATAAGCAGCAACCTTTTTCCTCCTTGAGGCAGTGTTATCAACTGAGAGTACCATCTTTCCAGATTCTTTTGATGTGAATGAGTTGTGGATTGCTTCTTCTGAGGCTCCCATCTTCCTTGGCTTTTCAACTGCTATAATGTAGCTTCCTTCAGCATTTGGCACAAACTCAGCACTGTATTCCAAGTCCCACCCTCCCACTACAATGTCCCATGTGATTGTTGCACCAGCCTAATTCAACCAACAAGAACTAAATTAACAACTACTCTTCTATTGGCAACAAAACCATTAAGCCAAAATTTAATATATAGAAAATCCAAAAACAAAGATTATTATATCTAAAAAGAAACCAATTTATTTGCATGACAGTAAGACTAGTCATAATCTGCAGAGAAGAGTGTGTTAAACACATTATTGAGTTTAATTTGTATGCCCTTTTCAAGCAATCAGAAATGAGAATAGAATGAAAGATAGTTATTATGCAAGTCAATAAATTTTCATATTTAAACAGTGATTATTGAATGCGTGTAAAATGTAAACTTGTTCAGAAATAAATAAATAATTGTTCAATCAAGGAAAAACAAGTTATTGTTTCTTTAAAAAAAGTTGATGGAAACATGCACCAAAAGCAGTGGGTGAATCATCACCTCAATTCCTTCGATCTGTATGTTCACTTTCTCTCCTCCTTTGATTGTGAACTCAGATGCAGGTTTTGGGGGACCATTCGGCAAATCACTGGGCCGTTTCAGTCCTCCATACTGAACAGGAATATCCTCAGGCCTAATAAATCTGAACACAAGAAAGCAACTCCCTTCAGAAAGCAAACCCAAAATGGAAATAGAAGGAAAGTTGGAATTATATTCGTTACCACAAAATGAAACCGAAGAAGACAACTTAAGTAATGATAATGTTTATGAACAAAATCTATGAATAGTAGAAATTAGAAAGCAGACAAGATCTCAGAAGCATTTTTAAATATTAATATAGATTTAAAATATGAGTGGAGCCTAAATGCTTTAAACCAGTAGGGTTTTGAATTGCAGAAGATTTAAACAGTGGAAAAAAGACAGAAAACTAATTCATACATATGGAACCAATAAACTCACTTGTACAGTGTCTCGGCAGCATTTCCTTCCTTAGAGATCACAAACTTGCTCTTGGTTCTCTGAGTCAGAAACGGACTGAACATTGAATACAACATGCTGAAGTACCATGGCACGTTGATGAAAATCTGAATCCCCAAAAGCCAAACCAAGGAATGAGAAAAAAATATGTTTATCAAAAAAAGGTGAAAATGTGTCACAGTTAAATAAATGCCATGGCATTAATTGAGAGAAACCAAAACGACAAACTTCAACATGTTCCAAATTTGAAGAAAACAACAAAACTACATAAACCTTGCGAGCCACCATTTCCGGGTAGTTGTCTTGGAACAAGGAGAGGATCTGGTTGGAAGCCACCCTCAGCTCTCTCTTCGGCATGTCTTTAAGGTCTGTGACCTGAATGAGAGAATTGACTCCGCCAGGCTTGAAATGAAGAACCTTGATGCCTCTCTCGAGGACTTGAACCCTCCACCTGAGGAACTTTTTCAGCTTCTCCTCATCACCAAAGACCCTCTCATACATTTCCTTGTCCTTAAACATCCCATAAGCATTGTAGCACACAGGGTGCCCCTCTTTGTCATACCCTTGCATATACGCTATCACTCCTTCAAGCTCCTTGAACCCCAAATCCTCTTCCAAAATGATGTCAGCACCAAACTCCTTCCTCCAAGCAAGACACTTTACAAGCATGTGTAGGGCATCACCAACCCTGAAGTCCCTTGCTCTAAGAAACTTCAGCAGAATAACATCAGCTTTGTCATCACCTCCAAGGAGGGGAATGCCCCACATGGAGGCATCAGAGGGAGAGTCTTCAAAGGAAGCTTTGAGCTTTTCCTTCAGCTCCTGAAGGGCTTTCTTCTCTGAGGACCTGAGGAGGGAGACAAAGTAGTTATCTTCTTTGAAGGAAGGATTAGTGGAGGCTCCTCCCATTAGGGTGGCCACAAAGCCCTTCTTGTAAGGCTTGGGGGAAGCTTCTGGAAGGTCCTGGAAGCTTGTCTTTTGGCTTTGGAGGGACAAAGGAGATGAAGCGGTGTCCATCATCAAAAAGGGATTTTGAGAGAGACCCAGATGGAATCAATGCATGAAATGGGAAATGCAGGATAATGGGATGGTGATTCTACGCAAAAGCACTGAACTTTCTCTCTCTGTGTGCTTGAGTGAAGTATGTGGATTATGGTTGGAGAAAAAGGAAGAAGAGGGAGGAAAATGACAAGGAAATGAGCGAGAAGGGGAAGAGAACAAGAGAGTTTTGAAGCGAGAATTGGGTGTGGAGTTGTGAGTGTGTTTGTGACTTTGTGTTGTGTTGTGTTTGAATGAGTGAGGGAGATAAGAGTGCTTTGAGGAAGAAACGAATTTGAATGTGGTGATGAGGGAGTAAATGGAGACAGGGATCGTGGCAGAGAGTGAGGCACGCGCTGTTCTTTGGCGAGTGGGGAATGCTTGAGTTGTGTTGCTGAACAGTTCAGAGTTCAAAAGAGAAATTTGGGAGTTTATAATCTTGGATTATCTTGCTTTAATTGTTTGCATCTTTAATTTAGTAAGGTAATTAGATTATTTCTGAGTTACGTATGTGATCTCCATTGGTATATTATGAATCTTATTTTATTTTATGTAAACTTTTACAGTACTATTGTCAGAAGGTGTATAAATTATTTTTTAATGATTTAGATTTTAAAATTTTAATTTGAATATAAAGACGATATTATCGAGTTTAATATTTTCTTTCAATTTGAAATAAAAAATTGATTCAAACTTGTTAAGTTCGAAAGATTTTACAAGACGATAGATCAGATTTTTTTTTCTTCGAGTAAATGATATATTGGATTTTAATAATTTAAATTTCGAGATTTAATTTTTATTTAGAGTGAAGACTGATATCCTGAGGACGAGGTAATTTAATCAATTCCATTGATGATTATGTTATTAGAAAATGAAATTTAAGGGTTTTAAATACAAACTATTAACAAATAAATTAAAATTTGCTCAATTTGAAAAAGATACTCGATTAGATTAAAAAATTAAGGATAAATACAAGCGGTATAAATTAAACAATTATATGCCCAACAATTCAAAAGAATTTTGAGGAAGGAATCAATTTGTTTTTAGTATAGAATAGACAGACCTTAAATAAACGAGATAATTAAGAATGTCCATAAAACCACTAATTCAGTCTATTAAAGAATTAGCAATAAAATTAAGTCTTCTAAAATAGATTAAACCAAACACATCATTCAGACTAAATTTGTAGTAAAATTATACCATTTAATAAGTTGTCCGGGAATATACATCGCTGGTAAATTTAATAGATAATTTTCTAACCGCGTTTTGATCTAAATAACCTTTTAAGTGTTAAAAGTCAAATAAAAATATTTTTAAATATATATTCTGTTAGCAAAATGTGTTATGTTAACCTTTATAGTTTTCACATATATCATAAAACATTTAAAAAATAAATAAATAAAAACAAGTAATTTAAGCTAAATATTTTTCATATTATTTTTAAGCAAATTTGCCTTGAAAGTGACGTGAAAGTATGTACGGAAAATGTTGGAGAAGTGAGGAGAAGAGTGAAGTGGGAAGGGACCATCTTTCCCTCCATTTCCCTTTAGAAAAGATACAAAGCTCACTTATTTATCTTTTATTTCGATTTTACATTATATATATATATATATATATATATATATATATATATATATATATATATATATATATATATATATATATATATATGATTCTATTTTAATGGAGATTTAGTTTGTTAAGTGAGTTTACCTAAAATCAAAAATGAAATTTGTATATTATATTGTATCATTGATTATAATGAGTGTTTTCATTTCATATTCTAATCAAAATCTATACTAACTCACTACAGAGCAGAACCATTAAAAGTTAAGGATATAAACTCATTTCAATTTTCAACTTTCACAAATCAAATATAAATTTAAATAAATAATTTATAATCAAATAATTCCACCATTACATTAAAGATAACATAAATAAATGAGATAAATCAAATTATAAAAATATTGTTAGGTTTTCTTACTTGAAATTGAAAATCATCTAACTCAAAGTTTATTCCTAGAACTCTACTTTTCACATGATGATTCAACTATAGAATTAAAATCTCAATCAGAAAAATAACATATCTTCATAATCACAAACAAATAGAGATTCACTTTCGGCTATTTTAAATCATGTGTTGAACCATAGGTCACGTGTACCTCAAAATGCTCGATGACTCAAGGGAATAGGAAGGAAGAATTATAGCTCTAAAGGTGATATGGTTTTGGATGATAAGTTATGTGTGAGGGTTATGTTGATGATTGAACCTCTTGGGTCATGTTTACACGTGGATTCATTGTTGTTGGATGACATAACAATAATTTTTATTTGATCATGTGTTATTGTATGAATTAACGAAAGATTGAATGAGGCTTTCTATGACATGTTGTTGTTGTTGTTCTTATTATTATTATTATTATTATTATTATTATTATTATTATTATTATTATTATTATTATTATTATTATGTGTGTGTGTAAGTTTAATTATTATGTTTTCTTTTAAGTTAGCTCACCCATGTTTATGGTTGTGGTTTTCACCTGTGATTATCATATGACTTGTGTTATACGTGAGCAGATAATGTTGCAGATGGAGGTTCGGATGCACAACGGTGAGGAGCTTGGGGATTTCTTTGGGAATACATTTTCTATTATTTTGGATGTATTTTAGATAAATTTTAATTATTGACTATTTTTAAATGTTTTCTTATTATTTCAAATAAATTTCTTTTAATGGAACATTTATTTGATTAAATAAATGAACATTTTAATTTTTTTATGATGCAAAATAAATACATTTAAAATTTGTGCGAAAAATTCTTAAGTTTTTAGTAGCATCCTAAAGGGGTATTACTCAACCATCATATAATCTCACATGGCACTTTCACATTCTTTCAAAGATATAATACAATAACCAAGACCTGTAGATGACTTAATGTATTGATTAGGCTTTAAGACCATGCACCTTTTATACTCGTCCTCACTTTTTAAGGGCCCATTGTCTTGCCATCCCATGGTCATACCTCAAACCAACCTGTATAACAGGGTGAATCATTCATATGCAGACTTCACCATAAGTCAAATATACTTATGATGACTTCCTTCAACTTTCATTATAAGTATCTTCCTCTATATAAGTCCAATACATAATCGAGTCAAGATAGTCTTTTCATGGTCTATTTTATCAATTATTTCACACATTATTCATACATTAACATCTTGACCATAGAGATTATTAACCTCTACTTAAATCCACACAATTAAAAAAAAGAAAAGATTTCACTATATGAAACAATTTCATCATACAATACATTCATACCTCTTCATTTTTCATTTATGATTCATCTATTATCAAAATAAAACTAATATAAAAGCAATAGAAACAATTTACAAAGCCAAAAAGAGTAATGCCCAATGATAACATCGTAGCGTCTAATGCCAACAACTCTAGAGGTCACTAACTTCAAAAATCCCATGTAGCGCCCAACGATGGTTTCCAAGCACCCAATGCTAATGTTTCGTGATACTATGTGTCAAGATTGTTCCCAACGGTCTCACCACAGTGCCCAACACCAAGACCACTAAGGCTAACTGTCTAAAGAATGTTCTACGACATTAGAGTGGAACCCACCACTTTCTCCACTAGAGCTCTTTGACTTCGACTTTTGAAACCAACACCCAACGATACTGGTGTGGAGCACAACGTTGCATCAACAAATTCAAACAAAGTGATTTTTCTACACTAGGTTGCCCAAATTGAATTGTCTAAATGTCTCTACTTGATATAAATCACTACTTTGTAGTTCAATTGATCTCATTTAGACAAAACCCTTTGAGTATCGCAGTATAAAGAAATCACAACTCACACACCCCTTAAAGATACTAAACCAAATTCACAATTTTTCACATCCAATGCAACAACATGTTAATCAATCCCCAATTAAACAAATTCTCAAACCTAATAAGCACATATATACAAAATTTACAGTGTAATATAATTCAATTCACATTACAAAAATAGTTTGCTCCAAAAATGCTAGCTTCCCTTACCATGATTCAGACCTTTATAGCTCTCAAGGTTTCCTCCAAAGCCTACTCATATTGGTAACTCTATCTACACAAAAAAAACATCAAATCATTGATGTGAACCTACAACTAGAATCATACACATGTAAAGAACCAAATTGAGGAAGGTTGAGTCACATGCAGCTCGCTAAGTCACATGCACAAAACGAAATAGATAGGAGTTTAGAAAAGAAATAAAAGAAGAATCTACTCTAATAGTGATTTTGATTGGATGGATTAGTAGGGTTGATGGCGGAAAACTTGGGTTGACATTTTTTTGTCCATTAAGCTTAAGCCCCAAAAGCCCCAACATCACATAAAATCAAGTTTTAAAAGAGTTATCTAGTTGTGTGACCTATTGGCAAGTGTATCAAGTCAATTGCAAAATAGTTGAATGAGGGTTATCATATCCACAGGGATTTAACAAGCATATTGGTAATTTTCTTTTTGATATTTTTGTATAAGAATATTGATAATATTATATATTATATAGATTGAGTGAAGTAGATGCTAAGATTCGATTTCATCTCATCCTTTTCCACTACATTGTTATTCATCTTGTCTATTCACTTATGCAAATCATTCAATGTCAAGGGAGTGTGCTCTTTAAATGTAAATATAGATCCATTCATGACATCTAGAGCTTAAGATAATCAGACTCTAGTATAATTTCTCAATGAATGTTTGAATGAATCACTTGCTTTAAGTGCAGGACTTTATAACAAACTAGAGTCTTAGATTTATTCCTAACATCTAAAAATATAAATAGAATTAGTTGACCACAACTTGAAACCAATTCCTACTCAATTATAAGCCAATAAAATAAAATGAGTGATCATTTCATCCATCAACAACCATAAATTAATTCACAAATAAATTGAATGAAAAAATAGATAAATATCCAAAATGTAGAAGTACAGAGAATTAGAATTGGTTACATCCAACTTCAACACGAAAAAGTTCAACTACTCATAGAATATTGCAATGCAATACCAATAACATTTAAATATAATGTTTACAATTGAAACGTCTCTCTTAAACCTCTAACACTGTACTCTTACTCCACTACTATTTAATTCTTCACTCAGTGCCTAAAATAAGGAAATGAGGTTTGTATTTATAAATTGCCTAAGGTGGTGCTCAACTCCAACTTTGGCACTCAACTATAAAGGTTCCCTTCTATGTAGCGTTTTCCCTTAATTGTCTTAAGTACTCAACATCATCTTATGACTCAACTGCTAAAGTTACATTCTAAATCTTTGCAAACCGCTTTTCTTAACGCCCAGTGGCACATTTTGGGCTCGAGTTGGAACGATTTTCCTTAGGTAGGTCCTTGAGACTTCCTCCTTGTGAAAGTTTCTTAATCTCCTTTGTATTACTTGACATTGTTTTAGAGCTTAAGTTGCACATCCTTAAATTCTTTGAAAATGTTTGCAAAAATTTCACAAACACATTAATTTCTTTATTTTCTTACTTATCTACTTTTCATTTTGTAATCTAAAGTAAAAACGGTTGTTTACTTACAAAAAGAATGAAAAAAATTAAAAATAATCCAATATTTTGTATTTTTATTTAACTAAACATGCTTTCCATGGTTGTTGGTTTGATTTTAATATTGGCATGAAAGGAAAAGCTAAATAGTGATAAAATGCATAGACAAAAGAATGAATCATATTAAAAATGGGTAAATTATTGTGTATTTTTTTGCACTACTATTTACTACAAATTATTATATATAATATTTAATTTTATTTTTATAATAATAGTTTTTAAAATCGTACTAACAATATATTTTCTTTAGAATAATAGTGTACAACTTTTGGACACAATACATATAAAAGATAACTAATATTCATAAGGTGTAAATGAACAAAAAGCTTTAAACTTGGTTTGGAAGCAAGCTTAAAATTTAAACCATACGAAAGAACATTATTTGTATATCCCATAGTGTGTGGTCAAATGAATCATAGTACACAAACTATAATCATATGGTTGATGGCCTTGAAAAACATAGTGAACCAAAAGACTATGTATTAATGTCATTTTGGAGGGTCTTGCTCTGATTACAGTTTGACTATAAGTAATCAGTGATCTCAAGCATGCAATGTTGTTGTAATTCAAGGATGACCTACTCAAAGTGGTTATAAATTTTGAAGTATTTTGGTCACCATATCTAGGTATATTTTTTAATAAACAAGAAAAAGGCATAATATTTTTTATAAATTAAATTAGTTCATCTTAATTTATAAGTTTTGATTTGAAAAAACTAACATGGGTTTTATATATATATATATATATATATATATATATATATATATATATATATATATATAAGTTTAATAATATTTGTAGTCGTTATATTTCCTTTATTCATTCTTGATTCAACGTGATTCTTAGATTCTTTTTTTTGAAAAAAGAACTCAATAAGATTTTCTTATTATTAAATTAGTATTAATATCATTCTTCCCATTGAACAATACATGCGAGTAAAAAATGTGATGATTAAATTAGAAATATTGAAAAATATAAGAATCACATAAAATAAAAAGTAAATAAAGAAAAATATTAAATCATTACTAAACTTCTAGTAAAACCTAAATAGTTTACTACTTCTGATGAATCTGTATATTTATTTTTACATTTTTGCATAAAATAATAGTTTTACAGGAGAGAAAAATAAAACATTTTACAATTTAAATTAGTTTAAATATTTTTCTTACATATTTAATAAAATACCAGGGTAGGATCAATCTATATAGTTGAAATATGGTATATTTTTAAAAGAAGTTTGGTAGATTAAGAAGAAAGGGTATATAAGCTATTATTTATCTTAACTTCTATTAACGATCTCATTTTGTTTTCAATTTCAAATTATTTATAGAAAAATTTATTAAATATGATATTACAAATAAATGTAGCCTATTTAATCCCATAAAACTTATTTATAATTTGAAGTCGGTCCCAATTATATAATTAATTTTAATTATATTCCACAGAAGATCAAATGTTCCTCACATGTGGAATAATGTGTAATAAGAAATAGGGTGACCGTGCTATAAAAGTTAGCTTTACAGAGTGCGATTGTCCACTAACCTGCATTTGTGGGAACATTTAGCCCCACACACCACATAATTTGTATCAATTATATTATATGGTATCAATGTTTCTATTAATTTTTATATCACTTCCACTTCATTGTCCTTATCCATTGTACGTTTTCTAACTGGATTTATGTTGAGTATATACATATACACATTGATTCAAATTTCTTCTTCCATTTTCTTTATTTTATTAGAAGGTGTAGGAGGATGACTAAAATTAAGTCAATGCTATATAAATAAGAGTTAATTTTATATAATTAAATTAATAATATTATAATTTATTTTAATAATATTATTAAATATATATTTCTTATTTACCATTTATTGATATCTAGTTCTACATTTAATAATTATGTATTTTTCATAAATGGTATTTTGATAATTTAATTGTAGACAACATAGATTGATAACAATTCTTAAAAGACATTCTTAAATCACTTCAATTTTTTATTTATCCAATGTTGGAGGTTTGTAATAGTCCAAAACTGTTTGGGTGTATTTGCAAAAGGTATTTCACTTAAGTCAATAGATGTTTAAGTACAAAGTATATTGAACTTTTTAATGAATGTAATCTAATTACCTTACCTAGATTCTATATTTATACTATTTGTTACGGTTAGTTTAATTGGGGTTCAATCATACTTTAATATTATTGTTTAGTTTACTTATGTTATTAAACCACTTTTAAATTGGTCTATTATGTTGGATGACTATCATATCAGTCATTTCTAATATAAGTGATTACCCTGATCAATCTTACGTTGATCAATTAATGCTTAATGTTTGATCGAGATTTATATATACAATAACCAACTTCTTTTTTTAAGGATGACAATTATCTTTTAAATTAAAATATTTTACTGAAACATAAATTAAATTATGCAAAAATGTTTAATAAACTAAGGTATAGAATTATCATAGAAAAAGAGTTGTCAAATTAGTACGGTATATTTTCATTGAATCTAGCGACCTTTATGTAAAGTCACCAGCAACCTCCACCATTTCCTATGAGAGATTTCTCCATGAACCTTGACAATACCAATACAAGATTTGATACCTTTAGATTAATCTAAAAAACTATAAACAATAGTCTATCATATGAAACAATGATCTACCAGTACTCTCCAACAGAGATCTAGTGCTACTCCACCAGTGACTAGCTTCCCCAAATAACAAGTACTTTGAGAAAATCAACCTATTCTCCTCTGGACACCTCTTAGCATTATAGATCCACTCCATATCCCAAAACCACTTATCAGCTTCATCTAGGCTACATTTGCCATTGAACTTGGTCAGATGATATTGCAGGAAACTCTCCAAGCTCCACTCCTAAGAATGACTGGATAAAGAAGAAGAAGGATGATAACGGTCTAAAAACCGTTATTTTTATACTTGAATTTGACATCAAAACACACCCTTTATGGCTTAGAATGAGCTTAGAATCATGCAAAACACTTTAGTTTGGTTTCTAGAGAGTCAAAAGTAGTTTTTAGAGATATTATGCTTGTTTTATATTGTTTTGGCAGGATTTGATGAGAATTGAAGGATGGAAGTGAAGAAGGGAGGACTTAGACTCAAGAAAGGATGAGAAAAGAAGCAAAAGAAGAGTAAGGTGCACCTCTCAACGCCAATTCCAGCGCTGAGCGCCAACGTTGAGGAAGAAAGCACTGTTTCTGCCTAAGCGACGACGTTGAGCGTCCTGCGATTCTGAGGGTCGGTGCTGAGCGCCAGGTTACACCGCTACGTGTCCTGCGATTATGAGGTTTACTGTTGAGGGGTCAAATGGGTGTTGAGCGCCTAAATGATGGGTCTGGGCCAAAATTCTGTTACTTTTCAGCGTTATAAATAGACCCAGTGTGACCCTCAAAGAATCTTTTGGCAGAGGAAGACTTCAGAGCACCTTCTACACTTCTTGGAGGTGGCTTCTTGGATGCTTAGGCTCCAATTGATCAATTCTAAGGTTTACTCTTTCATCTTTTCCATTAATTCCATCTAGTTTCACCATGCCTATGGTGAACTAAACCCTTTGTTGTTGGGGAACAATGTAATCCTTTTGAAACTCTCTTATATTGAAATTCTTATTTTATTCATATGCTTGTATTGTCAATTGTTTGGGTTTTCTTTTCTATTGATAAAGCCTGCATCGTTTAACTCATTCGGTGTCATGATCTTTGATTTATTGATACGGGAACGTACGGGGAAATCTAGAACTGATAAGAATTCTCTTGATAATGAAATACTGCCTAGGAATAGGGGTAGGATGATCAATTGCTTTTAAGCTTCTGTACTTTAATGCGTTGGTAATTACTAGGGAGACTAAGAATGGTAAACTAGTAATTGGTAGTAGGCTCTTTTCACCCAGGAATCAGGTTTAGAGTAGTATAGAAAGTTGCATGACATTGATAATAAAGCGAATTTAATAAGAATAGTAGATATAGGAGGGTGGATAAGGATGAAATTGTAAACCCCAACAACTCCATTCATTCATATTTCTTATTTGCCAATTGATTCAATTTGCATTTGCATGTTTATTTTCATTCTTTGCTTTAAAACCCTAAAATCAATTTTTCTTTCAAGTCTTATGAAATCAATTTACATGAAAGATAAGGCCTAAGAGTCCCTTGGGAAACGATCTTGGACTTACTGTTTATTATTACTTGATACGATCTGGTACACTTGCCAGGGTCTTAATAAAGGACCCGCTGTAGCCCTACTACTTGCCATCTAGTCCATGTACTGCCTTTGGAATGTCTCAGTTGACACCCTAGCAACTTCCAACTGTTGCAAGGCTACAATGTTTTGTTGCACCAATGTAGCATTCTGCTATTGCATAGCAGTTAACACTACTTCCACCATCCTCATCATGTCTGACGCATCAGGGGTGGGGGAGGAGGAGGCTTAAGTGCCATCTTCTGCTTACACAGAGAGAAAATTCATCAGTCCAATTCAAAGAAACAAGGATAACCACTAGACATATCTAAGAGTACACAAGCACAAACAAGGCACACTCAAAACTTACAGGATTCCTAAGGAAAGAACTGCTTTGATATCATTAATGTAACATCCCAACAATATAGTATAAACTATATAGAAGAGTCATCACAGACACAATAAGATAGAATAATTATCCAACCATAATATAAAGTGTTATATTATACAATTATCCAAAATAATCATAGAATTTAAAACTTTATATACATCTAAGTATTCGAAAACTATACACCAATATATTCTAACTAGACTACATTGTTGCATCATCTCCATCCAAAGCCTGCTTCAAAGACACCTCATCTCCCTCTGCTCACACCCACAGGATGATCATTGCAAAGGAAAAACACCACACATACAAAACACAATCACAAATAGAAGGGTAAGCTAGATATAAAAGAATTCATACAATTACATAACATATAGCATACACATGATTAATTATGTAAGATAAACAAGTTCAAACATCCTAACATGTTATAACCTAGACTTGACCGTCCGGACTAAGAATAATTGCCGAGCTATGGCGAGTTGTGCACTTGTGGTGGCCTCTACTGCTTTGCAAAGTCATCGCCAACGGGTTTCACCCTACCACACTCACAAGGTTAGTCTGTTCCAGGCCTTGAGGCATACTAGAAGCCCCTAAGACTAAGACCTCCTACTACACCTCACGACATAGATCAATCCTCTTTACATGAGAATGAAAGACCATTGGAGTTTCAGGATAACCCCCAAGACTGAGCTCCTGCATTCATTCTAAACAAACTTGAATCTCACCAAGAGATTCCATATTGAAACTAACCACATCACTTTGAAAACATCCTTTATTTCCATTTGAATCACAAATCAAATACTTGATATTCATATAACTTAGTACACATTCATACATCATCTAAAATAATTCACCGCATCATTCAAATCAAACAAGAAAAATCAAGAAAAGAGTAACTAGAACTTGAACCATTCGCTCAGCGCATGCCCTCGCTGAGCGAATCCAGATGTTTCTCGCACAACGATCCATCTCATTGTGCGAATAAACTTCCAGTGGTACCAAACCTCAACCTCTCTCATAATGCCCCAATTCGCTATGCGAAAGTCCACATAGTGGTCCAAACCTCCCAAAGACTCATAGAGCACACCCCTTCGCTATTGAATAAATCTGACAATACTCCCAGACCCCAATTGATCGCTCAGCGCACCAACTTGTTGAGCGAATCAACAAACAAAGAGTCAGTCCCCATGACCACTCGCGGAGTGACCTTATTCGCTCAGCGAGTCTGCATAATTCTGCAGCACGGATTCTGCAAAATTATGCAACCCAACCCACATTTACCAATTCTAACTATTTTTCCCAACTTTTAACCCTCCTAAATTGTGTTAACATCTAATTAGACTTGAACAAATGCTTCTAAACCTCACTACCAACATTCTAAAGTGATTACTAATCCATTCCCACTTCAAAACACCAAATTTCACAACTTATTGACCCAAATCACATTCTATCACTTTTGTTACCATTTTCAGCAACTTATGAGCTCAAGCAAGTCCCAACCTGTCTAGTCTATTACAACTCACCAATTCAATAACTAACTCCTAACTCAAAATTTCACTATCCCACTTCCTTAAAACTAACTTAAAGAAGTATATATATCACTTCAATTCCTAACTAACCATTCCCATAACAGATTTCCAACATTCTATATAGTTAATAACACATCAAACATCATTCAATTTGGTTCATATTTAATGTTCATCCATGCACACTTAAAACAACCACATTACACACAATAATTCTACTGTCAAAACCAAATTTCAGCCCATTACATCTAATACTAGCATATTCTTCACACATGCACGAAATCATTCAATAAATAAATAGAAAATCTAGCTTCCCTTACCTCACTTAAACTTTGCATAGCTCACAAAACCCCAACAGATGCTTGCACCACAAGGAAGCTCTATAGAAACCTAGAACTCACCGATTGGTGGTAGGAAACCAAACTTAGAACCTAATTGAAGCCAAGAATTGAAGGAAAAAGCTACTAGATACATGCAAACAGAATTCATTGCATGATTAAAGTTCAAGAACGTATGGAGAAAAAGGGGAAACAACTTAATGGCTAGAATCAAGAAATCAATCGGTAGGAAGTGTAGTCCTCTACGCCAGGATCGCCTAGACACTTCCTAATCGTCAAACAGATAATCCAAGCGTGAGAATTTGTAGAGAGAAGTGAGAGAAATGGAAAAGAATAGTGTTTTAGAGAGATAAAAAGTATTTAGTAATGAGACAAGCTTTAGAAATTTCTATTTATATTATATGATTATTTTAAAATAAAATACTCTATCTCATTATTTTAATACACATATCTACTTTAATACTTTATTTTCTAGATTCTTACGATAATTACTTGAAATATAACTAATATGAACTAAAAGCTCAATATTATTTATAATACAATTACTCTTAAGTAAAAATTAAATATTATTTAAATTATAATCCTTCTTAACTAATAGAAAATATTTTTTTTACAACAATTACTCTTAAATGAAGACATCCATTTTTTTTTAAGAATGCAACCATTCTAGTTAAATCAGTATACTTGTAGTTTACTTTGAAGTAAAACCTTTACAAATAGCTATATATATATATATATATATATATATATATATATATATATATATATATATATATATATATATATATATTCACATATATTCCTCTTTTATTAATTGGTCATTCATATAATAAATTTAATTACACATGTAAGATAAATAAGAGAGGTCTTGAAATGTAAAAGGAGTCAAACCAAAGATGTGCTGCTGCGTCTTAACTTATGATTTTGGAAAAGTAAATAAATCAAGAATCATTAAGAAAATATAAAGAAAATTCAAAATTAAGAGAAATAATAATTTTATAAAAATACCAAAAAAATAATTCTTTATATATATATATATATATATGTATGTATGTATGTATATATAATTTTTTTTTAACTTAAAACATTTTTACCCTTAACTTTTAAACTTTCTCTCCTAAAATGAATTCTTACTCTTAACAAAATTGTTTTTATTAAGTTAACTTCTAAGCATAAAAATTTATATTTTTAAAACATTATTTTTTTAATTTATTTTTCCAACCTTCAAGGTCATGATTTATTTTAATTGATGTTGTTATTTAGAATTGAAACTTAAAAGAGTTTTTCACTTGAAACTCTTGGAATGACTTCAAAATTAAAAGAATAAAATAAAAATTACAACCTCTTAAACACATTGTTTTTAAAATAATAAAGCATCATCTTGTATAAAATATATATTTATTTATTTGAAGATGGGTTTCAAGCAACTTTTTATATAATTTATTTTAGATCTATTTTTCATAAATATTGAAAAAGTTATCCAAAAATGAAAGGAAAAAAAAAATACTAAAACGTAACATGTACTGGATATTCATTCATATTATTAAATCAAAATAAAATATTTTGAAACCAAAAATATGACGTGATGAGTATTTGTTTTTTCATGAGGAAAAGGAAAATGAGATAGCTAAGTATTTGACTTTTGAGAAAGTTTGCTTGAAAGGAGGAAACAATGGTAATTATCGCACAGAAATAAAATTTTCAAATTTAATTTCTGTGGGGAAACTGGGAACATGGTGTGTGGTCCTCTGTGGCTTCAGGTTTGGGATACACAAATACAAATTCAACTAATTAATATTAAAGTTTCACTGTCATTTTCTTTGTTATATTTTTTATATTTTATGTAACAGTTTTATGTTTTACATGGTTTTTTTAAAATTTAACAGTGTTGATCAATCCATTAGACTAACAACTTTTTTTTTAATCAAAATAGGATAATTTGTTGTGTCATGTTTCAATAATTATTATTTTTAATTGGTTTGGTAGAAAGCATTTTTCACTGTCATAAAATTTAAAGTAACTTAAGTTTTTCTTTACAGGAAATGGCTTATTTTTTTTTTCATTGGAAAAGTAACTAACTTAAATACACTCCTTTAACAATTTAAATATTAAAATATGATTAATCTTAATGATGTATCTTAAGATGTTTGGGATTGAAATACTAATGTTATTTACAGAAAGAAAACTTTATTAATATTTGATTACAGATTTGTTTGGATATATAGAAAATCTCGTTAAGATGATAGTGTTAAGATTATTTTGTATTATTTACTTTGTAGTATGAAATTTTTTGTTATAATTTTAACTTATGCTTCAAAAAGTTAAAATAAATATATATTTTAATTATTTTATATCTGAAATCTCGTAATAGTTGTATTTTTATATATTCTATTATTTTTCTAATAATATATTTTCTTCAAAATCGTTTTCTTTCTAAATGATTTGACTTTTGTTATTGAGATTTATATAATTTAAAACAACATCTTTTCTTACATATATCTTTCATTATATATATATATATATATATATATATATATATATATATATATAAAGTAAAATAATTGTTTAAGAAAAAACATAAGAGTTTGGTATCTTTAAATAAAAAGAAAAAAATGATATTTCAACACAAATTTTTGACACCATTTTGACACTGTACACGTGTCAAAATGTGGTTGAACGATTTCAAATTAAAAGATGGTGATACAAGGACATATTTGGAAGAGAAAAACCAAAGTTTCTTTTTTTAATTTGAAATCGTCTAACCACATTTTAACACGTGTGTAGTATTAAAATAATGTTAAAAAATTAATGTTGAAATATATTTTCCTTTATATTATTATGTCTCAGAGGAATATAGTTTACCTTGAGTTAACATTAGGCTAAACTCATCCTATATATGTCACGTGGACACTTACTATTCACTAGGTGGCCACAATTAGGTGGATACTTACCTTGAATCACTTAATTAAGGTCAGTTCTTAAAAGAGTTTGTCTTTAAAACATTAAGTAAAAACTGTAAATGCTCATCAAAATTAACATTTAAGTTTAAATAGCTATGCGTTTTATTATTTCGCTGTAAGCACTCAATCCTTGAATTTTTATTTGGAAACTGGTATTGAAATATCATTTTTCTAATATAAAATAAGGGAAAAAAATTTAAAATAGAGTTATGTTTTAACACAAAAGTAGTTGGTTTGGCACACGTGCTCTTTAATTTTAATCTTTGAACAAAGTAATAATAAAAATATTATTTGTTATACCAAAAGATAAATTTACCTTTTTTACAGTTTTAAATTATAAAATTTATAGCTGTAAAAATGTAAAAGTTACAATAATATTTTATGAATGTAATATAATATATATATATATATATATATATATATATATATATATATATATATATATATATTTGATTTTAAGTTTGATAATAAGTTTCAATTAAAAAATTTGATTTGATCGAGTAATCGAATTTTTTATATGTTTCAATTGTGTTTTTGCAGTGTCATTTTATTGTTAATTCAGATTATAAGATTACTTTATAATAAAATAATTGTTTTCTATTGTGAATGTTTATATACATGCATAGAAAATATAAAAAAAAAAATTATTTAATCAAGTTTAAAGTTTTTACTAAAATTTGTTGTTTAATTGGACTTTTATTTTTTTTTATATTTTTAATTGAACTTCTATAATTAATTAAATTTACATGATCATTTGATTTTATGATTTTAAATAAAATATAATAAAATAAATAAAAGTTATAAAATACTAATTATTTTTACAAATAGTCATTGTTTCATGTATTTATATAATTTGTGACATCCATAGCATACATGTATATAAATTCAGACGTCATCATAGATGATAATAGAAAGCAGTCAAGAGTGTTTAAGGTATTTAAATTAGGATTACAGTAATCTAGATGCAGGGAAATTAAAACGTGGAAATTCTAAGTCTCTCAAAATACATAAGTGTTCAAAAGAGGCATAACAGCCCAGAAATTCCTAGAGGGTTTAGGCAGCAGTATCTTCGTTCTCCTCTAGGACGTTCTCCAGAGTGGTCACATTCTCCTCTGCTCACATCCAAAAAGGATGATCATTACAAAAGGAAAACATACAACATACACAAACACAAGCAAGCAAGGGTAAGCTAATTATATAAAATCATGCAACTCAATTTAAGCATGTATCATACAAGAAATAACTCACACCAAATAGTTTCAGAAATACAACCTAAGCATGTTAATTTCTAGACTTGACTTGTCCGGACTTTAAAATGATCGTCGGGCTATGGCGAGTCTTGCACCCGTGGTGACTTATGAAACTTGGGTTCCCCACCCTGTCACAATCACGAGGTTAGTCCGTTCCGCGCCTTGAGGCATACTAGGAGCTCCCAAGACTAAGGACCTCCTGCTACTCCTCACCACATGGTTCAACCTCTAAAAGTGAGTATGATTGACCGTTGGAGCGTCAGAACGACTCCCAAGGCTGAGCCCTTACTTTCATTTTAAAACACTAAGGGCACCACCATGAATCCTCGCTTTGAGGATCATGGAATTACGTCCATGAACCATGCTTGTTACACTTAACATCAATTCATAACCTTTATGATCACATACTTTCAAGTTAACAACATCACCTCAGTCATAATTTACATTGCAATCATTCCACATTCATTTCCAAACAATAACAGACCCAAAAGAACTAATAAACAACACAAACCCCACAAACTCATACTTAGACAAAGAAAACAACTTTGAAACCATCACCAATAGTTTCAGAAGGGTCCAAAACCCCCAAAACAACTTTAAGAACGTCCAAAAATGATACCCGGAACCCCGAAAACCACCCAAAACTGTCCTGGATGATTTTTCGACGACAATAATCGATTATTACATGTGATAATCGATTATTTGCAAGAACTTTGAAGAAAATATGAAGTTCTGACCAGAATAATCGATTATCAATTGAGATAATCGATTATTCTCATCAGTTTTTGACAGCAACCTGATTTTTCTAGTTTTGGTACATTTTAGACATATCCAATTGTTCAATTTAAATTCTGTAACACTAATATTAATATGAAACATGTTTAACCAATTTAAACTATTCCTATAGTGATTATAAGCTGACCTAGGTGTGAATTTAACTCTAAAACATTCATTCCTAAGACTTAGGGGCCCTGATTCAATTATGACACTGTTGATAGGTTTTGGTTCAGTTTTATAGTCCAAACAAGTCTAAATTAAGTTACCTAAACTGCCTAGACAGACCGTACACACCCACACCACATATACCTAAATTTTCTATCTCACTTCCCTTTAACTTACCCAAAATCAACCCAATTCCTCTACTGATCCTCTAACTGTCCTAAGGGTTCTACTCTCTCCCAACCTTCTTGTACCCCCAATTGGTCACCGGAGTGGGAATAGATGTCCAACGCATCGGACTCACCTTCGGCACCAGCACATATGACTAGTCACAACTGACTGGACCAGGCCAGGGCTGCTCTATGATCAGTGATGTGTCGACTCTGGTTTTTAGGTTCCCTTTATCCTACCAACAAAGAAGGAGGTTCCTAATCAGGTTCAATCGACTTATTAAATTATCCTAGTTGCTCTACGGCGTTCTTAAACCTCAATTACCCTTAACCAGTACCTCACTTCCACTCACAGACCCTAAATTCTACACAACCCATGACCCTTTATCATATAACCAGTAAAAATCAAATTTCCCGTAAACACAACATTTTCAGCATGTCAATTTCCAACATCCCATCCATTTAAAACAAGCCAACACATGCAATACCAAATCCACAGGTTCATACATAATATTCCAGAGCATATCATCTTACATTCACAAGAGCAGCATATTTTCAGATCAACCAATTCACAACAAGTTCAACATATATTTCTACCAATGAATACACAAACCAAGAAATAATATATTTATCTATATAGTTAGCTCCCCTTACCTTTTTGGTGCTCAACACAGCTCACAATATCCGCCCTAGCAGTATCCTCACAGCACCGGACTCACAAAACCTACGATCACCAAAATGGCGATAGAGTAATGTCCTCAGAGTTTGACTTGGCAGAGAATGCAAGGGGAAACATGCTAATAGCATGCAACCTGTAGAGTTGCATGCCCTAGACATCAAAACAGTGAAGAGGAAAGGGAAAAGTAGCTTACCTAGTCAGAACGGAGAAATATTCGGTTTGAATGGAAGCTCTCTGCACCAGGAATGATTTGGCAGTAACAACTCAGAGATTGAACGGTTAAATTTTCTGAAATGGTAGAGAGAAGGCAGAGAGCTATGTTAGGGCATGAGGTTTCTAGAGAGAGAAAGGGGAAAAAAATTGAAATAATTTTCTGATCTTTGGCTTAGTCCCCCAAAGGCTCAAATGCCTTGGTCTGATGGGCCTGACTGCCCTTCCTGAGGCCCAGTGATCTTATAAGTTATGAGGTTCTTACATAATTAGTTTGATATTTATTTTAAAATTTAATTTATGAGTTAAAATATATTTTTAAGGATAATTAAAATTCTAAAATATTATTATTTAATTTTCTAAGTTCAAAGTATTATATTTAAGACTGTAAAATTAATTAGTTATTCCATCTCAAATGATAACGACTCAGTTAAACAAAATATAAACATTTTAAATACTTAATAGAATTTTTTTAAAAATTTTTAATTAAAAGTATTTAAATTCATGAAAGAGATAAAATTTAACTAAATTTTTTAATTTTTCACTTAAAATTAAATAAGTAATTATAATATACGAAAATTTATGACAAATATTTAATTAAAAGTATAAAAAATTGATGACCTGATATAACGACTTTTTTAAGAGTTTCAGTTAAAATTGATTTTTCTTTTATAAAATTATAATTTCAGTATGCGACTTGAAAGAAAGAAATAGGATTGCTAGTAAGTATGAAAAGACACTAAATAAGAGTTATTTCAAGATTTTGTAATTAAAAATTAATTTTAGAGAATAAAGTCATGTGCAATTTATAAAATAAACTTTGCATACTATTTTGAATGACTATTCCACTTGCAACCCTATGAAGTGAGGAAAAACATTTTTAATAGGTGGATACTGATGTAAATGATTGCTTTTCTTTTCGCAAACTTATAGTAGAAGTTTTTTTGGTGGTGTTATGTATATTTTTTTAATGAAATTGTTTTGTTAAGAGATTCTGAATTTAATAAGTTAAGAAATCTTAATTTGAACTTTGATTATTGTTGAAAGTGTCTTTAATATTTTTTTAAATATAAATATATATAATTAAACGATTATTTTATTTAAAGCTGTCAAAATGGGTTTGAAAAAATTGTATTTTTTTATACAGGTCAGATTTTAAACCGGTTCATTTAAACCCAGTTCATACGGATTGAACCCGTAGTGGGTCGGGTTGACCCATCAACCCACCTACCTAATTTTATTTTATTAAAATTTAATTTTAATTTTATAAAAAAATAATAATTATTTTTTTTATTTAAAAAAAATTATTTAAGTTCCATACTTTCAAAATTAATTAAGCACCCATGTGGGAAGTGAAATTAGGGAATGAAGTTACTTTAGATTTGAATGATAAAAAGTTTGTAATTTTTTTATTTTAAAAAATTGTAATTAAGTAAGTCAGTGAACCAATCCGTTTATCCACCAACTCGTGGTGGATCAGGTCGGATTCAATTTTTCTAACTCGCTAATAAATGAACCGGATTGAGTTGGTTCACTAAATAACCAACCCGTAATGGTCAGGTCGGATCAGACCGAATTGACAGCTCTAAGTTAGGATTATCGTGGAAGATAAATACTATGTAGCTAACAATGTAATTAATTAGGTTATAAATAATCCACAAAATAAATATTACCCGAATATTATAGACTTTTATTTATTTAGTTTATTATATTTTGTATTATATTTCACTTGTCAGAATTTTTCATTTTATTTTTCACAATGTTAGAAATTTCATTTATTAACATGTTACAGCTAATTAGTTACACAATAATTTAGCGTGATTAGTATTATTTTATTAATTTTTCTTAGACATTTTTTCCTCATAACATACATTATTTTAAAATTATTAATATAACATATTTGCGTCATATTTAGACATATAACACATTATTATTTTTATTTGAATTTAGAATTCAATTTTTTTAGAATCAAAGTTTAATATTTATTTTTATATTCTTAGTCAAAATATTAGTCAGAATTTAATTTTCGTTGAACTAAAATAAAATGTGTGTTATCTATGTATATGTAAATATAATACATGCTATGTTATGGAAGAAAAAAAAATTAATTTTCCTACTATGAATGTAAACATATATTTGAATAACATTTAAGTAGAAAATATTTTTTTTTAATTGCAATGATTAAACATATTTTTTTATAATAATTATAAACAATAATTTATATTTGTTAAAAAAGTCCACTTTGAAGGATTTATATAATTTTAAATTGAACAATTAGTAGATAAGTTTTATTTTTGATGAACGAAAAGTTTGACAAAGCCACATCTTATCTTACAAAGGTTTTTTAATGTTCGGTCATCACTATTGATATTTGGTGTTATTTATTATTGTTATTGTTACTGTTTTTACATCTATTCGAGAATATAAACTAACTAAATTCTAATAATAATAATAATAATAGTTGTTATAAAATTTAGACATTCTTGTTTTATGTTTTTAAATTGTTGGAGATAGATTAGAATCCTAGTTTTATTTTTCTATGCTTTCACGTCTACTGCAGACAAAGAAAATAAAAAGAAAAATATGCACAAAGTTCTAGGAACAAAACAAAGAGAAGCTTTTGGTCCCACATTTTGACGGAAAGTCAGAATTTATGCATTGGATTCTTATAAAGAAGAAAGAAAAAAATAAACCTTTGATCAAGCAATTGGATTAGAGAAATTTGTGGGTATATTTGGGGATTGGATTATTTTTCTCAACAAACAAAAGACATGGGGGATACCTTTGCATTGTTTATTCATGCTTTAACATAAGACAAATCAAAAACCTTCATACTACAATTTCATATTTGAAATTTCTAAACTTTTATGCATCCAATGAAGGAGATAAATAATAGATAGGCATGATGATAGAACAAGTATCACTTAAAGTACATGCTTGGGAAAAAGCACCCAAGAGATTCAAAAAATTATCAATGGCTTTTTCTTTTTAACCCTTCTTTAGTTAAATCCTAGAATCACTTTTGACTTCCTCACTACCATGATTCCACCAAACAATCTTTACCCACCAACCTTTCAAAAGGAAT
The DNA here is from genome assembly GCA_036885675.1 of Vigna mungo. Lineage (NCBI taxonomy): Eukaryota > Viridiplantae > Streptophyta > Magnoliopsida > Fabales > Fabaceae > Vigna > Vigna mungo. The sequence continues at coordinate 13,683,419 of CP144698.1, read as the reverse complement.
TAAGTCTTCTAACTATCTTCATCTACCTTTCATATCTTTTCTTTCTCACCATAATGCTTTTCCTAATTTTCACACAGAAGAATTCTTCCATTACAGCTTGGATCACTAATATTAAAATCACCTTTTACATTTTAAAACTATAAAAGCCAAAACAAGCCATTTAAAACTCCTTCCTCATTATGCATTCTTTCATGTTAATGCCTTTTAACATAGCATTTAAACCAAAATGAAAAGTGAAGGAAAAAATTACCACATGGCACATGAATTTTGCAGCAGCAATCCCTATCTGGTTTATATTCTCCTAGCAAGTTTTATTGCAGTAGCAGCCTATGATACTTTTCTTTTGAAATTATAAACAAGTACAACTTTAAGAACATTTGTTAACAAAGTTAGCTTTGATTTTTAACTGTTTAGTCTCTATTATTGTTGTATATAACCACATGACCACTATCAGTTTTACCTTTTTTTTTTTATTGCCATCAAAAGGGAAAATAAGTGTTTTTCTTTTGTATCAGTTATCAAATAAAGCAAGAAGCTGATATAATAACAAGAAAACAAGAGGGAGTGTGGCAAAAAAGAAAAGTGTATGTTGATAACAGTAACACTGTGTCCTGAAAAGAGTACTCCCTTAATCAGAGGAAAATTAAGAGACAATCTGTTGAAGATTCTTCCAAGACCAACATCTTTTTGTCCCCACCATAACAACTAAGCCCAGAAACACATGAGGAGTACAGCTTATGCAGGATCACAGATATAAGCATCTAGACTTTTACAAAAGTAAACAAATTTCAAAACACTGATATCAGAAGCACTTTGTTTTGTTCATATAGGATATGGATCATTAAAAGTTTGAAATGTGAAGTGGCTAAAAGCTGTGCAATTTGTTAGACACATACGTCTGTTTTTAAAAGATGAGAAGCTAATCATTAACAATTTTGGAAGTAACTGGCACAGAGATTAAGGGGTTCTGTCAATGTTTAAGCATTTTTTATCAAACATTTGATGACATTCAAGGGTAAGATTATATATTGTCACGTCCTAAAATTATACGTCATGCATATAAATTAAAGACGCCATCATATATAATAAAGAAAGCAGATAGAGTGTAATAAAGTCCTTAAACAAGGATTATAGTTATCCTGATTTTAGAAGGAATTAAAAATGTTGAAATTCTAAGTAATTCAAAATACAAAAGCTGGAAATGTTCAGATAACATCAGAAGCCTTAAAATTTCCTAAAAGAACTAAGCAGCTGCATCTTCGTTCTCCTCCAGGACCTTCTCCAAAGAGACCTCATTCTCCTCTGCTCACATCCAAGTGGATGATCATTGCAACAGGAAAGCATACACGAACATGGCACAACACAAGCAATGCAAGGGTGAGCTAATTATAGAAAAACATGCATCATATCAAGCATATAACATACAAGAAATAACTTAAATCAACCAGTTTAAGAAATACAACCTAGACAAGTTATTTTCTAGACTTGACTCGTCCGGACTTTAAAATGATAGTCGGGCTATGGCGAGTCTTGCACTCGTGGGGACTTATGAAACTTGGGCTCCCCACCCTGCCACACTCACGAGGTTAGTCCGTTCCGCGCCTTGAGGCATACTGGGAGCCCCCAAGACTAAAGACCTGCTGCTACTTCTCACCACATGGTTCAACCTCTCTAAGTGAGTTTGATTGACCATTGAAGCGTCAGAATGACTCCCAAGGCTGAGCCTCTACTTTCATTTTAAAACACTAAGAATCTCACCAAGAGATTCTACATTTGAAACTACCATAAGCAACCATTAAATCATGTTTCAGTCTTTCCCAATTCACACACCTTTGAATTACAATCAAACCACATATTTAAGCCTTAAATATCAAATCATATATAACAGAACATGCTCCCCAATCACTTCCAATAATCTCAAATAGACAATATTGTCATGTTATTACCAAAAAGTAATATATATCAAGAGATAAAAATCATGGATTATATATATATATATATATATATATATATATATATATATATATATATATATATATATATATATATATATGTTACGTACATTAACTAAATTATATATATATATATATATATGTCTGTTTAAACTAATTTGTTCATTTTAATTTGTTCCTAGAGTAAGAATGAGTTGCTCTGTTAAATTTTTCATTGCCACAAGATACTTGTTCCTAATCTCACCTCACTACCCAATTTCCTTGCTGGTTATATAACTAGCCTAAGAACTCTATACTTTTCCCAATCCTTCTCGTACCCCAATTGGTCACCGGAGAGAGAACAAATGTCTAACGCATCAGACTCACCTTCGACACCAACACATATGACTAGTCACAACTGACTGGACCAGGCCAGGGCTGCTCTATGATCAGGGATGTGCGGCTCTGGTTTTTAGGTTCTCTCTATCCTACCAACAAAGAAGGCTCCTAACAGGTTCGGTTTACTGGTTCAAAGGCGTCTTAAATAATCTGAAATTGGTTCAGTTAAGATATCCTGATTAAGCTACTGTGTTCTAGTCCTCAATTAACCTTACTAGTGCCTCACTTCCACTCACATACCTAAGTTTTCTACACAGCCCATATCCCCTCATCAGATCAACAAAATAAAGACATTTTCAATAACTCAAAACACGTTTTAGCGTATCCAGGTCCAATATTTAACTCATTCAGAACAAACCATATTTATCAAGTCCAAACACAGAAAATCAATTGTTAAGCAGTAACTCAAATCAATTCAAGAACATGCTAAAAATACATAACAGTAGCAATTCAATTCCCACACAGTACATCACGGTAAATCTTAACATGCAAAGGACATAACAGATTCAGTCATTCACTCAAACAATTCCCAATACACATAAATTCATATAATTAGCTCCCCTTACTTGGACTAATTGGAACAGTAAGCTCACTCAAACGCGTCTATGGTGTTCCAAACAGCAAAAGCACAACAGGACCTACAAATCACCAAATTGATGATGGAACACTGTTATTAGGGGTTCGATGATGCAGAAACTCATGAGGAAACATGTTAATAGCATGCAACCTGTAAAGTTGCATGCCCTAGAGTTCAAACAGAGACAAGAAAAGGGTGAAAAATGGCTTACCAGCGAAACGAAGAAATGCTCCGTTAGAATCGAAGCTCTCCATATCAGGAATAATTTGGCAGCTCTTAATCAAAGATTGGACGGTGGAATTTGTTGGAAATCTAGAGAGAAGTAAGAGCATTTGGGGTTAGAGCAAGAGAATAGTTTTAGAGAGAGAAGGGGATTCTATGAAATGAAGTTTCTGATTTGGAAAAGGAACCCCTCCAAGGCTCAAGTGCCCTTGGATTGGTGGGCCTGGCTACCTCTTCCTAAGGCCCAATAGCCTTATTATTTTTCAGGCTCTTACATATATGGTTTTTGTTTCTCAATGTAAAATTAAAATTTGTTTCTATACGAGTTTAGGATTGATCCAAATTTTAAATTAAAAAATTGAATGTATATAATTCTTTTAATTTAATTATATTAACTTTTTTTAACATATCAGTCTATTTAATGTATAATTGGATTGATCATATGTGAGATTTTTTTTTCATTCTCCCCTTCCAACATATTCATCATGTGAGATTTTTTTTAAAGAGATCTAATGTTGAACTCATGATTATGAAATTCTCGAGTGTACTCAGAAAATTTTTACGAGTTTATGTTTTTAGACATTTCGATTTTAATGGATCTTTAGTTTCTAATCCAAAACTAATAATCTGAAATGTTAAGAACCTTCATTTTATACTATTACTATAAAAATTGAATATCAAAAAAATTTTGATATACCTAAACTTTGCAAAATTTTCTATCGAATTTTTGACTACAAAGAGACAATCAATGAAAAAAGACGAAAAAAATCTAGTACTAAATTTTTACACTGATTGTGAATTTTCATTGCTCTGTTAGAAGAAGGATAGCTATACTGATTTGGTATACTCAAAAGACACCGTTGGTACAAAATGGACGATCTAACAAGGATTAGATTTCAGTAAATTTCGCCTTACTGATCTTGTCTTTTATGGACTCGACCCCCCCTTTTTGACTCACTTCCGAATTAATTTGTGAATAAATTCGTTTTTTCCATAAACTCGATAAAATAGACTGTGAAATCGGTAGGATCGTGTAGAATTGCGAGTTTGGAACGATTATGAGAGCTTGAAAAGAGAAAAATTAAGAAAAATGACCATATTTATATTTTACAACATTTATTTTTATGAACAATATCTATAAATTTTATTTATTTAAGATTATATATCTCGTAGATTTATTTGAATTAAAATATTTATATATATATTTTTTTCAGCTTAAGTAAACTCTTTAGAATCGAGTGACCAATTTATGTAAATTCTCGAGTTTAATAAGCTTGAACCAAGTTGGATCTAACAATTCTGCTTTTGCTTCTCAGTTTTTCTTATACTTTTTGTGATTTTGTAAAAAGAGAAAGTGATGGATGATTTACTTAAAGTGAAATGTGCAATGCAATACCAAGCTATGCCTATGTGCTCTTCTTGTCTTTTGTTCCGTAAATGAAGACTTTGTGGCAGTGGTAGAAACAATTTTGTACAAACCATTGAAATGGGGTTGCAGAATTTGAGCAATTTTGCCAGCAAACAGACAACAAAATTAAAAGGTGTGGAGCAGTGTGAAACATACATCACTATCATGGCGACCATGGCTAAATGACAATTTTTTTATTTTAATATTTACTGCATAAAAAGGTTAAATTTATAACATAATAAACCATTAAACTCCATATCACTAATGGCTTTGTACTGACATGAGAACTTTATATTTCACTTGCAATAATTGCACAATAAGAAAAAAACGATTTTTTAATCACATGTTGGAAAAGTACATAAATATAACAGTAACTTAATTGAGTTTTGATCACACAGGGTTATCAACTAGGATAAAGTCTAGCTAATTTGGATTATGCTCTTAATTATGACTTGGAAATTTATTAACCCAGCTCATTCTATTGCTAAGCACACATTAAACTATTAGCCATGTGCGCCCATTATCTTAAAACAATATTTCTTATCCTTAAATTTTTTGACAAAAAAATTACATAACTTTGCTTTTTTTTTTCTTCAAATAGAAATATAAGTTTCTGAATCATATTTTGTTAGCTTTGTCTCAAGTTTAAATATCTAATCTAGATTAATAAAAAATAAACAGCATATTTAAACAAAATTAATGGTTGAAAAAGTAAATAAATAAATGTTGAGTTAATGCGTAAGCCTAGCCCTTTGTAAACCAACTTATATTGGGCCATGTACTAGTCTGATCAAGGGGTGTTACTCCCTCCATCCCCACGTAGTGCTTCTTCCACCTCCTCATCTCTTTTTTATCTTTTTATAATATTTAACATCTCATTTTTACTACTTTATAATATTTAAACGGTAAAGATAAACGCGAATGTCAGATATTTATTAAAGAACAAACGGACGTCGGCTTCCGTTCACGGATAATGACCTCCGTTTAACATTCTTGTTTAAAAGAATTGGATTTTTTTTCTCCTAATGCTTGCTTTCTTTTGCTTTTTCCAACCTAATCCTCTGAAGCAATGATGAGTAGATGAGATTTGATGGACTCTCTCAATTGTCTGAGCCATAAGCTCAACAGGAAAGTTATGTCCCATCCCTGCATGTCAACCGCGACGGAGAATCCAAAGATCCATTGTTTTTTTTTCTTATTTTCCACATATCAAACCCTTTAGTTTTATGTTTTAAAGAACACTTAGGCTATGTTCTTTTTATAAATGATTTGGAGGAGATGATTTGAATGGATTTGAGTAGATTTGAGGGTAATTTTGTTGTTGTTTTTTGAGTGGATTTGTGAGTAATTGAGAGGAGATTTGAGAGTAAAGTTTGTGAGAATTAGTGTAAGATTTGATTAATGTGATATATTAAAAGAATTAATTTAATTGGTAGAAATTTAAAATTACCAAAATATCCCTAGTTATTAAAGTAATATAAAATGTTATTTTTAATGTTATATATAAATGTAAAAATGTTTATAAAGAAAGTAAATTTATTAATAGTTATTAAAATTAATTTTTAATTATTAAAAAGCTACTCTCCTCATGTGCAGATCGCAAATTTTGGGTATGAAATCCTGTAGTTGTATTATTTTAAGATGTAACTGTATTATTTTATGTTATTATATAAATGGTATTTTAAAAATCTATGTGGGCAAATATGAAATTTTGATATGAATTCGCACAAATCATCGCAGTGGAGCGAAGAAGTCGAAATTGGAGAATCCCACAAATCCACTGCGTTCCATCGCCTTCAATCCATGCAAACGAACGCATATTTAAGCTGAATTCATCGCTCGCAAAACTATCTAAACAGTAAATTATCCGCAAACGAACACAGCATTAATACCAACTCATTAATGCACCAGAGAAAGCTGAATTACAGTACCACTGTAATGCCATTTTCATGCTCAACAAAATTCACAATTCCATTTTTCCTTTTAGCGAAATGATATTTCAACACCCTTATTTAACACTACTTTGACACTGGACAGGTGTCAAAGTTTCATTGGGTGTGTTTATTTTAAAAAATAATATGATTTGAAATCTGATGGAAGGGCAAAGTTGGAAGTAAAGGTGTTTTATTTTCATATTCGCGGTTTCCTTTCAATTTCTCCATCGTTGCCCTCTGGTTTTGATGAAACAGGTCCGCTCTCCTCTCGCTCTCCTCTGCCCAAATCGACCATTGCTTTCTCGCTCTCTCCTCGCGTTGTCCTCTCGCTCTCCCTCCGGTCTCGTATCGCCAAGGGCTGGGTCTGTCGTCTCGGTTTCTCCTTTCGTTGACGTCTTGGTGTGGGTCTCGTGTGGGTCTCGTCTTGCCAAGACATTTGCCTTGGGTTCATCAGTGGTGGTGTCTTTTGTTGTAGTGGTGTCAGTTTCTCGGTCTGTGGTGTAGGTTTCTCGTCTCGCTGACGTCTTGGTCTCGGTTTGTCTCGCTCTCATTTTGGTCTCGTCTCACCAATACCTTTCCGTTGCGTTCATCAGTGGTGATGTGTTGTGTTGTAGTGCTGATTTTTTTGTAGTGCCCTTTGTGTGTGCTTCGTGGTGTTTGTGTTTGTCGCTTTGGTCTTCGTGTGGTAGTGGGTATCGGCTACGTTGATTTTGGTGAGTGGGAACTGAACCTTATACTATTTTGTTTTCCTTGCTATACATTAAGTTTCGCAAACCCTAACGATGTCCAAATACTATGTTGTTTTCGCGCAGGTCCAATGGCATCCCAAAAGCAAGTGTAAGATTGAATGTAAAAATTGTGTATTTTTTGGTATGAGTGTTGCTTTGGTTTAATGTATTTATGATTATTTTTATATGATGTGAGTTTTAAGGTTTGTCAACAACTTGTTTCGTTGACTACTTTAGATGTATATACTTTAGATAGTTTGTGTTTGTATGATTGGGCGTCGTGTGTACATAACCACTTAGTTCATTTTCTGGATCAATTTTGTTGATGTGATTTAATGATGTATTAATGTACTTGTTAATGAATTTCTGTTGTAGGGTGAAAACATGGCGAAATTCTTTTGCATGTTGTACAATAGACCCGAAGGGAGTATAAGTCCTTTGTCCGTTAAACAAGCAAATATCCCATCCCAACCAAACTTGTAAGTTGTTTTATTAATTGTAATGAACTATTTGGATATTTTATTATCGTTTGTTGTAATTACTTATAAATGGTTGTATTATTTAAGATATGATTGTGGAGTTATCATGTTAAAAGCCATGGAAATGTTGGATGGAGAGGATAAATACAACGGGAAAAGCATGCCGGACTACACAAATGTAAGTATGAATTTAATTCTTAGCATTGTTTGATGATTTTGTTAATTATATATGAAGTTTAAAACTAATTTTTTTCAGGAGGAGTTGAGTCAAATAAGGAAGAACTATGTCAAATAATGGATCCTAGACAACAACAACAGTCGACTATTTGATGTGTTGGATGAATATGGCTTGTTGTAGGATTTTGATGGATATCTACAAATGATTAATGTGTTCATTTCATATGTATTTAGACGAACAATGATATATGTATTCATGTTCAATTGTTCATCTTCAATTGTAAAAATAATGATTGTTACAGACAGTGATATATGTGCAGATTGTTGAATTTGAATGACATATGTACAGTAGAAGTTTACATCAATGGATGTAGCTGTATTAAGAACAATCCAATATCGGTGTGAAAGTTAAACGTTACAATCAATGTATTTTGAATTCCTTTACTGGTTTTTTTATTAAAAATATATATGTTTAATGTTCTTTGGACTAAATGTCATTGGGTGAAATCACCATATTGTTATTTTTTTTGCCCCAAAATCAACTATCCAACCCCAACACACAACTTAAAACCAAAAAAATCAAACACCCATGCAAAGTTTGCCAAAAAGTTGAAATTTTACATCTTCGTCCCCTGTGTACAAAAAAAGTGGTCCCTTGTGAAGGACTTTCTGTACAAATTCACCAAAACATTCGTGTAAACGTTTACCACCTATTGGTAAACATTTACACCACCCTTTTTCAATGCACTTGACTCATGATTTCATCCAACAACTTTTTGTGAACACAAGACCTTCCTCAATGGAATTTGGGGTCCCCAAAATCAACTATCCAACCCCAACACACAACTTAAAACCAAAAAAATCAAACACCCATGCAAAGTTTACCAAAAAGTTGAAATTTTACATCTTGGTCCCTTGTGTACAAAAAAGTGGTCCCTTGTGAAGGACTTTCTGTACAAATTCACCAAAACATTCGTGTAAACGTTTACCACCTATTGGTAAACGTTTACACCACCCTTTTTCGATGCACTTGACTCATGATTTCATCCAACTACTTCTTGTGAACACAACACCTTCCTCAATGGAATTTGGGGTCCCCAAAAATCAACTATCCACCCCCAAAACACAACTTAAAACCAAAAATATCAAAAACTCATGCAAAGTTTGCCAAAAAGTTGAAATTTGACATCTTGGTCTCCTGTGTACAAAAAAGTGGTCCCTTGTGAAGGACTTTCTGTACAAATTCACCAAAACATTCGTGTAAACGTTTACCACCTATTGGTAAATGTTTACACCACCCTTTTTCGATGCACTTGACTCATGATTTCATCTAACTACTTTTTGTGAACACAACACATTCCTCAATGGAATTTGGGGTCCCCAAAAATCAACTATCCACCCCCAAAACACAACTTAAAACCAAAAATATCAAAAACTCATGCAAAGTTTGCCAAAAAGTTGAAATTTGACATCTTGGTCCCTTGTGTACAAAAAAGTGGTCCCTTGTGAAGGACTTTCTGTACAAATTCACCAAAACATTCGTGTAAACGTTTACCACCTAATTGTAGACGTTTACACCACCCTTTTTCGATGCACTTGACTCATGACTTCATCCAACTACTTTTTGTGAACACAACACCTTCCTCAATGCAATTTGGGGTTCCCAAAATCAACTATCCAACCCCAACACACAACTTAAAACCAAAAAAATCAAACACCCATGCAAAGTTTACCAAAAAGTTGAAATTTTACACCTTGGTCACTTGTGTACAAAAAAGTGGTCCCTTGTGAAGGACTTTCTGTACAAATTTACCAAAACATTCGTGTAAACGTTTACCACCTATTGGTAAACGTTTACACCACCCCTTTTCGATATACTTGACGCATGATTTCATCCAACTACTTTTTGTGAACACAATACCTTCCTCAATGGAATTTGGGGTCCCCAAAATCAACTATCCACCCCCAAAACACAACTTAAAACCAAAAATATCAAAAACTCATGCAAAGTTTGCCAAAAAGTTGAAATTTGACATCTTGGTCCCCTGTGTACAAAAAAGTGGTCCCTTGTGAAGGACTTTCTGTACAAATTCACCAAAACATTCGTGTAAACGTTTACCACCTATTGGTAAACGTTTACACCACCCTTTTTCGATGCACTTGACTCATGACTTCATCCAACTACTTTTTGTGAATACAACACCTTTCTCAATGCAATTTGGGGTCCCCAAAATCAACTATTCATCCCCAAAACACAATTTAAAACCAAAAATATCAAAAACTCATGCAAAGTTTGCCAAAAAGTTGAAATTTGACATCTTGGTCCCCTGTGTACAAAAAGGTGGTCCCTTGTGAAGTACTTTCTGTACAAATTCACAAAAACATTCGTGTAAACGTTTACCACCTATTGGTAAACGTTTCCACCACCCTTTTTCGATGCACTTGACTCATGACTTCATCCAACTACTTTTTGTGAACACAACACCTTTCTCAATGCAATTTGGGGTCCCCAAAATCAACTATTCATCCCCAAAACACAATTTAAAACCAAAAATATCAAAAACTCATGCAAAGTTTGCCAAAAAGGTGAAATTTGACATCTTGGTCCCCTGTGTACAAAAAAGTGGTCCCTTGTGAAGGACTTTCTGTACAAATTCACCAAAACATTCGTGTAAACGTTTACCACCTATTGGTAAACGTTTACACCACTCTCTTTCCATGAAACAGGTTTCTCTATTCAACTAAGAATGTTGGCAATGTCCACATGCATTGTTTCTTTCATCCATTAAGTCCAACGTTAATAACAATATCTGTGAAGTGTAATATTTAACAACTGTATCATAACATTATTTCCCAAGGGCAATCACATATCTCATTCATTTAACTTGAATACCATGTCACAAAATTTGAAGTTCAATGTAACATTCATTACAATTCAAATTACTAAACAAATGTTTCAACAATACAACATATCTCAACAACAACCAAACTTTAAAATCATTAAACATATCATAAGGTCACACATGTTTTATTCTTAGAGTTCTAGTAAAAGGAGTTTTAAGAGCTTTGCTCTTGAACCGCGGTCGTGAACCCTTCCTGACATAAGTCTTCATTGCAGCTGCATCAGTCGACATGGGTTCGAAGGAAATGCCTTCCGGGGAAACGCCTCCCGGGGAAATGCCTCCCGAGGAGAAGGAATGATCTTCATGTCCCACACTCGGTCCACCTTTCTCCGGTCCACCTTTCTCCGATCTTCAATGACCACTGCTCCTTTGTCAATTCCTTGTTCAAAGTTGATATATAGATTGTGGAAAATGAGTGTCTAACCGTCAACTGCATCAACCAAAAATGCACAAAACCCTAAAACAAAAGCCCAACACAAAACGGACAAAACGGAGAAAACAAAGATAATGTCGCTTACCTTCGTTGAAGAACTCGCCATTTCGAAGGGAAGGGATCCAACAATAACACCAAGATCGACGAGATGTCACGCCAACACCAACGACGAAGAACCAAGTAACCAACGAAGAGATGGCAAGCACGAACCCCAACCGCACCGGAATCACAACAAAAGAGATGGACAAGGGCAAAACGTTGAACGGAGACGGCGACAGTGAGAGGGAATGAGACAGAGAAATGAGATGAAAGAGAATATTCAAGTGCATATGAAAGAGGTCAAGGGCAAAACGGGAATAGCAAAATTCAAATCTGAACCTCTGCAGTGATGTCATAAATCGAATTTTTAAAATTAAAAAAACCAAACCAATTACCTGCCAACACCTGGCAGTGTCAAAATGGTGTTGATATTTTGGTGTCAAAATATCGGAACGCTTTCTTTTAATAAATGCAGTGACATGCTACCTCTTTTTTCTTTTTAACTACTTTATACACACATACCCAGTACCTTCTCTTTCTTCTTTTCCTTCCCACTAGTTGCTCCTAAACCTTCACAACGTGCATTCATCCAAAACCCTCTCTGATTCTCATCACCCACACTTCAAGCTTCTTCTCTCTCCATTATTTTGTTTATTTTAAACACATTCATGCCTGTACAACTATAACCTCAACTCCTTTTATTTTTCTTCACCCACCTACGCACGTAACCCCTGCCTCCTCTCATATATATATATATTAATAACAATAATGGGTTTGATATGTAGACTGTACTACATATAAATAAAGGAGTTTTTGAAGAGAGAGAAGGTGGAGAATGTGCCTCACTTCAACTTCTACAAGAGCAGGGAGAAGATCCACGAAGAGGAAGGCATCGGTCCAGACATGCTGGTGGGTGACGTGCTGTACTACGGGGACAACCACTTAGCGGTGGAGCAGCTACACAGCGTGAAGGATGTTCAAAAGCTTAATATGTAGTACAATCTACATATTAATAACATACCTAATGTTTGTGTTCTGTGATTGTCTTGGCTTTCTTTGCTTAAAGCCCTATCTAGGATTTCTGAGTCTTTGATGACTAACATGATTGGGTGCGTGTCGACAGTAAGTTCCTGTAACCATATAAAATGTGAGCTTATTCATTGTTTCTTTTAAATTGGTTAAGGCAATTTGTTTTCCACTTCTTGGGTTAACAACATAGCCCAACACCGTGACAAGCAGCAAGAAGTCCTTCTAATCAAGCTCATCCTGCAGCACGTGTATTTGACAGCAAGTTAGGAAAGCATTGAATCATTGGTTGCAGTAGAAAAGCTGGGTGAACCAACCAACTGTGACTTTCAACACGGTCCAAGAAAAATCACAGCAGCTGCATACCTTTGCAAACTTCCTATTTTGCTAGGAAACACAGTTTTGACTTTGGTGTATATCATTTTTGCAGTTTAGAAAAACAAAGAAGAATCTTTTAGTTTTAGCAAGGGAACAAAACCGAGAAGGGGAAAGTTGAACCCAACGGGATGTCGACATCCGTGTCTCGGGCTCAAACGGACATGTGACATTTGTTCGTGCTGTTATCTTCTTTCTTTTTCTTTGCACATATGCACCGTCTCACTGCCGCACCGCCACCACCGCAAGATGCACCACGAAACCATATGAAAATGAACGAATATGGAAGATAAATAATTGATGTGAGAGAGTTGGAGGTGTGGGAAAGAATCTTCGAAGGAATGGAAACGGATGTGAAAGTAAGATTTAGAGGAGTTCTGGAAAGAGAAAAAAGAGAAAGTAGGGTTTCAAAAGGGTAAATAAATAAAGTTAAAAAGTAGAAAAGGTTAATTTTGCAATAAAAAAAAAATTATAAAGAGTTGGGGAGGTGGAGGGAGCAAAGGTGGGGGCGGAGGGAGTAACACCCCTGATTAAGTTATGTGGGTTTATTTAAAGGATAATGATATTTAGACAACATTTTTTTTACAACATTTGAACATTAATTACGTGTCAATATGTGATTGGTCAAAAATTACTCCATAATCAATAATAATATTCATAAACATTATTGTGGACTAATTTTTTATCAATCATATATTGACACGTAATCAATGTTCAAATATTATCAAAAAAATGTTGTCTAAATATCATTATCCTTATTTAAAAACAAATATCTTATGAAAATTTCAAATTCAATCTATACTTTCTAGCAGTCTTAAGAAGTCATGGAGAAGAATGATAGTGGTGCAGTAAAAGTAAAACACAGAGGTAGTCTGGCATTTATTTATGCTTACTATCAAAGTAAGGAAAAACTTATATATATATATATATATATATATATATATATATATATATATATATATATATATATATATATATATATATATATATATATATATATATATATATATATATATATATATATATATATTATATTTAATTTCTATAATTCTTTTTCTTAAATCAAATTTGTATCATTCTAAGCAATTTTTTTTTTCTATTTGTAAAACAATTCAATTTCAATAGATTTTTAAAAATATGTATCACTTTGTAGTGCTACAATAATTAATTTTGAATTTCATTTTGGTTTCTGCGTCTCTTGTATACTGTGAAATGGTATGTAACAAATGTGTGGATCATTTTGTGAAAAACATGATTTTTACTTGTTATAAAATAATTCTATCGGAGTATTTTGTTTTTATGCATCATTTCTAAAATTCATCTCCACATTGTTGTGTATCGTAATTAATGGCTGTAATACATTCTACTTTCGTTCTTGAAAGTGTAACAATGAGTTATTATTTTGGTTTAATTGATTTGGAAGTTCTAATTTGTGCATATTTGAGTCAATTAGGCCCTGTATTTTGAAAGAGCTCAATTGAGTCTCTTTTTATGTAAAATTGAATGATTTAATCTCTCTCTTGATCCTCGTATTTGTGTGCAAATCTCAGTTCGGTCCTCAAGTTTTGAACTATCTCAATTAGGTCATAATTTTTGTAAAAATGCACACATTTTACCCTAACCGTTAAGTTGTCTCAAACAGTGTTAATTGATGCTGAGATGTATTTTTTAGTTTAGGCATAATCCCTCCCTTGGTCCTTATGTTTGTGTGAAAATCTCAGTTCGGTCCTCAAGTTTTGAACTGTTTCAATTGGGTCATAATTTTTGAACTGTCGACAAGGGCGACAGTTTTTAGTTTGAGAGGGAGAAAAGGTGTGAGTCGGGGGGTTTGAGGGTGGAAGAATGAGTGAAATGTGATCAGTGATTGGAAGGAAAAAAGAAAGACCATAGCCATGTGAATTTAATGATTTTAAAACATAAAAAAAAATTACAGCTCAGTTCAAAGTTAACGCCGTCTCAATACACTTAACGGTTGGGGTAAAATGTTGTAAAAATGTTTGCATTTAATAAGGACTTGAGGAAAAACTTAAGGACCAAACTGAGATTTTCACACAAACATAAGGACCAAGGGAGGGATTAAGCCTAAAATAAAAAATACATCTCAACATCAGTTAACGCCGTCTGAGACCAGTTAACGGTTGGGGTAAAATGTGTGCATTTTTACAAAAATTATGACCCAATTGAGACAGTTCAAAAGTTGAGGACCAAACTGAGATTTGCACACTAATATGAGGACCAATGAAGGGATTAAGCCAAATTGAATCAATAAAACCCTTCCCGTTAAATTCTGTTGACGGTGTTAAATGTGTTGTCGGGTGGCACAGTGAGGTGACATTTCATAGCCACGTGACACACTAGGTTTTAGACCTCTTCGTCTCATGAGACGATATGCTGATCCACCATGACCCGCGATGGGTCACCTTGCCGTTGGCCGGATCGTTCACCAAGGCTGTTGCCGTCCACCGTTACTGCAGCCGTCATCTGGTGCCCAACCTCTTCATATGAAGAAATACACCGTCCTCCTGTGCCCTTTACCTTCTCTCATCTCATTGTTCCTCTCCTCTTCAAAATTTGTTAAACAAAATTAAACCCCTTTGCTCTGGTAGTCTGGGGTTTTCTATTTGCCCTTCGCCCATGTCCTTAAACGTATCAGAGTGCATGCAAATTTTTTTACCCAAAAAATCGATACAAAAGAGATGATAGAATGAAACAAAGGGAGTAAAAAAATTGTGGACATAGATTGAAGTTCATGAGCTCAATTCAAGTCCCATGTTCCATTCCTTGCCAGATTTATCAAGATTCACAACAGAAAAGTAAAAGGTGGGATGTAATGATAACAAGATGTTGATCATAACCCGCTCGGAGAAACTGCTCGAAATGGAGGAATTGAAAATGAGACCAGTAAATGTCCTCCTCCCAGGATCTGCAACCATTACAACTTTGAACCCCCATTTGAGCAACAACAGTCAGCGATGAAAAAAGTTTCAATGTTTAGTGGTTTGAGTCCAAGAGACGGTGAAACGGTATGAGTTGAGAGCAAAGGCACACAACCCAAAGAGTATAATCTGGAATGACAAAACACATACCAAACACACTCATACTTAGAACACTTCTTACAAAAGTGAATCAAATACATCAACATGCGAAGAACTGCATTGCGCTCACTAGTGAGGTGAAGATGGCGAAGATTAATAAGGAGATCATAGAACCCAGTTCGCTCGCTCACTCTCTCACGCGTGCAACAGGAAGTCTAGAACCTTATCGCCCTTCGACCACCAAACAAATATCTCTGGAAAGCTCGACAATATTGGAATTGGTAAAGCGAAAAAAGCCAAAATCTGTAAAAGAGTACTCAAGTTTGCGAGGAAAAGAGGAACCTTTTTCCCGTGCAGGAAAAACCAGTGCGAGAATGGAGAAAGGCCAGAAAGTGTAGCTCCAAGTAGTGGTAGCAGAAGTGTGGGGCATTTCTTCAGTGTGGAATGAGCGCTCTTAGACAACTGCTGGTGAGGATGGTGGTGGTGACGTTGCAGGATGGGCGGTGGCTAGGTTTTTTTTTGAAAGAAATTAGAGTTTGTCTGATGATTACATGTTAGGGGGTGGTTATGTGGCAGAGACTTTTTAATTTTTTTTAAATTAAAAAATCATTTATGTCCATCTCACCTAGCTACCAGGGAATCCCTTTAACGCTATCCACGAAATTTAACGACAGATACCTTATTAATTCAAATTTTCATAAATAGAGATTCAATTAAGCTCTTTCAAATTACAGGAACCTAATTGATTCAAATCTGCACAAATTGAGACCTCCAAATCAATTAAACCTTATTTTTTTAAGCCCATGATCTTGTTTCTATATCTTCGTTTTTGACTCATATTTACGCATCTAGCTAGCTTCACATCATTGTAGTTGGCATAAAAAAATTTGCATGGTAGATCATCTTTGATACATCTCATGATGTGGGTCATCTATGAATGTCCTTAGAAAACCAACTTCTTATACTATATATATTATAGTTATTGTGTAGATCATATGGTATAAGAAATTTTTTCTAATTTATCTATTAGTTGTAGAAAACACTATTAGAAGTTCTTTTTAGTAATATTAGTGGTTAATATTTCTTAGTAGATAGATTTAAACTCACAACCTCTTTCGTCGTCTTTTATAAATTGAATAAGAATAATATAAAACATATTAACATTTATTTGACACATCTAATAAGGATAAAATAATATTAAAAGAGTGAACTTTTATAGTTTTTTAAAAAAAAAGTAAAAAGAGATAATGTTAAATGAACAAAAAAAAAAAATTTGTGTGTGAAAGTATTATTTCTGTTATAAATTCATCCAATCCAATCTTATAAGCGTTAATAGATAAAGGTTTTTCTTAACTAACTAATAATTGTTTTGTACTCCTTTATAAAGGTGAGTGATGTTCATAGATATGCCATATATGAAATATACATGTACTACGAGACTTATTCATTTTTATTTTTGAGTTTGTTATTTACGCTTGACTTTCAGTTGTGTGATTAAATTTATTGTTCTTCGGCTTGTTTTGTGTATTTCAATTGCATCATGCACCCAAATATCACAAACTTTCCACATTAAAATTTTTATGTTGAGTTGCATACCTTTCTTTTCGTTCGTTTTCTTTCATGAGTTTCAATTTTGGGTGAAAAAAGATTATGTATTTTTTTATCTTGTATTTCTTCAAAATATCACCTGCATATTTTCTTTTGGAGATAAAAATCTAATTATTTTGATAATGATTTCATGCGAAGAAAATATAACATTAGGACAAAACCATTCATTTCAGAATATCATATCATATCACATCCTTCTTGAGTTCTGCAGTCATCATTGAATTATTGCTGCTAAATATTAGATCATTGACATAAAAACATTTAATGATAATATCTATAATATAAATAAATTTAGCATTTAAGGTGTTCTCATTAGGACCTCTCAAAACCATGCCACATAAAATAGGAATCAAATTTATTAGACCATGCTCATGGTTCCTGTTTCATCCCACACTAAACTTTCTTTAATTATTAACTTTATGTTCTATTTTTCCAATAATTACATATCACGCAGGCTGCTCAACATATATTTGTTGTCTAAAATACCATTCTAAAAGGTTGATTTAAAGATATTGCATTTATTTTGAGCCAAAAGAGAAAAAAATAATGAAATTTGTGTAATTTCCAATATATTTTAATTGCTCGTTTAATTATAACTTGGTAAATTAAAAAATGTAAATATTCTAAATTTATCTCTTATTTTTATTAAATTGGTTATTAATATTAATTAGTGACCAATTTAGACACTAATTTATTTGGTAGTTAAAATTTTGATAAAAATATTGATGAGCAATTTGGTATGTAAGTCACAAATTATTTATAATTTTTTATTCATAAAATTAACTATTTTAGTGACTAATAAGTTTTAGTTTATAATAAATATCTAAATTAGTCACTTTAGTTACTAATTATTTTTGGCCTTTAGAATTGATTGTTTTAAAGATTTTTTTTAGTGAATTCAGTTGTTCTATGCATAACTTCCTTCAAACACTTAGACGAGTTAATCTTACATAAACATGTTTTTACTCATATGAACATTTTAATATGTATTTAATGTAATATTTAGCTTAGAGGTAGTTCACCTTCACCTTCTTGAATTTCTTTAATTCATCATACAAAACCTTGAGTTTATTTTTCCTTTGAAATATGTCTAATGAAACATTTTAAATGAAGTCTTTCATATCTATTGACATATATTATTTATGTTGCTTAAATAAAGACATATAGAATAAAATAATTAAATAATCTAAAAATAATGTGATTTAAAACATGAGAAATTATTATATTGTATAGTTGGGATGTTACAAATTGTGTGTGGAACAAAAGAACATACCTTAAAATTATCAATATCTAGTTTTTTCTTCCATCCTTTTTCATTTAGTCTTAGTTTTGGAGTAATTGTAAGGGTCTGAAAAATAATAAGGCTATTGAAATTTATGTTGAGGCATCCAGTCCATAAGCTAAGGACCCATGACCTTAGGAAGGGGTTTTCTAAAAAATAAGATTTTCTCCATTTTCCAATTTTCCCCTTCTCTCTCTAAATAGAAACCCTTTTCTCTAAATAATTCATGTGCCTTCTCTCTAAGAAATCAACACACTGAACCGTTTAATTTTTAGTTTGAAGGTGCCTAAACGTTCACCACGGCAAGGGCTTTACATTGAACCGAATAGTTTCTCCTTATCATTCCAGTATACAGTTCTCCTGTTTTCTCCATTATTTTGATACTTAGGGTTTGGGGTTCTACTGCTTTTATACAGTTAGAACTGCCCTCTTCCTAATTTTTGTTGAGTTATAACTCTAAGAGTTACTTTCTACCCCCGATACGGGGGTTTATAGGTATTGTTGCGTTTTGTCTGGGTGAGACTCCCTTAGGGCGTTTTCAAACTAGCTGCATTTGAGAAACTTAGGTAAGGGGAGCTAATTATTTTTTATTAGAATAAAGCAGAGGGTAGAAGAGTATTTACACACAAAACAGTAAAATGAATATTACTGATTTATGTTTTGTATACGTGGCATATGTGAGGAAATGTGGAGAAGCTTCGAGACTTGAGAGAAACGCTCCAAGGCTCTGCTAGGGCACGCGTCTTCGTCTTCGTCTTCCACCGTGAGATTCTCCACCACCGACTACACCGATCAATAGCAAGCAAAATACACAGAGCAAAAGGGAGAGAACTCAAGGTATGTATATACTTCTGTTTTATTTCTCAAAAACTGAATATCAATTGAATGATTACAGCTTTATATACTGATAAAGTTTGATACTCTGTTTCGTTTATTTCTAACACTCCTCCTAAACGAAACCGAAAAGAAAAAACTTTGAACTGAAAAACACATGAATCTGAGCATTCTCACCGATTAAAAATCGGAGAAAACACTTTCTCTTTGGTCGATCTTCATTTTTCCGACCTAAAACTCGCTTGATCTGACGAAAACACTAGGTTTTTGTCCTCCATTTGGTCTGATCTACTCCGATCTGACTTCGTCTGGTCCGATCTGCACTGATCTCTACTCGAACCACTCCAATCTGTTTTCTGAGTAACAGAAAACGTTCACCTTTGAGTGCTTTAGTTAGAACATCTGCTAGCTGGTCTTCGGATCTGCAGTGTTCCACTTCTAATTTTCCACTGCTGACCTGCTCTCTGATGTAATGGAACCTTGTCTCTATATGTTTGCTTCTGCCGTGAGAAGCAGGGTGCTTAGCCAGATCAATAGCTGATTTGCTGTCAACAAATAGCCTCACCTTCTCAGTCAATTCAATCTTCAAGCCTTTCATCAAAAATTTCAGCCAAGCAGCTTGGCATTCACAGGCAGCAATATACTCTGCCTCGCATGATGATAATGCTACCACAGCCTCCTTTCTAGAACTCCAAGAAATTGGAGAGCCATCAACAAAGAAAATGTACCCTGCCGTGCTCTTTCTGTCTGTTTTATCACCACACCAATCAACATCTGAATAGGCTGTAATTCGTACTCCTTCTTCACTATTTCCTTTCCTCAGCAGAACACCATAGGAATGAGTACCATGCAAGTACCTTAGTATCCTCTTCACAGCATTCAAATGAGATGTCCTTGGACATTCCATGAATCTGCTAACAACACCAACACTGTAACTAATATCTGGTCTGGTATTGCATAGATACCTCAAACTTCCCACCATACTTCTATACACTGGTGGATCAATAGCTTCTTCCTCCGGTTCTCTCTCAAGGCTCAGTCCCACTTCTGCTGGGGTATTTGCAGCATTGCAATCTGCCATTTCAAATCTCTTTAGCAAATTCAGCACATACCTAGATTGATGCATCACAGTTCCACTTTCAGTCACAGCAAACTCTATTCCTAAGAAGTAGCTAAGCCTTCCAAGATCGCTCATTTCAAACTCCATCAACATTCGTGCTTTGAAGTCTGCAATCATCTCTTCACTACCTCCAGTTACCAACAAATCATCAACATATAGGCAAACAATCAGCTTTTCTTCTCTGTCACTGTATTTGCAACATTTCACATACAATCCGTGTTTAGAGACACATTTCTCAAAGCCTATTTCTCCCATAAACCCATCAATCCTCTGATTCTAGGCTCTTGGTGCCTGTTTCAAACCATAAAGAGCTTTCTTCAGCCTGTAAACTCTGTCTGGTTTCCCTTTGACTTCAAATCCCTGTGGTTGCAGAACATAAACCTCCTCTTCCAGTCTTCCATTTAGGAAGGCTGACTTCACGTCAAGCTGGTGTAAGGACCAGCCAAATTTAGTGGCTAAAGAAACCACTAATCTGATTGTTTCAACTCTGGCCACTGGAGCAAAAACCTCCCCGTAATCCACTCTAGCCTTCTGCAAAAATCCTTTAGCAACCAAACGGGCTTTATGCCTCACAACAACACCCTGTGGATTAATCTTTGCCTTGTAGACCCACTTCAATGCAATGGGTCTCTTTCCAGAGGGCAACTCTACCAATTCCCAGGTCTGATTCCTTTCTATGGAATCAATTTCTTCTTTCATGGCTTCATACCATCTTACATCCTTCACTGCCTCACTGAACTCCACTGGTTCAGCCTCTGCAATCAGTGCATAGTGAACAAAATGCCCTTCTGAAGTCAAAGTGGCTTCATAGGATAGATCATAATCACTCAGATGTCTAGGCATCTGTGTTATCCTTCTTGATCTTCCAGAATTCTCCTCCTGTCTACATACTTCTACTTCACCTGCTCCAGAATCAATTTCCAGCAGAATTGCTGGTTTTTCTTTACTTTCTGACTCCCAATGCCATGAGCCAGCCTCATCAACCATAACATCCCTGCTGATTGAAGCTGTTCCTGTTACTAGGTCAAATAACTTGTAGCCACCCGTAGCATTATAGCCCACCAGTACTAGAGCAACTCCTTTATCATCCAATTTTCTTCTTAATTGATCTGGCACATGCTCGTAGCATAGGGAACCAAAGATTTTAAGGTGTTTAACATCAGGCTTCACCCCTGTCCAAGCCTCTTCCGGTGTCAAACCTTCCAGTCTCTTAGTTGGAGACAAATTCAGTACATATGTGGCTGTCATCACAGCCTCTCCCCACAAAAACTTGGGCAACTCCTTGCTTTTCAGCATACATCTCACCATATTCATCAAAGTCCTGTTCTTCCTTTCTGCTGTACCATTGTGCTGTGGTGTATAAGGAGGAGTAATCTCCTGCACAATTACCTCATTCTCACAGAACCTCTTAAATTCAGTGGAGGTATATTCTCCACCTCCATCCGTTCTAAGAACTTTGATCTTCTTCCCACTTTGCCTCTCAACCATGGTTTTAAAACTTTGAAAAATCTGCAACACTTCTCCTTTTCTTTTCAACAGAAAAACCCAACATTTTCTGGTGAAATCATCTATGAAACTGAGAAAATACCTGCTTCCTCCAGGTGTTTCAATCTGCATAGGGCCACACACATCAGAATACATCACCTCCAACTTCTGTGCAGTTTTCTTTGGCAATAACTTCTAAAAACTCCCACGGGTCTGTTTGCACTGGACACATTCTTTGCAAACAGTCCCTGGAACACCAATCTCTGGTAACCCATTTACCATCTTCTTCTGTTTCAGCATAGATAAATCCTGAAAATTCAGGTGTCCAAACCGAAAATGCCACAGCCACTCATCTTTCTCTTCTGTTGCAGTAAGACAGTGATGATTTACTGTCTCCATCTCCAACTTAAACGTTCTACTTTGTGACAACTCCGTCTGAATCACTTTCTTTCCATCTTGATCATAGATGCTAAGATAGTTATTCTTCATATTCATATCATACCCTTTCTGCAGTAGCTGTCCTAGACTCAACAGGTTAGATTTTAGCCCTGGTACATACAGTACCTCATCAATCACAACCTCCTTTCCACCTGCATCTCTAAACAAAACTCTGCTTGACCCTTCTGCACTCATTTTCCCGTCATCTGCAAGCCGGATTTTGCCCTGTGCAGACTCATTAATACAAACAAACCAGTCTTTTCTACCTGTCATATGAGTAGAACAACTAGAATCAAGGTATCAGACATCCTCATCTGAAGCTCTTCTTCAATTTTAGCCATCAACATCACTGCTTCCTCATCTGACTCCTCCTCCTAAGCCAGATTAGCCTTTTTCTGAGGTTTGTTTTTGGCCCCTTCACCACTCCAGCAGTCTTTGGCAAAATGGCCAAACTTTTGACAATTGTAACACTTTACCTTCTTCTTGTCAAATTTCCACTCACCTTTTTCCTGTTTTTTCACATTTCCTGATTCGCTGGACTCTTCCCCTTTCTGGTCCAGTGAATCTTTACTCTTCTTGCTACCTTTTCCCCCTTTCTTGATCCCCTTCTTGCCTTTCCATTGGGTTATGGTCTGTAAAGCCTGTTCCAGACACTGTCTACGCTCATTGAGGCGTAGCTCATGCGCTTCTAATGAATGTAGCAGTTCCTCAATGTCCATAACCTCCTTTCTTCGAGTTTCCTCTATGGCAGCAACGACATAATCAAATCTGGGGGTTAAAGTCCTCAGAATTTTATCAACAACGTAATCCTCAATCACTTTATCTCCACAAGCTCTCATCTTATTAACCAGTTCCTGTACCTTATCAAAGTATTCAGCCACACTCTCCTTTTCTTCCATGATTAAGGTCTCGAACTGTCTCCTCAATGCTTGCAGTTTCACTCTCGTATTTCTGTCTCCATCTCCATAGGTTTTCATCAAAATACCCCAGGCCTCCTTCGCTGTTCCTGCACTTGAGATTTTATTAAAAACCTTCTGACTCACACACTGATACATCAGAAACCTGGCTTTGTTGTCCAGTTTAGTCAACAACTTGTATTATTTTTTTTCTTATTGGGATGCCTTCTCACTTAACACTGGTAATCCCTCATCAATGACCTCCTGGACATCTTGAAAACCGAAGACAACACGCATCTTGATTCTCCAGTCATCGAACTACTTGCCATCAAACATAGGCAACGACCCCTGTATGCCTCCAATGTTCGCCATCACAATCTTGCAGCTTTCTTGCAGGTTCTTTGTTATTCTTTAATCAAAGTCACCTACCTCCTTCTTCTCTGGTTTCACACACACCCAGATAAAGATCACAAAACCACCTTACACACCCAGCTTTAGAACCGAGCTCTTGATACCATATTAGAATAAAGCAGAGGGTAGAAGAGTATTTACACACAAAACAGTAAAATGAATATTACTGATTTATGTTTTGTATACGTGGCATATGTGAGGAAATGTGGAGAAGCTTCGAGACTTGAGAGAAACGCTCCAAGGCTCTGCTAGGGCACGCGTCTTTGTCTTCGTCTTCCACCGTGAGATTCTCCACCACCGACTGCACCGATCAATAGCAAGCAAAACACACAGAGCAAAAGGGAGAGAACTCAAGGTATGTATATACTTCTGTTTTATTTCTCAAAAACTGAATATCAATTGAATGATTACAGCTTTATATACTGATAAGGTTTGATACTCTGTTTTGTTTATTTCTAACATTTTTGGGTTGAATTTGTTTTAGTATATGTATGCATGTTAATTTCGGAGATGATATTTTTTCTACCGTGCGTTTCTGTTTTATCAAAGATTTATGCATCTAATCTTTAAATTATGTGGTTGCCAAATTTAAATAATTTGGGGTATAAGAATTAGGAAGTGTGAGCGGACTGTATGTGTGAAATATAATAATGGGGTACATTGGTTGAGGGGTTTTATTCCTGGAAGAGATATATGAACGTGTGGTTTATGGGTATATTAAAATATTATTTTTCATTGCATTGGAATTGACATATGGGTATGTGAATGGAAAGGAACGAAAATCAATCATTTCCATATAAAAAAAAGTGGGTTACGTAGGTTGAGTGGAGAGAGACTTGGAAGGAATGGTGGGCTTCAGGAAAACTACAACATTATTATAGTATGCTTAGGTAGGTGATGAGAGAAGTAAGGGTTGATCTTGAGTGGAAATGAAAATGAAGAAATTGGTTAAAGTTGAGTGTAGAGACAGAGATAGAGTTGTACATTTGATTTTTGGTATTACTTGTGTTTAAGTTTTCGTTCATAGCAGTAGATTCAAGAGTTTGCAACGAGGAAGAGAAGCAAAGAGGGATATGGATTAATGTTTTGTTTAGGAGTTTAGGTTATGGGATAATTCTTTGGTTTAGCAAATGATAAAGTGTGGTAGAAGAGAAGGGGGTAGTGAGACCAAGGAGGCAGGTTCATGTTAGGAGTTTTAAAGTAAGAAAATTAGTTTGGAACAAATGATTGTAGAGGAAGTATATGGTGAATAGAAGAAAGAAGAATTATTTGTTTTATAATTTTTAGATGTGTGGGGCCATGGCAGGAGAATTGTAGGAAGGAGTTTTGATTTATGTTCTTCTGTCATAATGTCATAAAGTAAAGTAAGTTAATATGTGATATTAATTTAATATAGTAATATATATATATATATATATAAAATTAGTAATAGAGAGATTATGTATGTTTTTTTTTAAATTCTTTTAATATAATATAATTATGTATAAGGTTAGTAGTTACGTATGATATTGATATAATGTTGATATAGATGGAAGCAATTATAACCATTTATAATATTATAATATTATGAATATTTGTGTCTTGGTTTAATATAAATATTATAATAGAGTTATGATTTAATATAACTATTATAATAGAATTAAACGAAATAGCTTTTCGTATCTTTGAATGGTTTTAAAACAATTTCTCTATCAACAGTTTTTGTAGACACATATGGACCATTCAAAGTGGCATCCAAAATTCTCTTATCTTGCGATTCAAGAAATATTTGCATTCGAATTTTTCAAAAGGGATAATTTTCACTAGCAAACAGAGGTGATCTGTTTGTTGAAGCACCTTTACCAAAAGTTTGAAAATAGGAAGCCATCCCCAGGTTTTATGTTCGAATAAGATAAAAACAGAGTCGACTAAATTTTCAAATATCTTATGAAAACCAGCTCTTGTGTCAATTGTTAGGAAACATGTAGGCTTCGTTTCATACCAAGAGGGGGGGGGGGTGAATTTGTTTTAGTTCAAAAACAAAATCTTTTCGTAATCTTTAAACAAAAGTATAAAGCTTTTTTATCTTTCTTGAAATGCAAGTAATGGAAATTTCTATGCAGCGGAAAAACGTAGTTGACTGCGAAACAGATAGAGTCGACTGGAAATAAAGAGTGTAGGGATAGAGAAATCAAACACTGGTTTTTATACTGGTTTGGCCAACAATGCCTACATCCAGTGTCCTTCCAATCCAAGAAGCAAATGCACTATAATGCTTGCGATTTTTACAACAAGGAATTTATAAAAGCCTCATGCAAAAATAAAAATCTCCTCTCTAACCCAAAACCAAAATATAGCTGCACAACAAAACCAGGATGCCACGTCGAACAATCCTCAACGTGTAACCAACACTCTTCACAGGATGCCAAACCTTAACACAACAGTCTTTACAGGATGCCAAGCCTTCAATCAACGCAACAGTCTTCACAGGATGCCAAGCCTTCAATCAACGCAACAGTCTTCACAGGACGCCAAGCCTTCTTCGTGCAGACAATGATCACACAGTCAGCGCATAAGACTTCTCCTTTTGAATCTCTCTCAAGATAGATCACCACCGTCTTCTTGGAGAATTCTTGGAGCTGTTAAAACAGAGAATTCAATCTGAAACAAGAAATGAAAATGTCAGATCATCAAAAGTCTCTGAACAACTCGTGTTTAGTCAATTTATAGTTTTCTGTCAGTCAGATTGTTTCTTAGTCGAATAGCCTACTAATTCAGTCGACTGTATTAATACAGTTATAACAGACAGTCAACATAGAGGCTCTCAGTCAACAGAAATCAACACACATTCAATACAGTTGACCAAGTCAGCAATGCTTAACTAACTTTCAAAAATATAGCCGTTGGAGCGTGTAAGCATAACAAAATTCCAAAATAGATCAATAACATAGTCGAATGTGCACTGGACAATGTCGACTGACACATGTAAAAACACTTTGAAATTCTTTTCAATTCAAAATATCACAGAACACTGATTATCAAAATTTGTACAAAGGTTTTAGAATAGTCGAATCCATTATAGGTGTATTCGACTGGACTAGAACTTTGTCACACAATTATAAGTTCATAAAGGTGCTTGTGATTTTTCACTTCCAAAAAATGTGCCATAAAATGTTTTTGATAAAGCAGTTCATATTGCACATAATCATATAAGCATGTTCCACAAATATATCACACAATCAACATAGGAACATACATCACAGTACATCAAAACATGTTGAGCAGTTATGACAATCAGTTTAGAATAAGAACATGTAAACAACAACATCTGTACTGTTATTAAGCATTGTGTTGTCATCATCAAAAACTAGATTGATATAGATTTTGTTTTGTCAACAATCTCAATAGACTGTACTCCTTTATACCTTAAGTTACACCTCTAATTGCTTTCAATTAATATATATGTGATGACGTCTTATTATGTATGCCTTTCCTATATAATTTGGGACATCACATTTATGGTATGGGAGCAGTTTGTTCCTTGGATAACCTACGGGTTGCAAGTTTGTCGTGACTTTCCTTTGGAAAGTTGAGTCTAAATGGTATGTTCTACCATTTCCTCCAAGTCTAGTTTGTGAGATTGTGTGTCTAACTGGAAGTTTTGAGAATAGAAAACGTCTTGATAAAAGTAATGAGGGTGCATACTCATGACTTTTACCAGAGATGATTTCCTCTCTTAATTTTGAAGGTTTGGGGAAAAGAATGGGTTGCGATTCTAGTGTGATTTTCAATAAAAATTCTTGTCTTGTTCTTGCCTTTGTGGTAGTGTATTGTGCTTTATAGTAGTAGAGGAATGCAGATTCAAGGAGAACTTGACCTGTATACGTTCTTTAGAATTGGTTTAAGCCTTTGAGACAAATTCTTGCCTCGAAGATAAAAAGTTAGAAGGTCAGAGTCTAGGTTTCGAGGGATGAGTGGAGATATTGGGAATTATAAGAAATGTTTTAGAGTGAAGAAGTTTTCAAGGACAAAGTTGGGAGATAAATATTGTATGTTTCACAAGGAGAGTTGAGTTTAAAGATCAGTATAAGAGGAGATTTGGATAAGTGACGGTGTAACAAAATTTTAGGAATCAGATGGGCATGGTATATCTATAGCGTGGGAGAACAGAAGAAAGGAAAGTGTTGGTAAGAAACAGAGCGTATTTAAGAAGTGTGCATTAGAAGTCAGAATTTCCAAATTGAGAGAACGTGAAGTCTTTGCGGAGAGTTGAAGTATCAAAAGATTTTGGAGTTAAGTGATAATTTAAAGGAGATGGATAGGTCCCATCAATAAGCGGATTTGGTATATTCAAGTTTAGAATGATGTCTCAAAATTTGTGTTTCGTTTAGAAGAAAGATTTTATCATTGGCTGAGATGAAAAATTTCAAGTGTTGAAGGAAGGAGTACATCAGTTTGGTAAGAAATGATAAGGTTAGAAAATTAAGAGAACGGTGGAAGAGGAAAGGAGAAGAAGGGTTTTAGAACAGATGGCAAATGATGATTATAGTATAAGTTGTGAAAGAGGGTATCGAGAATGACCAAAGAATCCAGGTTGATTGAGACGATCAGAGTTTTGAAGCTGTATGTTGTGGTACAGTCAATTTTCTTCGGGTGTGACTTTATGGTGATGATCAATATTCGGCTGAGTGATAACAGATTAAAAAACCGTTATTTGCTATGTGATTTTGATACTAAAAGCAACCTTTATCACTTAGAAACTTGCTTGAACTCATGTGTTTTTAGTAAATTGTGTGAATAAGAGAGTTGACGTCGATTTTAACAGTTTTCTAACAAATTCCTCTTGTTTTGACAGGGATTGAAGCAATACTGGAAGGAGAAGTGAAAAACCAAGAAGATGGAGCTCAAAAGGGGTCAAAAAGGCACCAAGAAGGGAGGAAACCCGAAGTCCAGGTGACAGGAACGAAAAACAACGAGTTCCAAATCGATGCTGGTCGCCCGAAGCCTAGGCGTCCCAAACTGGCGCCCAAGCCTCACATGACCCTGAATTCACGCTTAGGCGAGCTCCATGCGACGCTTGAGCGTGATTTCATGTGGATTGGGCCCTCATTCTGCTCTGATTTGACTCTTTTTGACCGGGCTGCACTTTGGGACGCGTATGGCACTATATAAAGGACCCTGGGGCTCTAGGTTTTGCATCCCTGGAAGAAGAGAGAATAGCAATACACTCCTAGCCAATTCTTAGTCTTTTCATTCTTTCTTCCTTCCATTATTCATAGAGTTCCCCCATGTCTATGGGGAACTAATTTCTATTTGTTGTTGGGGAATAATGTAACCTTGTAAACTCTCATGTATTTGAATTGATTCTTAATTCTATATGCTTTTTTCATTATTTGTTAGAGTAATTCATCTGCATTACTCTTGCTTATACAATAGCATTATCTGTGAGTTGCATGAGTGCCGGGAGGTTCCTTTTAATTCAGGTCCTTGTTGAATTACTCCTAAGGGTTATATTGCTCAGGGATGAGGGTATGAGTCTTAGTCGTCTTAACCTCTTGATCTTCACATCTTTTTATCAAGAATGCTTGGAATTATATGAACTGGTAATTAGGGACAGGCTTATTTACCGAGGGATCGGGTTTAAGTGTTTTCATGAGGGACGTTGGCATTAATGAATAAAGAAGAATTCTTATATACACGAGAGGGAACTTGGTGAAGTCTAACCCCAACAACATACCCATCTCATATAAATCAACCTCTGCTCATCTCTGTGCTCTTTTGCCATTGATCAATTGCAATTTATTTTCTTTATTATTTTTGCACTACAAATCCATGATCTCTTTTATTTTAAGTCTTAATTAATCTTGTTTTCACACAACTGTTCAGCGCCGAGAGTCCTTTGGGATACGATACTTGGTCTTACCATTTTATATTACTTGTGCGACTCGGTAAACTTGCCGATTTGCCCTAACAAGTTTTTGGCGCCGTTGTCGGGGACTCACGGTTTAAGCTATTCTATTTGTGTGATTCTTGATTAATTTTGGCTTTGTTTTATTTTATTTTATTTTTCCATTTTTATCTTTATTTTTCAAATCCCCAATTTCCATTCTTATTTTATTTTATTTTTTTGTGCTAACAATATTTTCTAGGGTTTTGTGTTTTGTTTATGCAGGATTGTGTTAGAACCAGGAGCAACAAAAATTCTGAACCTCTTCTTGAAGTGCTTGAGACTAGTAGGAGGCCAAGAACAAACAAATTATCTAGAGAGCCTTCTCTAGAGATAATCCTAATGGCTTCCCAAACTTGCCAAGATTTTCCTTTCCATTGTTTAGCACAAAGCATTTGCATCCAAAGAGTCTTAGATGAGAGATATTTGGTTTTCTTCCTTTTAACAACTCATAAGGAGTTAACTTCAATATTGATCTTATAGCAGGTCTGTTCAACACATAGCAAGATGTACTCACTGCATCTGCCCAAAAATACTTAGGCATGTTCCTCTCATTCAACATTGTTCTAGCTAGCTCTTCTAGAGCTCTATTCTTTCTCTCAACCACTCCATTTTGCTGAGGAGTTCTGGGTGCAAAGAAGTTATATGATATCCCCATTTCAGCAAGGTATTCATCAAAGGCTTCATTTTGAAATTCTATGTCGTGGTCACTCCTAATCGATTTAATTCTAAGTTCCATCTCGTTTTGAATGACAACAACAAACCTCTTGAATACTTTAAGTGTGTCACTTTTGACAGGAATAAAGAATGTCCATGTGAAGCGAGAATATTCATCAACTATTACAAGTCCATAAGAGTTTCCACCTAGGTTTTTCACTCTTGAGGGTCCAAATAAGTCCATGTGCAGAAGCTGCAGAGGTCTGGAAGTTGACATCTCTCTTTTGTTTTCGAAGGACTGCCTTGTCTATTTTCCCTTTTGACACGCATCACATAATCTCTCGGAAGCATAACGAATGTTGGGAAGATCAATTATAAGATCCTTTGACACAAGCTTGTTCAGTTGACCCATGTTGATATGAGCAAGTCGCTTGTGCCATAGCCAGGCATCATCTTCTTTAGTCATCAAGCAAACTATTGACTCAAATGATGTTTCCTTGAAATTGATTACGTAGATATTGTTAAACCTTTTTCCCACAAGTAACAATTCATTTGTTGAACCATTGCTGATCAAACAATATTTAGGCTCAAATGTAATCTTTAATCTTCTGTTACATAGCTGACTGATGTTGAGTAGATTGTGCTTTAACCCTTCAACAAGAAGAATATTTTTAATCTCATAAGATGAAGGAGTTTTGATTTTACCTATACCGATGATCTTTCCTTTGTTGTTGTCGCCATATGTCACATGACCAGAAGTCTTGTAAGAGATACTAGAGAATTTTGTAGGATCCCCTGTCATGTGTCTCGAGCATCCACTGTCCAAGTACCACATGGAGCTTTTTGTTTCTTGTTTCAGATTTGCTTCTACAACCTCAAACTTTTCCATCATGATAAAATCATTTTCAGACGTGGTCTTCTTATTATCACTTTGACTCCTTTGGCTTTTCTTTTCATTAAGAAATCTTGTAAATCTATCAGCATGCAGATTGATTATTTGTGATCCAGGACTAGATTTACCACCATAGGTTGCCTTGTCTCGCAAGATTCCTGTTTCAAAATATTAATAAAACCCATTAGTAATAGAATTTGATTTTGTATTGCATGTAGTTGATATCAATTCAAGTGCAGATTCACATATCCTTCTTGTTTGATAAACAAAAGCCATTTCTAGGAATATAGTCGATTCAAAGAAAAATGTAGTCGACTAGTTTTTCAAATATCTTATGAAAACCAGCTCTGGTACCAATTGTTGGAAAAATAATGGCTTATTCAACACCAAGAGGGGGTGAATTGGTGAGCTTTAAAAATCAGAGTCTTTTCCAAATCTTTTTCGCAAAGTGTAAACCTTTCAAAAGTTTCTTGAATTTGAATGAAAAAGATAAATCAAGTGTAGCGGAAAATAGTTGACTATGCAGAAAGTAAAGTCGACTTGAAAATAAAGAGTGCAGGGATAGAGAAAATCAAACACAATTTTTATACTGGTTCAGCCTCAATGCCTACATCTAGTGTCCTTCCAATCTCAGGAAGCAAATGCACTATAATGGTCAAGGTTTTTACAACAAGGTTTCTATAGAGACCTCCACATCAAAATATAAAACACCATTCTAACCCTCTAAGCAAATGATAGGCATACAACACCCAAATAACAATAACAAGATATCCCCTCTCCTGCAGTCTTTGTCAACTTTTAACAATCCTCAAAGTTATCCCAGAAGGCAGCACATCCTCTTCCTGTAATCACAACAGGGCAGCCACAATCTTCCAAAGATTGAGAGAAGTAGATGATCATGTTTCTTGTACACCTCAATATGCAGTATGATCAAGCTTTTCTTTCAGCACAGCCTTGCTCCTCAAGCAACTATCCAAGACAGATCTCCACGGTCTTCTTGATAAGTTCTTAGAGCATTTTCACAGAGATCAAAATTTGAAATAATGTTAGGGCAAATCGACAAGTGTACCGAGTCGCACAAGTAATATAAAATGGTAAGACCAAGTATCGTATCCTAGAGGACTCTCGACGCTTAACACTTGTGTGAAAAAAAGACTAATTAAGACTTAAAATAAAAGAGATCATGCGTTTGGAGTGAAAAAATAATAAATAAAATAAAGATGCAATTGATCAATGGCAAAGGAGCACAGAGATGAACGAAGGTTGATTTATATGAAATTAATATGTTGTTGGGGTTAGATTTCACCAAGTTCCCTCTCATGTATATAAGAATTCTTCTTTATGCATTAATGCCAATGTCGCTCACTAAATCACTTAAACATGAACCCTCGGTAAATAAGCTTGTCCCTTATTACCAGTTCATACAATTCCTAGCATTCCTGGTAAAAAGATGTGAAGATCAAGAGGTTAAGACGACTAAGACTCATACCCTCATCTTTGAGAAATATAACCCTTAGGAGTAATTCAACAAGAACCTGAATTGAAAGGATCCTTCGACACTCATGCAATTCATAAATAATGCTATTGTATAAGCAAGAAGAAAACAGATGAATTACTCGAATAATTAATGAAAAAGCATATGGAATTAAGAATCAATTCAAATACATGAGAGTTTACAAGGTTACATCATTCTCCAACAACAAATAGAAATTAGTTCCCCATAGACATGGGGAAACTCTATGAACAATGGAAGAAAGAAGGAGAATGAAAGATTAAGAATAGGCTAAGAGTGTATTTCTATGCTCTTCTCTGCCTGGAATGCAAAACCTAGAGCCTCAGGGTCCTTTAAATAGTGTTAGAGGCGTGCCAAAACAGGTCTCGGTTCAAAAGAATCGAAACAGAGCAAAAATAGGGCACGATCTATGAAATTCGACGCCCGGGCGGTGGACAGACCTCATGTAAGGCCCAGGCCTTCAATTGGATGCCCAAGCTTCGAGCCCCGCCGCCCGGGTGGTCAAAATAGCCGCCCGGGCAGCCAACTTCGATTTTCTGGCACTCTGGTTGACTGTTCAACATTTTGGTTGGCTGATTGACTTTTCTTGTTGACTAGTTGACTTTTCTGTATTCTGGTTGACTTTTCTGCACTATAATTATTTGGTACTTTAATTCTTCCTTCAAATCATTCTAATAGCCTACAAAATCAAGGGAGTTTAGTGATAAATCATCAAGTATAACCTCAACTCTCTTATTCACAAAAATAGAGCAAAAACATGGGTCCAAGCAAGTTTCTAAGTCAAAAAAGGTGCATTTAATATCAAAATTACATCACAGATAACGGTATTTTAAACCGTTATCACAACCCAAACTTAGAACTTTGCTTGTCCTCAAGCAAACATAATGTAACTCAGCTCTTCAGAAGAATTACTACGATGACTCAACCTTTTTCAAAAACTTTTTCTTTCAAGACAAGGAATCACTTTTATTAATTCAGCATAAAGATCTTAGTCAAGATGTGCAGATCCTTAATTCAATTAAAGTTAATGTGATGCTCAAACACTTCCAACAGGTGTTATTCTTAAGAATGATCAATCAACCAAGCAAAGATGCCATTAGAAATTCAAAGAACTATTCCTCACCAAGGAAAGTGTTTCACTCAAGCACTCAAAAGTAATTTACTCAAGCACTCAAAAGTGTCTCACTCAGCTCACAAGTGTATAGTGTGGTGTTTCACTCTGATATCACAATGTCACACAAATTAATTTTGCCTTTCATTTAACCACAATCAAACATACTCACAAGCAGGTTATCATCATAAGGGCTTTTCATGGCTTATACCTTGGCTGGGCTAGAAGGAAATTGGTTTTTCTAGTCAGCAAAATTTCTTGAGTTAAGAGAGACATTTATGAATTTATCGTTCAAGAACAACTCTCTTTCTTTTTCCCCAACTTTCCCTTATAGCGAGCTTTTTCTTTTCTTTTGAATTTACTTTTCTCACTTTTTCTTTTCTTTTTCCTTTTTCTTGCTTTTTCTTTTGATTGCTCACTGCTAGAGAAGTAGGTTGTTACCTGGCAACTCCAAACTTGAACCTTTATTAATACCTCATCAAATGTTCTCAACTTAACTTAAGGTAAAGATTTTCAAAAAGGGTTTTTCAAAACATGCATATGGTTTAAGGTTCAAAGGTGAGAACAAATTGTTCTCTTTTCAATGGGCAAAAATTATGTGAAGGCCAAAAGAGTAAGGGATAACAAAAGATGGCCTTGATCATATGGAACCTGCAAGCAAGTAGTTCAGTCACAGAAAACTTGGGAAAAATCATTCATGCTTTCAAAGTAATAACAATTATTTACAAAAAACTCTGAAGCCCAAAACTCACACAGGTAAACTCACAAGTCCCAAAATTGAGAAAAACATCTTGCTCAATATCTCAATCAAACTTTATCTCAAGCACCTGTTTCACAACTTGTGAGCCATCACTTATATCACATCATGCATCATCTCAACATCAATCAAACACCAGAATCACATAAAGCAATGCTCATCACAAAACACAATATAGTTGAATGAAAGCAGTTCAATTGATTCAAGCAGAGCATAATAAAAATAAAATAAAAAAAATTAAATTCAAAAAGGAAAAGTTCAGAAAACTGGGTTGCCTCCCAGCAAGCGCTTCTTTAATGTTACTATCTTGACCCAGTGTTAAGCCCTTGGCAAGTGTACCAGATCGTTATCAAGTAATATAAATGGTAAGACCGAGTATCGTTCTCCCAAAGGACTCAGTGGCCTACACATTCGTGTGATTTGATCGCATAAGACTTGAAAGAAGAATAACTTGTAGTGTTGATGCAAAAACCTAATTTAAACATGCAAAAGCAAATTGAATTAGTTGGCAAATAAAAGATATGAATGAATGGAGTTGTTGGAGTTTATAATTTCATCCTTATCCACCCTCTTATATTTACTATTCTTATTAAATTCGCTTTATTATCAATGTCATGCAGCTTTCTAATCTACTCTAAACCCGATTCCTCGGCGAAGAGAGCCTATTACAAATTACTAGTTTACCATTCCTAGTCTCCCTAGTAATTAATAATGCATTATTAACAGAAGTTTAAAGCAATTGGTCGTCGTACTCCTATTCCTAGGTAGTATTTCATAACCAAGCGAATTCTTATCAGTTCTAGATTTCCCAGTACGTTCCCGTATCAAAAAAATCAAATATCATAACACCGAATGAGTTAAACGATGTAAGCATTAAAATCGGAGAACAAAACCCAAACTATTGATAATACAAGCATATGAATAAAACAAGAATTTCGATATAAGAGAGTTTCAAAATATTACATTGTTCCCCAACAACAATGGGTTTAGTTCACCATGGACATGGTGAAACTAGATGGAATTAATGAAAAGAATGGAAGAATAAACCCTAGAATTGGTGATTCGGAGCTCCCGCATCAAAAAACCGCTTCCAAGGAGTGAAAAAGATGATCTGGACGTCTCTGTCTGCCAAAAGATTACCCTAAGGGTCGCACTGGGTCCATTTATAAGACAGAAAAATAACAAAATTTCGGCCTAGGCCCATCATTTAGGCGCTCAACGCTCATTACTGCTCAGCGGTGGACTTGCACGACGCTCAGTGGTCAGTTTGGCGCTCAGACTTGGGCGATTCTGGCGCTCAACGCTGGATTAGTGTTGAGCGGTGGTTATGACTCCTCCTTTTCATCTTTTCTCGCCCTTCCTTCATTCCAAGTCCTTCCGTCTTCATCTTCTTTATTCAATTCTCATCAAATCCTGCCAAAACAGTGTAAAACCAAGCATAATATCTCTAAAACCACTTTTTGCTCTCTTGTAATCAAACCAAGATGTTTTTCATGATTCTAAGATAATTGTAAGTCATAAAGGTTGTGTTTTTATATCAAATTAATGTATAAAAATAATGGTTTTTAGACCGTTATCACAACCCCAAACTTATAACTTTGCTTGTCCTTAAGCACACAAAACAAAACTTGGGCTTCCACCTATCATCAAAATGGTTCAACATATTCAAAAATCATTCTTTCAAGTAATTTCTCAATTCAGCGTTTCAATGGAATCTAATCAAGATGCATACATGCTTCAATTCATTCAAGTTCTAATATTGTCCACATAGTCACATAGTCTCCAACAAATGCAATTTTTATGAATGATCAATCCACTAAGCATAGATGAAATCATGAAATTCATCAATCCTTTCCCAGCAAAGTACTTCACTCAAACACTCAAGTGTTTAAGGAGGTCACTCTTCTCTTTACTATCCACTTGTCACATGCAACAAAATTGACTTTCATCTAATACAAGGACTTTTTCAAGGCTTATAACGTGGCTAGGCTAACAAGAAACATTGGTTTTTAAGATCACAAAATCCTTGAGTTAAGAGAGTTATTCAACATTTATAGTTTAAGCACAAACTCTCTTTCAACACATCTACTCATTCCCAACTTGTCCCTTTTTATTTTATTTTGCATTGAGCTTTTCTTTTTCTTTTCTTTTCTATTTTTCTCATGCTTTTGTCATTCAATACATTAGCTCAATGCTTTCTCTTTTGCCTTTCAATTCCCCCAACAACCCTAAACTTGAACCTTTATCAAACCATTCAATTATTCTCAACTCAACTCAAGGTGAAGATTTTTCTCAACAGGGTTTTCAAAGAGTCTCAGGCTAAGGTTCAAAAAGGGTAGAACACATGGTTCTCTTTACTTTGGGTGAAAATTTGGCTAAGTAAGGGTTTCCAAAAATGGCCTTGATCATATGACATAAGCATGTAATTCAATCAATCAGAAAAGGTGTTCAGGCAAGTACAAACATACCTACACTACTCAACACAATTCATCCTATTCTAAAAGTTCAAAATACAAAGGAAAAAGCAAGATAAACCCTGTTCTTCTACAGTGGCATCCATCAGTAAATGCCCTATCTATCCATGCTGTAATCGGAGTCCTCCTCATCTCTAGCCTCTGCATCCTCAAAGTTATCATCCTCGTCATCATCATCCATTACTGGAGCTTCAGCTGCTCCAGATCCACTCCTATGCGCATGCTCTTGAGGCCAAGCCATAACACTATGAAACTCGTCCATAGTAAGCAGCATTTATGGCCTTCCTAGGCCTCTCAAATGGTGGAATAGAAGTGTAATAAGAGAAGGATGACCTAATGGTGTCCTGCTGCTCACAGTAGCTGCACAACTCTCAATCTCATTAGCGATGACCTCGCCAATGTTCACATTCATCTGCCTCAGCATGCAGTAGATAAACATGATCCTCTGAAAAGTGATGTCAGAAACATGGGAACAAGGCTGAACGTTGGCATGAGTAAATGCCATCCAATATCTTGCCAGGGGTGTCAGATCTACCTTCTTGATGTTAATGCGAACACTATTTGGGTTTCTGTAAAAATGCCCTCTAGGTATACAGAGCACCCTCTCAATACCCTCGTAGTCTGAACACTCCCTCATGGTCAATGGATACTGGCACTGCTCGCCAACCCACTAAGTACCCAAGAATTTGTTAATGGTCTCAGGGTCATATATGATGATCTCCCCTCGAACATAATTGGTGTACCTCTCAATGTTCACTCCCCTGAACAAGGCGTTAGTATAGAATTCCTTCACCACTTCAATGTTAGCTGGTGCGGGGTACGTAGCCAGCTTCTCCCAGTTCCTGCTTTCCAACTCTACACCAAACAGGAGAGCCAAGTCTGGAATGAATATTACTTTTCGCTCCATCAACAATCGCCTTTCTTGCACAATAAAGAAGTGCTCCTCATGTTTCCTAGAGAGGAATCTATGAGAGTAAAATCTCAGTGGCCTCTATGCCTCCTTTCTCTTGTTTCCTTTGGTCTTCACTCTTCTTGAAGATGATTCCATTCCTACATCAAACATAATTCAAAAGACCAAGGAAATTCACCATTAAGGTTAGCAAACCATCAAACATTCATTATCCAAGCACTGTCCAGCGTTGAGGGAAAAATAGGGCCCCTCAGTGCCACCTGCATCAGAGAAATCAAACCAAAAACAAAATCTGACGCCCACCGCTCAACGTCCACTGACCGCTCAGCGGTGGCGTGGATTTTTGCAAAAACTCATTCCTAACTGTTCTAATCTCCACCCAATCACAAATTTCATAATTCTAAAATAGATTTATGCAATTTAATGGGTGCAAAATGTTTCTATTTCATCAAATCATGCATAGAAATCGAAAGCCCTAATTTATCATACTTCTACACATGTTCTTCATCAATTTTCAATTCTAGAAACCCTAAGAATGAAATTGCATGACTTACTTGGGTGGAGATACTCTAGATGCTTGCAAATGCTCTTTGATTGATGATGAATGCTTTCCCAATGCAATGCTCTCACCAAAAACCCCAAACTTTGTCAATGGAATGATGAAAAAGTGAAGAACCATGAGATTTCGGTGAATGGGTGATGAGAAAAGTAGAGGAAAACCTTTAGAATGCTCTTGAAAGTGAAAGCAATGTGTTAGGGTCTCTGGAGAATGCTTGGGCACACCTTAGGGAGAGTTAAAAATGTACATATGGTTTCCAACGCTGAGCTTTTAAAAAGCCCATGTTGGCAATCTACGACGCCACCGCTCAGCATACTGCTGAGCGGTCGGAGTTAAAATTTTTTTTCTACCCTTTTGGTTTGCCTTCTCGTTTTAAGACCTGTAACACTTGATTTCAACTTTAAATTTTTCAATTTTATGCACTTCCCCTCTCATATGCAACACTCAATCCTAAAATGCAACTAAATAGGGTTTTAAAAATAAACAATAATAAACTGGGTTGCGTCCCAGGTAGCGCTTGTTTGACGTCGCGAGCCTGACCCAAACCTTTTCTAGCACTCATCAGTAAGTACTTCCGAACATCCTTCAGTAGGTGTACTTACCTGTATCCTTCAGTAGATACATAAAAATTAGCTTCCCTTAGTAGAAGCTACCCAAAAATAGTTTAAAAATACCAATAATTACAAGTCCAAATTAAAAAAATGATAAAAATATTGTTCTACAACAATTGGGATGCCTTCCATCAAACTCATGTCTTCTTGTCCAAGTTGGTGTCTTCATCGCACCAACTCATCAGTTGCCTTCTATCTACCCTTTTGACTACTCTAGAATACGGTCTTCCAATTTCCACTACTCCTTTCTCTTTAAGCTCTTTCACGATCCACTCCTTATTCTTGTATCTTACCTTTGAACCAGGTTGGAATGGTGTGTCCTCTGAGTGGATTGTTCCTCCTTTATCTACATCTTCATCTTTAGGTACCTGCAAAACATTACAATCGTTACTGTTAGTACCTTTAGATTCTTCAATTGTAGCTTCTCCCCTTGAAACTTTTTACTTGGCCCTTTTCTATATTCGTGTGAGCTTCTCTTTAGAACCAGTATATATCAACCTGCTTTCATGGTCCCTCAGGATAATTGTTTCATCATAGACACTAATCAACACTTTTGCAGTGTTCATAAAAGGCCTTCCAAGAATCACTGGAATCCTCTCATCAGTCTCCATATTCATGACTATAAAATCAATCATGAATTCAAGATGCTCAATATGAACAACTACATCTTCCACCATACCAATAGGTCTTTTAGATGACCCATCTACCACCATCACAAAAAGATTAGATGGTTTCTTAACCCTCAAATTTTCTTCAGATACTTTGACGGTAGCATATTAATACTAGACCCAGAATCTAGCATAGCTCTCCCCACATCTACATCTTCAATAACGCATGGAAGAGTAAGACTTCCTGAATCTTTCATCTTAGGTGGATGTTTTTACTTTCTAGGCATTGCATGCGCTTCCTGTTTTTCTTCTTCATCAAGATTTATGACCTCTCCAAGATAGTACTTTATTCGCTTGGAGTAAACAGGAATCTGGTGGATAACTTCAATTGAAGGTACAATAGTAACCTGATTAATAGTCTCCCTAAATGGCTCACAATGACTTTCTCTTCTCTCATTTTTACTCTCCTCTTCATCCACTTTTTCAAAATTTTTTTCTTTCCTCTCTTCTTCTTCTTCTTCCTCAGTGCTCTCTAACTCAATAACTTCTTTTTCATCACTCATCTCTTCTTCATCCTCCTCACTATTCTCTATTTCAATCACTTCCTTTTCTATTCTTCTCTTACTCCTAGTCACAACAACTTTGCATTCCTCCTTAGGGTTAACATCAGTATTAGCCCTAAATTGGTTCTTCTCTGTGGTTTCCACCCTCTTCGACAGTTGACCAATTTGCATCTCCAGAGTTCTGAAATTAGCTTCATGGCTTTTAGAGTGAGAATCATAAACCTTCATAAATTTATAAAATTTATCATTAGGGTCTCTAACATTCTCTGTCAAACTAGCCACTTGCTGCCACAAGGGTGGTTGTTGCGGTCTATTGTTGAAAAGGCCTTCTGTTTCCCCAGATGGGTTATTCTGATTCTGCCCAATACTAGGGTGGTTCTTCCAACCTTGGCTATAATTGCCTTGGTTAAAATTTCCCAGCCTGTACTGGAATTGATTACCCATAAAGTTTGACTCTTCTTGCATCTCTTTAGGTACAACACATTGACCATTAATATGGTTTCCACCACAGAAATCACAAAGTTGTTAAGCTCTAGACACATTCTTCATCTCCTTCGGAAATTGAGAGAGAATCTTTGACTAATTGTCAATTTTCTGAGTGAGAAGGTGATTCTGAGCTAGCAAGGCATTATCAGTAGGTAGATGGAGAACTCTTCTCTTCTGGACTGCAGCGCCTCTCTCACTATGGGTTTCTTACTCATTTGCAGCCATACTTTCAATCAGATCATAGGCTTTATCCTCAGTCTTTCGCTTTATGTCGCCTTCAGCTGAAGCGTCTAACATCATCTTAGACTGTGTATTTAGGCCTCAAAGGAATGCAAGAACGAAAGTTTTCTTGTTAAACCCATGAACAGGCGTCTTCATAATCAAACCTTTGATTTTCTCCCATGCCCGTCCCAGGGTTTCCTCCATACCCTGTCTGAATGAAGAGATCTCCAACTTCCCTTGAGTGACTTTTGACTGTGGAAAGCATTTGCTCAAAAATTTGGATGCCATAGTCTCCCAAGTAGTGAAACTTCCTTCTGGAAAGGAGTTTAGCCAAAGCTTAGCATTGCCTCCTAGTGAAAAAGGAAACAAGCTGAGTTTTATCCGGTCATAAAAAACTCCATTCATCTTTACCGTATTGCAATTTTCATTAAATGTTGTCAAATGATCATAAGGATACTCATTCGACAACCCATGAAATTGGTTGCTCTATGCCAGATGAATCAACGCAAGGTTCATCACCATATTTGTTGTGTTGTCCCTTGGCATAACAATGTTGTTAAAATGTAAGGGCCTAACTACATTTGATGCATTAGCAAGTGTGCATCTAGTAGGAGGTTGATCTGTCATATCCTCAGTATTTTGAGTAGAAGCCTCTGGTGAAGATTGTAAAGTCTTTTAGGAGAGGGGATTAGTTAATGGATGGTCTTCTGACTTTCCTCCCCCTCCTGTCACTCAATCCTTCGAGTAGAGTCTGAATTTTCTTGCTTCTCATGTGAATTGCTTCCTACATACACAAGAAACAAAAACCCTAAAAGCACTTTTATAGAAAAATAAAAATAAAACAAAAACAAAAACAAAAGTACAATCCAAGTCAAATTTAATCAAATCCACACTAATAGTAAAGTTAAACCACGAGTCCTTGGCAACGGTGCCAAAAACTTGTTAAGCCCCTGGCAAGTGTACCAGATTGTTATCAAGTATTATAAACGGTAAGACCGAGTATCGTTCTCCCAAAGGAATCAGTGGCCTAGACCTTCGTGTGATTTGGTCGCATAAGACTTGAAAGAAGAATAACTTGTAGTGTTGATGCAAAAACCGAATTTAAACATGCAAATGAAAATTGAATCAGTTGGCAAATAAAAGATATGAACGAATGAAGTTGTTGGGGTTTACAATTTCATCATTATCCACCCTCTTATATATACTATTCTTATTAAATTCGCTTTATTATCAATGTCATGCAGCTTTCTAATATACTCTAAACCCGATTCCTCGGCGAAGAGAGCCTATTACCAATTACTAGTTTACCATTCCTAGTCTCCCTAGTAATTAATAATGCATTATTAGCAGAAGTTTAAAGCAATTGACCGTCCTACTCCTATTCCTAGGGAGTAATTCACAACCAAGAGAATTCTTATCAGTTCTAGATTTTCCCGTACGTTTCTGTGTCAACAAAATTAAATATCATAACACCAAATGAGTTAAACAATGTAAGCTTTAAAATCAGAGAAGAAAACCCAAACTATTGAAAATACAAGCATACGAATAAAACAAGAATTTTGATATAAGAGAGTTTCAAAAGATTACATTGTTCCTCAACAACAATGGGTTTAGTTCACCATGGACATGGTGAAACTAGATGGAATTAATGAAAAAAAATGGAAGAATAAACCCTAGAATTTGTGATTCGGAGCTCCCGCATCCAAAAACTGCCTTCAAGGAGTGAAGAAGATGATCTGGACGTCTCTGTCTGCCAAAAGATTACCCTAAGGGTCGTACTAGGTCTATTTATAAGACAAAAAAACTAACAGAATTTTGGCCTAGGCCCATCATTTAGGCGCTCAACGCTCATTACCGCTCAGCGGTGGACTCACAGGACACCCAACGGTCAGTTTGGCGCTTAGCGTTAGGCGATTGTGGCGCTCAGTGCTGGATTGGCGCTCAGCGGTGGTCGTGACTCCTCCTTTTCATCTTTTCTCGCCCTTTCTACATTCCAAGTCCTTCCTTCTTCATCTTCATCATTCAATTCTCATCAAATCCTGCCAAAACAATGTAAAACCAAGCATAATATCTCTAAAACCACTTTTGGCTCTCTTGTAATCAAACTAAGATGTTTTGCATGATTCTAAGCTAATTCTAAGTCATAAAGGTTGTTTTTTGATATCAAATTAATGTATAAAAATAACGGTTTTTAGACCGTTATCACCCAGTCTTCACCATAACATCCATCAGTAGATGTCTAATCCCATAGCATCTATCAGTAGATGCTAATATTTCTTGTCTTCACTGACATCCCTAAGTAGACAACAATCTTTCTCATATTCATTGGCATCCATCAGTAGATGCCTAATCACCTAACATCCTTCAGTAGATGCCTGGTCACCGTCTTCTTCCATAGCAACATCCATCAATAGATGTTGTAGAAGCATTCATCACTTGATGTTGTCATTACTGCCATCAAAAGCAGTATTATAACCTAAAAAAAGAACTCAAACATAGAAAAACAAACTCAAATCCAAGTCACACAAATAATAAATTAAAAATAAAAAAAATAAAATAGAAAAGGAAAAAAATTAAAAAATTAAAAATAATAAAAAATAAAATAAAATAAAGGTTTAATAGGTTCGGAGGTCCCTATATTTGGGGGTTTGTTTCAATTGGGTCCTCCAATTTTAGAAGTGATCAATTAGGTCCCTAATTTTGTCAATTTGAATCAATCTAGGGTTATTTCTTCCATTCTTTCATTATATTTCATCTAGTTTCACCATGAAAATGGTGAACTAAAACCCTTTGTTGTTGGGGAACAATGTAATCTTTTCAAACTCTCATTTATTCAAATTCTTTTATTTCATATGCTTGTCATATACTTGG
Source organism: Vigna mungo (assembly GCA_036885675.1). Lineage (NCBI taxonomy): Eukaryota > Viridiplantae > Streptophyta > Magnoliopsida > Fabales > Fabaceae > Vigna > Vigna mungo. The sequence continues at coordinate 13,639,519 of CP144698.1, read as the reverse complement.
TTTATCAATTGTTGAGTTCCTTACCTTTGCTTAATGCTTTTATCGTTTAACTCATTCGGTAAACGTTGTTTGTCTTTATTGATATGGGAACATACAATAATGTCATGAACTGGGGGGAATTCCTTGATTATCCAAATACCGCCTAGGGATAGGGGTAAGACGATCAATTGTATTTTGCTTCCATTCGTTATGCATTATTAGTTACTAGGGGAGGCTAGGGATAGCAGGCCAGTAATTAATAATAGACTCTTTTCACCAAGGGATTAGGTTAAGGGTAGACCAAGAAAGTTTGCATGGAAATTGGATAAACAAGTGAATTGAATAAGAAGAGTAGATGAATGAGAGTGGATAAGATGTATTTGTAAACCCTAACAACACCATTCATCCATAGTTTTTCCTCAACCATTGACTCACTGCATTTGCATATTTAATTCTGTTTTTGCATTTAAAAATCAAAACTTTATTTTTTCTCAAGTCTTATGAAATTAGGTTACACGAAAGTTAAGGCCTTTGAGTCTTTCGGGAGAACGATATTGGGTTTACCAATTATATTACATGATAACGATTTGGTACACTTCTCAGAGTCTTAACAATAGTGACTTGACATTCCTTTCTAGGGCTATCATTCATATTGGCCCCAAGATTATCCAGCTTCTGAATTATGAATATGCACTGCACTTCCATCCTTTCGGATGCTGCTTGAGTGCTTTCTTGAATTGAGAGAGATTCCTGCATGAACCACTAGAGGGTCTCCTCAAGCTTTGTGGCACTATTGGCTTGTGGTGGTTCAGTGAATAGTCCACCAACTTGCTCATATTGATTTTGATTTATGCTTGAGTGAGGTTCCCACCAGTAGTTGAAATTACCTTGGCAGAATTGCCTCCTTGTTAGATCATATTGTGAGGCCCGTGAAATTTTCTCTAGAGAAGGTTCTCTAGATAATCTATGATGGATGACGCCTTGAGGAAGATGACCGATAGCACGACGCGAGTTCCTCAGAGCTTCTCCGATGAAGAGTAATGCAACGGAAAGATGAAAACGAAGCTCTAAATTGAGTTGACTTGAAGGAAAACTCTAAACCTAGATTTTAATTGGTAGAAACATCTTTAAACATGAAGCAAACCCTAGAAAAGGGGGAAATCACAAAACGGACCAATTAAACGGTGGGAATGGTGTATTAATCGGTGGAGTGGAAGATCGAAGGTTGGAAAAGTGTTTAATTAGTCAAAAGGCCGAATCAATCGGTAGAAATGGATGGAGATGATGAACGAAGGCTTTTAATCGGTGTAAACCAAAAGGAATGACGAAGGATGATGGTGTGTGAAGGAAATGGAACTTAAGGAGTATGAAGAAGTCGAGCTATAATGAAGATGCGCTTGGGAGGACTGATGAGCTGTCGCAACCCACACAAATTTAATGTGCAATTTAGAAATGCAGTATAGCTAGGAAATGACTCCTAGGTCGTTTCTCAAGGACCAATTTTGTGGTTCAGGAATTAAGTCAGACATGAAGTGGGGGGGTTTGTGAAAATGTTGTGGTATGCAGATGAACAAAATCAAAACAGTGACGCAAACAGAAATGCAAACATAGATCTAAAAACGGTTTCAAAGACAGACTGAAAATGTAGAGGCTCCTCATAGTCTTGGGAGCATGGCCATCTTGAAGTGGCCCTATTCTTTTAGATCCACTCTTCTTCCTCCTGGATCAAAGACGAATCTGCAATATGCATCATATATATCTTCAATTAATATCAGTCTAGAGAGGAAAATTTCTACAAACATAAGAGAATAAGGACTTCTAGTATTTTGATTTGTCATTTTTAAAAATGTTAGAAGTCCAAATTAACTTTTGTCTTGAGTTACTAGTTTCCTTGAAGGTAACAATAACTCAAGATTTGGATTGCCATATTTTGTAAAGGTTTGCATAAAATATGGGATGGCAATTGGTTGGAAAGAGAAATCAAAATTAGAAGAGTGAATAATGATGGGAAAATATTGAAAACCTTCCCTTTTAAGATGGGATTCTATGATTGGAGCTATCAGTAGCACTTCCTCCTTTTCTTTCTTTTCCCTTTCTTGTCTTTCTCTCCTCTTATCCTCTTCTATTCTCTCTTTTCCTCTTCTCTCTTCTTTTTTTCTTCTCTCTTCTTCTCTACTTCTCTCTTCTTTTTCTCTTCTCTCTTTTTTTCTCTTGCTCTCTTCTCTTTTTCTTTCCTTTCTTCCTCTTCTTTTCTCTCAATCTCTCTTTCTCTTTTCTTGTCCTTGATATCTTTAAGTCTTGCCCCAAATTCTAATTCTCTCCTAAGAAACCCATGATCATTTAGACTCTCAAGAAATATCTTTCCATCTTCAATGCAATCCTTAATTAATTCTAGGCAAAAACTTTCTTCTCATGCAAGCTTTTAAATCATACCAATCCCTAATGGTGGACTTTCTACCTTTCCTAACATGATATTGTCTTTCATCCCACAACTCTCTTGCATGTTCTTCTAACTTAGAGAGATATATGCTAATGACATAAGATTGTCTCTCTCTATAAAACCAAGGATCAATTTTATCAACTTCTTTTTCCCAAGCTAGGTATGTTAATGCACCTATGTCTTTACCAAAGGATGGAAGATTCCTAGCTTGCTTAAACTTTTCATTAACATTATCTAAACTAGACAACCTATATGAACTAGAAGAAGACCTAGAAGAAGACCTATATGAACTATAACAAGACATCTTTGTTCTTAAAACTATAACAATGAATAATTGGAGAAAATGAAAATGGAGGAAAGTGTGCAAGGAAGGTGGCTAGAGGTAGTCTTTGGACTCTCTAGCCTTGTGACTTTCAAGAGAGAATGGTTTCTATTTCAGAAATCTTAATTCTCATTAATCTCAAAAGTACCAAATACAAGTGAGGAGCTGGGTATTTATAGTGACCCAAGCTCCTTAAAAGCTAAACTACAAATGCAAAGAAATACAATACAAGGGGATTGTCAGGAAGGATTCCATCAATTTATCTCTTTTAGGCCTCCTTCAAGTCCCTGCACAAAAATTCTAGAAAGAGACGGTTAGGAAAAAAATAAAAATAAAAAATAAAAAATAAGAAAAATAAAATTAGGGATAGAAAAATAAAAACTAAAAATAGGAAAAATAAAAATGAGAAAATAAAATAAAAATAAAATAAAGTCAAAATTAATGAAGCATCACACAAATAGAATAGCTTAAACCGTGAGTCCCCGGTAACGGCGCCAAAAACTTGTTGGGGCAAATTGGCAAGTGTACCGAGTAGCACAAGTAATATAAAATGGTAAGACCGAGTATCGTATCCCAAAGGATTCTCGGCGCTGAACAATTGTGTGAAAACAAGACTAATTAAGACTTAAAATAAAAGAAATCATGGGTTTGGAGTGCAAAAATAATAAATAAAATAAAGATGCAATTGATCAATGACAAAGGAGCACAAAGATGAATAGAGGTTGATTTATATGAGATGGATATGTTGTTGGGGTTATATTTCACCAAGTTCCCTCTCATGTATATAAGAATTCTTCTTTATTCATTAATGCCAATGTCCCTCACTAAATCACTTACACCCGATCCCTCGGTAATTAAGCCTATCACTAATTACCAGTTCATACAATTCCTAGCATTCCTGGTAAAAAGATCTGAAGATCAAGAGGTTAAGACGACTAGGACTCATACCCTCATCCCTGAGAAATATAACTCTTAGGAGTAATTCAACAAGAACCTGAATTGAAAGGAACCTCCCAGCACTCGTGCAATTTATAAATAATGTTATTGTATAAGCAAGAATAAAACAGATGAATTACTCTAACAATTAATGAAAAAGCATATGGAATTAAGAATCAATTTAAATACATGAGAATTTACAAGGTTACAACATTCCCAACAACAAATAGAAATTAGTTCCCCAAAGACATGGGGGAACTCTATGAACAATGGAAGAAAGAAGGAGAATGAAAGATTAAGAATAGAATAAGAGTATATTGCTATGCTATTCTTTACCAGGGATACAAAACCCAGAGCCCTAGGGTCCTTTAAATAGTCGAAAAGAGTCGAAGCGTGCCAAAACAAGGCCCGGTCCAAAAGAGTCAAAACAGAGCAGAAATAGGGCCCCCCATCCATGAAATTCGACGCCCGGGCAGTCTAGTAGGCTGCCCGGGCGGTGGACAGACCTCATGTAAGGCTCGGGCCTTTAATTGGACGCCTAAGCTTCGAGCCCCGCCTCTCGGGCAGTCAAAATGGCCGCCCGGCAGCCAACATCGATTTTTTGGCGCTTTAGTTGACTTTTCAGCATTCTGGTTGCCTGGTTGACTTTTCTGGTTCACTGGTTGACTTTTCAGGTTGATTAATCGACGTATCTGTATTCTGGTTGACTTTTCTGCACTGCAATTGTTTGGTACTTTAATTCTTCCTTCAAATCATTCCAATAGACTACAAAATCAAGGGAATTTAGTGATAAATCATCAAGTAAAACCTAAACTCTCTTATTCACAAAACTAAAGTAAAAGCATGGGTCCAAGCAAGTTTCTAAGTCACAAAAAGTGTATTTAGTATCAAAATTACATCATAGATAACGGTATTTGAAACCATTATCAAATAACAGAATAAAAGTGTTAGAATAACCAAAGTCTCTGTGTAAAACAAAATCACGTCTATTTATAGTTTTCTATAAAAAAGACGTTCCAGTAGTCGACTTCACTACTAATTCAGTCGACTGTAACCAGACAATTATGACCGTTAAAGCAGTTAAAACAATTACTAGTAGTCAGACAAACCAAATTGATTACACATTTAATTCAGTGGACTTGCAATTAATGCTTGAACATAAAATCAAAATATAGTCGTTATAGTTCACAAGCATTAACAGAAATTCAAAACATAACTAAGTCGAGTTGTCTGCGCATATAGTTGACTATGTCACTTTAATGCAGTTTTGAAAATCTTTTCTATGCAAAATTACTCACAACACTGTTTTTGAAAATCTATGCAAAGTCACGAGTTTTAATCGACTTACTTCATAATGAAGTTGACTTAAAACTTGCAGTTTTGCCACACAATATAGGTTCAATCAAGTGCATTTGGTTTTCTTTTCTGAAACATATGTAATGCAATCACAAATGATATCTCATGTATAAAAATAGTGAATATGCTTACATGTGTTATTAACAATGTCTAACACATAACAATACATGTTCTTCAAGAATTCATATAATACATGTGTTATTAATAATGTGTTGTTAATAATGTGTTGTTAATAATGTGTTGAACATGTTCTAACAGAATTATCACAAACATGTTCTTCAAGAATTCATACACAATAAAGATTTGAACATGTAACACATAACAATACATGTGTTATTAATAATGTGTTGTCATCATAAAAAACCAGAAATACTGTGAGATTAAGGTTTAGCTAAAACAATGTTTCCCTTATCAACAATCTCAACAAAAGTGAGACAGATACAAGAGTTAAGGAGATTTATTATATGGATTCCTCTGATAATCATGAAAAGGAAAGGAACACGATGAATGATTTTAGTTTCAATTTATTGTGGAATATAACTTTTTTTTCCACATTGCGTTATTGTTGACTATATTTTAATGTGATTTATGTTTATTATGTTAAAATATTAATTTAATCCTTATTTTCGTTTAATTATGTATGCATATTCACTGATTTTCTACACGATACATCATTTGTGATTGCATAACATATGTTTCAAAAAGAAAAACCACATGCACTTTGTTGAGCTTATATTGTGTGGCAAAACTGCAAGTTTTAAGTCGACTTCATTATATAGTAAGTCGATTAAAACTCATGACTTTGCACAAATTTTCAAAAACAGTACTGTGAGTAATTTTGCAATGAAAAGATTTTCAAAACTGATTTGAAGTGTTATAGTCGACTGCATGCGTAGGGAATTCGACTTGGTTAGTTATGTTTTGAAATTCTGTTAATGCTAGTGGACTATAACGACTAGATTTTGATTTTGTGTTCAAGCATTAAATGCAAGTCAACTGAATTAAATGTATAATCAATTTAGTTGGTTTGACTGCTGCTAATTGTTTTAACTGTTATAACTGTCTAGTAACAATCGACTACATTAGTGGCAAAATCGACTACATGAGCGTTTGTTTTATAGAGACTTTGGCTATTCTAACAATTTCATTCTGCTATTTCAGATTGTGATTTCTGTGAAAACGCTCCAATAACTCATCAAGAAGACGGTGGAGATCTTTCTTTGAAGAGCTTCTTTAGGAGGAAATGATTTGCGCTTACTGTTTGATCAAAATCTGCACTGCTAATGTTCATCATATTGATCAAGACTTTTGTCAATCTATTGAAGATTGGACTACCCTGTTGGGATTACAGGAAGAGAACTTGTGAAGTTCTATACACTTTGAGGATTGTTCAAAGTGGGTTGAAGATTGCAGAAGAGGGGATATCTTGCTGCAGATCTTTGTGTTGCTGCCTATACTTTTATTTAGAGGGTTAGAGAGATTGTCTATACTTTTGACGTGGAGGTCTCTATAGAAATCTTGTGTAAAAACCTTGACTAATATAGTGCATTGGCTTCCTAGTTGTGGAAGGACACTAGATGTAGGCATTGGGCCGAACCAGTATAAAAACTGTTTGATTTTCTCTATCCTTGAACTCTTTACTTTAAGTTGACTTTACTTTCTGCACAGTCAACTTTATATTTCCGCTGCACTGATTTATCTCTTTCCTTGAGATTCAAGAAAACTTTGAAAGGTTTATACTTTGCGATAAAGATTTGAAAAAGACTCTTATTTTTTAACCTCACCAATTCACCCCCCTCTTGGTGTTGAAACTAAACCATTCTTTTTCCAACAATTGGCACCAGAGCTGGTTTTCATAAGATATTTGAAAAACTAGTCGACTTTTGTTTTCTTTGAATTGACTATATTCTTGGAAAAGACTTTTGTTTCTCAAACAAGAAGGATATGTGAATCCGCACTTGAATTGATATCAGCTACGTGCAATGCAAAATTAAATTCTATTACTAATGAGTGCTATGAATCTTTTGAAAGAGGAATCTTGCAAGACAAGGCAACCTATGAAGGTAAATCTGGTCCTGGATCACAAAGAATCAATCTGCATTCTGATAGATTTACAAGATTTCTTAATGAAAAGAAAAGCCAAAGGAGTCAAAGTGATAACAAGAAGACCGTGTCTGAAAATGATCTTATTATGATGGCAAAATTTAAAGTTGCAGAAGCAAATCTGAATCAAGAAACAAAAATCTTCATGTGATACTTGGACAATGGATGCTTGAGACACATGACAGGGGATCCTACAAAATTCTCTAAATCTCTTTCAAAACTTTTATCATGTTACATATGGCGACAACAACAAAGGAAAAATCAAAACTCCTTCATCTTATGAAATTAAAAATGTTCTTCTTGTTGAGCTATGTGAGAGAGGATTAAAGATTACTTTTGAGCCTAAATATTGTTTGATCAGCAACGACTCAATATATGAATTGTTACTTGTGGGAAAAAGGCTTAAGAATATCTACGTAATCGATTTCAAGGAAACATCATTCAAGTCAATAGTTTTTTTAAGGACTAAAGAAGATGATATTTGGCTATGGCATAAGAGACTTGCTCATATAAACATAGATCAACTGAACAAGCTTGTATCAAAGGATCTTATAATTGGTCTGCCCAACATTCGCGTTGCTTCCGAGATATTATGTGATGCGTGTCAAAGGGGAAAACAAACAAGACAGTCCTTCAAGAACAAAAGAGAGATGTCGACCTCCACACCTTTGTAACTCCTGCACGTGGACTTATTTGGACCTTCAAGAGTGAAAAGCCTTGGTGGAAACTCTTACGGACTTGTAATAGTTGACGACTATTCTCGGTTCGCATTGACATTCTTTATTCCTGTTAAGAGTGAAAAACTTAAAGTATTCAAGAGGTTTGTTGCTGTTATTCAAAATGAGATGGAGCTTAAAATTAAATCGATTAGAAGTGACCACGACAAAGAATTTCAGAATGAAGTCTTTGATGAATACCTTGCTGAAATGGAAATATCACACAACTTCTCTGCACCTAGAACTCCTCAACAAAATGGAGTGGTTGAGAGAAAAAATGAGCTATAGAAGAGCTAGCTAGAACAATGCTAAATGAGAGGAACATGCCTAAGTATTTTTGGGTAGATGCAGTTAGTACCAGTTGTTATGTGTTGAACAGAACTGTTATAAGATCAATACTAAAGTTAACCCCTTATGAGTTGTTAAAAGGAAGGAAACCGAATATTTCTCATCTAAGAGTCTTTGGATGCAAATGCTTTGTGTTAAACTATGGAAAGGAAAATCTTGGTAAGTTTGATCCCAAATCTGATGAAGCAATCTTCATAGGATACTCTCCAACCAGCAAAGCTTATCGTGTTTACAACAAAAGAATAATGTCTGTTGAAGAATCAGTTCATGTGACTTTTTTTGAGTATGTTGAAACCATTATCAATCCTGAACACAACCGAAGGCCTGATGAAACTGATATCTCTTCTGGAGAGGAGGAAGAAATTGAAGAAACACTTGAAAAAGAAAATTCTGAAGAAGTAATTGATTATCCCAAAACGGAATCGACTAAGGAATGGAAAGTGCCAAACAATGTCTCAACTAGTAACATAATTGGTGATATTTCAAGAGGCGTGTCCATAAGAAGACAACTGAACCAAATTTGCATGAATATTGCTTACGTGTCCAAGATTGAGCCGAAGAAGATTGAAGATGCTCTTGGAGATGAAAATTGGATGATGGCCATGCATGAGGAACTAAACTAGTTCAAGAGAAATAATGTATCGGAACTGGTACCTAGAACAGATAATCTACAGATCTTAGGAACTAAATGGGTTTTCATAAATAAGATGGATGACTCAAGAGAGTTCATAAAGAATAAAGCCAGACTTGTTGCAAAAGGTTATCATGTGAATATCCGTGACAGGGGGAACATCATTGAATGATTAATCTATTTACATTGATGCATCTCTGGTATATCATTTATCAGCATATCGTTATCTTAGAGCATACCTTTTTTCTGCTAATGCACAAAGGGGGAGAAATGTTTGATTGCTTATTTGCTTGATACTTGATTGCTTGATACTATTGATACAGAGTAAATGTGTTTAGATTGTTTGTAATATAAAATATTTTGAAATAGACTCTTGTTTGCTCTGATAGATTGATAAAATCATTTAATCACTTGCTCTGATATTGTTTGCTTATGAGTTCTGATATAGTGTGATTACATGATTGATTTAATTTGTTGTTGTGTACAAACATGGTTGTTTATTAATCATGGTTGTGTATCATAAAAAAAGGGGGAGATTGTTGGTAAGGGAAACACTGGTTTAGCTAAACCTTAATCTCACAATGTTATAGTTTTTGATGATGACAACACATTATTGATAACACATGTATTGATATGTGTTACATGTTCTATTCCTCATTATGTATGATATCTTATTGAACATGTTTGTGTTGATCTTGATATATGAATGTACACTCACTGAGCTTATATTTGATACATCATTTATTGACTGCCTTACATATGTTTTGAAGAGAAAACCACATGCACTTTTTTTAACTTATATTGTGTGGCATAACTGCAAGTTTTAAGTCGATTTCATTATGAACCAAGTCGATTAAAACTCGTAACTAAGAACAACTTTTCAAAAGCAATACTGTGAATTATTTTGCATTGAAAACATTTTCAAATTGTGCTGATGTCCCTAAGTCGACTACATGCGCACTGGATTCGACTTAGTTAGTTAATTGATTTGAAGTTTTGTTGTGCTTGTGTATAGTAACGACTATATTTTAACTGTTGGTCAAAACTTTTATTGATAGTCAACTGTATTAAATGTAAAATCAATTTGGTTGTTATTGACTGCTACTATTTGACTTAACTATTATAATTGTCTGATGACAGTCGACTTTATTAGTAGTCTAGTCGACTACAGGAGCGTTTGATTTATAGAAAACTAGAAATAGACGTGACTCAGTTAATCACAGGGACTTTGGATATTCTAACACTTTAATTTTTTATTTACAGATTGTGATCTCTGAGGATTTGCTCCAAGAACTCATCAAGAAAACCGTGGTGATCTATCTTTGAGGAGGTTCTTTGAAGGAGACTTGCAATGAGCTTACTGTTTGATCAGATTCTGCACAGCTGGTGTATTCTTGTTGATCAAGACTACCTTCAATCTATTGGAGATAGGTTTTTCCTATTGTGATTGCAGGAGGTTGATTCGTGGAGTCTATATTGCAGAAGAGGGAATATCTTGCTGCAGATCTTTATTGTGTGTATTGTCTATATTTTGGTTAGAGGGTTAGATAGTTGTTTTATATTTTTGACGTGAAGGTCTCTATAAAAGCCTTGTTGTAAAAAACTTGACCATTGTAGTACATTTGCTTCCATATTATGGAAGGACACTGGATGTAGGCATTGGGGCCGAACCAATATAAAAATCTACTTTTGATTTCTCTATCCTTACACTTTTACATTCAGTCGACTTACCTGTTTACGTAATCTACTTTGTATTTCCGCTGCACTTAGAATTTTCATTCCTTGTGATTAAAGAAACTTTGTAAAGATTCACACTTTGTGAAAAAGATTTCAAAAAGACTCTTATTTTGAAACCTCACCAATTCACCCCCCTCTTTGTGTGGAAACGAAGCCAACCTATTTTCCAACAATTGGCACCAGAGCTGGTTTTCATAAAATATTTGAAAAATTAGTCGACATTTGTTTTCCTTGAATCGACTATATACCTGGGGATGGCTTATGTTTGTCAAACAAAAAGTATACGTGAATCCACATTTGAACTGATATAAGCTACTTGCAATAGGAAGTCAAATTCTATTACTAATGACTTTTATGAATCTCTTGAAACAGGAATCTAGCAAAACAAGGCAACATATGGTCAGAAATCAGATTTTAGATCACGAAGACTGAAGAAACTGAAGATGAACTGATCATGATGGCAAAGTATAAAGTTGCAGAAACTGATCTAAATCAAGAAACAAAAAGCTCCAGACACATGACAGGGGATCCTACAAAATTCTCAAACATCTCTTACAAAACCACTGGTCATATTACATATGGCGATAATAACAAAGAAAAGATAATCGGTATAGGTAAAATCAAAACTCCTTCATCATAGGAAATTAAAAATGTTTTTCTCGTTAAAGGGTTAAAGTATAATCTACTCAGTATCAGTCAGCTGTGTGACAAAGGATTAAAAGTTACTTTTTAGCCAAAATACTATTTGATTAGCAATGGGTCAAATGATGAGTTGTTACTTGTGGGAAAAAGATTCAACAACATTTATGTAATCGATTTCAAGGAAACATCATTCAACTCAGTAATATGCCTGATGACTAAAGAAGACGATGCTTGGCTTTGGCATAAGAGACTTACTCATATCAACATGAGTTAACTAAACAAGCTTGTCTCAAAGGATTTTGTAATGGGCCTTCCCAACATTCGCTATGCTTCAGAGAGATTATGTGATGTGTGTCAAAAGGGGAAGCAAACAAGACAATCCTTCGAGAACAAGAGAGAAATGTTAACTTCAAAACCCCTACAATTGCTACACATGGACTTATTTGGACCTTCAAGAGTAAAAAGCCTCGATTGAAACTCTTATGGACTTTTTATAGTTGATGACTATTCTCGGTACACATGGACATACTTCATTGCTGCCAAGATTGATACACTTAAAGTATTCAAAAGGTTCACTGCTATTATTCAGAATGAAATGGACCTCAAGATTAAATCTTTTAGAAGTGACCACGAAAGGGAATTTCAGAATGAAGAATTTGATGAATGCCTTGTTGAAATGGGAATATCACACAACTTTTCTGCACCTAGAACTCCTCAGCAAAATGGAGTAGTTGGAAGGAAAAATAGAGCCCTTGAAGATCTTGCAAGAACAATGCCAAATGAGAGGAACATGCCTAAGTATTTATGGGGTGATGCAGTTACTACAACTTGCTATGTGCTGAACAAAACCATCATAAGATCAATACTAAAGCTAACTCCTTATGAGCTACTGAAGGGTAGGAAACCGAATATCTCTCACTTAAGAGTCTTTGGGAGCAAATGTTTTGTACTAAACAATGGAAAAGAAAATCTTGGCAAATTTGATTCCAAGGCTGATGAAGCAATCTTCATAGGATACTCTCTAACCAGCAAAGCTTATCGTGTGTATAACAAAAAAACTATAAAGAATCTGTGCATATGGCATTTGATGAGTGTATCGAGACTACTAACAATTCTAAGCACAACAGAAAATCCACTAAAGCAGAGAACTCAGCTGGAGAGGAAGAAGAGTCTGAAGAATTACCAGAAAAGGAGAACTTTGAGGAGCTAGTCGACTCTCCCAGAACTGAATCGACTAAAGAATGGAAAGTGCCAAGAAATGTCTCCACTGACAACATCATTGGAGATATTGCAAGAGGGGTGTCCACAAGAAGACAACTGAATCAATTCTGTATGAATGTAGCTTATGTGTCCAAAATTGAGCAGAAAAGAATAGAAGATGCCCTTGGTGATAAAAATTGGATGATGGCTATGCAAGAGGAACTAAACCAGTTCAAAAGAAATAACGTATGGGAGGTGGTACCTAGAGCAGATGATTTACAGGTCATAGGCACGAAATGGGTCTTCAGAAACAAGATGAATGACTCTGGAGAAATCATAAAGAATTAGGTCAGACTCGTGGTAAAAGGCTACTGCCAAGAAGAGGGGATCGACTATGATGAAACTTACGCACTTGTGGCCAGATTAGAAGCTATAGGATTTCTTCTTACTATTGCTTCAATGATGAAATTCAAGTTGTATCAGATGGATGTTAAGAGTGCCTTCTTAAATGGATACATCAAGGAAGATGTATATGTGAAACAACCACCCGGGTTTGAAGACTTTGAACATCCTGATCATGTATTCAAGCTACGAAAAGCTCTATATGGATTGCAAACCAAATCAAATTCGCGTATTTAATTAAAGGTACTGCCTTAGGGCAGGTGTTGTGGGGTGCTAATACCTTCCCCACACATAACCGACTCCCGAATCCAAATTTCGGTTTTCGCAGACCTTGCCTTATTTTATGGTTTTTCCGTAGTTTTCCACAATAAACTATGGTGGCGACTCTAAATCTCTTTTATCAAAAATCGTGTTTTTCTTTTTTCGGATCATCATCGTCCCGTCGCGATTCCGGTTGCGACAGATGGGGACTCCACTGGGGAAGCGCTAGAGACCAAAACTCTTTTTTTCAAAATTAGTTCTTTTTTTGGATCGTCGTCGTCCCGTCGCGATTCCGGTTGCGACAGATGGCGACTCCACTGGGGAATAGCTAGAGAGTGAAGCCATTTAATTACATGCACGAATTCGATGTGGTTATACTTTATGTTTTTCTTCCCTTTTTCTTTATATATGTTTGACGTCTAGAATAATTGTATGTGAGTTGTTTTGCTCGTTCCTTGCATCTGAAATAATTGTTGAATATTGAACTCTAGGGTAGAAGACATGTAATATATCTGCCTAGGTTTGTTTCCTGGTTATTTTGCATGTGTAATTGAGTGGTCTTAGGTTTCTCCCTTCACACACTTCATATGATAGATTGTACATTTATTTTGATATGGGGCCCTATACCCGGGTCTGAGTGAACCTTAAGGAGTGGAGGTCCAACGATTCTCATGTTAGATCTCGGATCTACTTGGCTATTGGAAGACTTCATCTAGAGTTTGCTTCCTCTTTGCATGCCACATCTGTTAGATCGTCTATCGTTGTGGCTATGTCCTGAGGTTGACATCAGCTCTAGAGGCCTGTGAGATAATTTAGAACTACCCATCAACGAGCATCTAAAAGTCCATAGATCCAAAGTAGGTTTCTTTTACCCTAATAAGGCACAAAGGGAGATGTGTGTGGTCCTATAATCCTCATTTTTGCTTAATTAAGCTCCTTGTACATGTCTTTTTACCCTTTTTTATATAGACATCTTTTTCCTTTCTTTCTTTCTTTTTCTCATGTATTTTTATGGTCTGGTCATTGGTTCTAGTCAGGAAATTATAAATTTGTAACTAAGCCCTCGAGGTAAAATGGAAATTAACATGAGATTTGAAGTCAAGGGGGGGTTCAAGTTCAGACGTTTTAAAGGAAAGGATAGCCATTGAAGCAAAGGAAGGTAATATGCATGGTCTAAGGGAACTGGTGAAGGAGATGAAGACAACCCAAAAGGATGCATTCAGAAAAGAGTATGAGAACTTGTTGAGCCTGTTAGAGGTGGAAGTTCAAACATCGGCAATTACCGCTTTAGCCGAGTACTACGATCCACCACTGAGATGTTTTACTTTCCAGGATTTCCAACTGGTGCCTACGGTGGAAGAATTTAAGCAAATCTTAGATATACCTCTCGAGGGAAAAACTCCATACAACTACCTTGGGCAGTATATCCCTGTCTTGCAGCTAGCAAGAATCATGAAAGTACACCCTATGAAGTTGGAGAGCAAGTTTACAATCAGGGGTAAAGTGAGGGGCCTTCCTCAAGGATACCTAGAGGGATACTTGCATCGTTTGGCTAAAGAGGAAAAGTGGGAAACATTTATGGACGTATTGGCTTTTACCCTCTACGGTGTCATGATTTTTCCCAACGTCAAGAATTTCGTCGACTACGCCGCAATGAACACATTTGTGGGATACAAAGAGCGCTCTGAGAATCCAGTCACCGCTGTCTTGGCTGAAGTTTATGGCACCCTTAATCAATGTTATGAACTAAAGGGAGAAAAAATGGCATGTTGTCTGTCAGTGTTGTATGTGTGGTTCGTCTCTCGGGTGAATGAAAACGCCTTGAATGCCATATGTCCCGTAGATGAGCTACTTCGGTGTAAACCAAATGTGAAAGGGGCAAACGAATGGGCGCAGCTTTGTGCAAGTTTAAACGAGGAACAGATTAAATGGTGTGTCCCTTGGCAGCAAAGGTTGCAAATCATATATCATTGCGGGGGGTACCCTAATGTGCCCCTCATGGGCATCAGGTGTTGTGTTAACTACAATCCTGTGTTAGCACAAAGGCAATTCGGGTATCCTATGAGAGGATCACCTACACCTGCATCTCTTGCCATATTGCAGATCTATTATAAGGAAGGAACCTTTGCTGAAATGCTTCATCAAATTAGGGATGCTTGGGGCAACGTTGTTCGTGCGGAAAGGGACCCAAGACCATGGACTGTTGATGAGGGAATTCCTTACAGCTTTTGGATTGCAGAAAGGGTTAGGATAGTGAAGTTGCCTTTCAAGTTAGTTTCTCCTACCCTAGATTGTGATGAGTGTCTTCATAAGGCTGAAAATGAGGAGGTACAACTGTTGAAGGTCGAATTAGAGCGGATGAAGCTAGAAAATATCAAGTTGACCAGTAATCTTCAGAGTCTGCAACATGATTATGTGAATCTTAAGCAAGACAGCGTGGAAAACTATAAAGCATATGAAGAGTTGTTAATAAGACAAAGCAAAAGCTAGCAGCAGCCAATATTGAGCTAACCTTGAAAGAACGGGAGTATGGTATAGTTGAGATGTCAGAGCGTGTTATGAAGCAGATGTGTGATGAATTCAAGAGGGACAAGGAAAAAACACTAGAGGACCTGCGCAAAATGCATATCAAATTGGACGACGCCGAACAGCAGGCGAAAGCAACAGTGGCAAAACTGAAGAAGGAACGTTGGCATCGGGCTGAATCAGACAAGAAACATCAAGAATTGATAAATCAGATGAGGGAGTGTATCGTTGAACAGGGGCGGGTTACAGAGAATTGGAGGAGAAGTTTCTCACAGCTAGCCTCCCTTGCTAATAAAGCCATTAAAGATGTCCCTAAGTTACTAGCTGATTCTACAATGCCGATCTTTAACCCACCTAAGAAGGTCGAAACTTTCCTCAATTACTGCAAGCAACTAATGAGAGAAATGAAGAATGTGATGGCTAAAGCTCGTGATAGTTGAGCGTGATTTTGTATACCTCCTATGTGGTGAACTTAAATGTAGTGGACGTTGTATGAACTGTCCTATTGACTCTGTTTCATGTTAATTTCCAGATTATACATCTCTATAATTTCTGGCTATAGCAGTTTTTACTTTGTCTTTTCTCTTTTTCTTTTCGTTTTATGTTCTTTTTCTTAATGAAATTCAGTTAAAATAATAATAACAACACGGCTAAGTTTCCAAGACACCCTGATGGGTGTCGCAACCCACACAAATTTGATGTGCATAAAGAAATGCAGTATAATGCTAGGGAATGACCCCTAGGTCGTTTCTCAAGGACCAAACTGTGGTTCGAGAATTAGGTCAGACACGAAGTGGGGGGGTTTTGTGAAAACTTTTGTGAATGCAATTGACGAAATTAAAAGTAAAAATAAACACAACCGAATATAATTGAAAGTATTTAAATAAAGACTAAAATAAAACCAAAAATAAATTATCAGTCACTAAAGAAAAAAAATAAAAATAAAAAGAATAAAAAAAAATAAATAAAAAAAAAACTAGCGGCAGTTTGTTACTAATGCATTACATGCTAAATAAATGGAATAAGAAACAACCTTTTAATATGCAATTATGAAGGATGAAGCATGTAGCGTGCAGCTTGAATAAAACTCAATAAAAAAAAATAAAAAAAAATATATGCTTGAACTAAATTGAAACACAATGCAACAAAGTAAAAAGTTAATGCAAGAAAGCTTGAATCCATTAAAATGCAATGCATAAATCAATAACGCATAAACAAACGTACAAGTAGGTTGAATAAAGAAAGCTTTCTAATAAATGAAAAGTAACTTGCTGAAACAAACATTGAAAGAAAAACACGCATGAACAGTAGAGAATTTAACATGTTGAAAAGTAACTTTAAAAGAAAAAATGTAAAAAAAAAATAATCAACCACCTCTACTTTCTAAAAGAAATCAAAGTAAATTAGGACTTCCATCCTGACAGCAATCACGTTTGCCTCCTTCTTCCGTCACATCCTAGGCTATCATTCTCAAAGGAATTTCAGTGCAGCAGGGACGAAATTAAATGCCAAAGCCTGAATCATTTGGAATGCAGCGGCAACTCAACAAACACATCTTCCGTGAATTAAAAAAAAGGCACCCATTGAACTAAAAAAATGAAAAGCTGGTTCTATAAAAAAAAAAGGAAAACTGAATACTAAACATTGAAAGACAATTATAACTCAGCGTAAAGAATTAAAACCGCATGTGCTCCAGCCAAAATGAAGTAACGTTGCTTTCTATGGCAAGTGAAAATAAATGCATCCAATTAAAATTAACGTGTGCCCAATCAATGTAGCCTTCATTCTCCAAGAGCCTCCCAGCAGAGAAAACGTTCCAGCTTAAACCAGCAACAACAACGTTGAACAAGATGAAAGGAAAGAGAAAAGAGTGCTTTTTTTTATTCATCCATAATCCATCACCGAAAACCCCATAAGCTCTTGGAAAGAAAACGTTTTCAAAGCCAAAAACCCTTCTCTTTGCAAGTGACGGCTGCAGCTCTACTAAGAGGCCAAGTGTTCTCTCCAAAATGAGAGGGTGGGGTCCACCCTAAATGCCTAGGGTTCCAATTACCCATTTCTACCTTTGGGCTTAGTTTACTTTACCAAAAATTGGCCCAAATTACAAAAGTTGGTCTAAAAATTCTTAACCACTAAATTACAATTTAATTAAAATTTGAAATGTCCAAGTGAAGAGTCTTGAATTATTTGATAGCACTGCAAATGTCCCAAATTGTATTTCCAAAATTTTCCCTGAAAATAATAATGCAAATAATTAGCTCAGAATATTTAAATTAATTAAAATTAAAATTTCCGATCAAATTAAGCATAATTAGGAAAAACGAGAAAATATCAGACAATTAAGCACAATTCCCTGATTAAATTCGGTACAATAAGCTAAGCGAAGTCAAGAAAATATCGACTCATCACACCCTAAGGGACACGAACTGGTGAAAACTCATGGAGAACCCAAGAGAAGTTCAAGAGGGGATGAAAGTCGATATCCAGCAACTGAAGGGACAAATGAGTCAAATCCTGGAGGCTCTAAATGCCTTACAAGGCACTGGAGATTCACAGACACCGCGATCGCAACAAAGAGTATCAGAGGCACAAACTTCCTCTCCACCTTCAGGAGCGGACTTGGGACATGCTGACACCCAAAAGGTCAAAGATGACGCAGTTGAAATACAAACAAGCTTGGGGCAGCCACTGCCGTGATTCACGGGGAGACAACCCAGTCAGGTATCGCGGGCTTGATAATGACAAAACAACCCGTGATGAAGTCTTCTCCTCATGTCGTTACACCAACAGAGTTAACGGGCGACAACAGTGAATTAGAAATGTTGGAGAAGAGGTTGAGAGCCGTAGAAGGCGAAGGAAGTTTTGAATTTGGAGATGCTAGAAAATTATGTTTAGTTCCCGATGTGGTGATACCTCCAAAATTCAAGTTGCCAGAGTTTGAGAAATATCGGGGAAACACTTGCCTAAGGAGCCACATAACCATGTATTGCAGAAAAATGGCAGCCTATGCTCACGATGAAAAACTTTTGATTCACTTCTTCCAAGAAAGCTTAACTGGTGTGGCTCTAAATTGGTACATGCGCTTAGAAACAACTCACGTCTACTCATGGAAAGATCTGGTTAACGCATTCCTAAGGCAGTACGAATATAATAAGGATCTAACACCTGACAGAGTACAACTGCAGAACATGGTGAATAGGGAGTCTGAATCATTCAGAGAATATGCCCAAAGGTGGAGAGAAATTGCTGCTCAAGTAGAACCGCCTCCGAGTGACAAGGAGATGACTACCATATTTCTGACTACTCTACAACCACCGTTTTATGAGTGCCTGATAAGCAGCGTCTCCTCGAGTTTCGCTGATATAGTAATGATTGGAGAAAGGGTTGAGGATGGCATAAGGAATGGAAAAATTGCATTAGATCCAAGTCTGGTGGCGAGTTTGAATGAGTATGATCCTGGGCAGGAGGAAAAGCGAAAGCACAAGGCTAATTCGCATTTTACTGCCGATTCCCAGATGGCGCATTCCTATGGTTCCAACCGTGCCATTAAGCAGAGAAAATACAACCGGAATGAGAAGGTCGTCAATTTCACTCCTATCCCCGTGACCTATACGGAGCTACTGCCAGATCTTCTCCGCAATAACCTCGTAAAGGTCTGTCCCACCAAGCCTGTAGGACCTCCTTACCCGAAGAAATATGACATAAATGTCAGGTGTGATTATCATGAAGGAGTGCGTGGGCATTCAACAGAGGCATGCAAGGTTCTAAAGCATAAGGTGCAATATTTGATCGATTCAGGATGTGTAAAGTTTGAAGAAGGTCAGTCCAGCACTGGGGCAAAGTGTGAGTTCGCCTCTGCAAAGGCCGTGGACAAATGAAGAGGACTCTAGGACTATATAAGAAGGCATATGTTGTTGTAACAGAAGAAACTAATGTTGTTTTGCTCTCGTTTTCAATTTGTCCTGATGTAAGACTATGCTTGCTGATATCGTGCTTTCATCTATGACTTCGAATGTGAACTTTCATTACGGTTTCTCCAAGGTTTACTGGAAATCATGTCCTAATAAGGTGTCGTGGATAAAACAAAAGCCTCAAACTCTTATTTTTTCAAAAAAAAAACAAAAACGATAAAAAGGATGATCAAGAATAAAAGTTGCAGTGTCATACTTTTACGAGGTCAAATGTCTAGTCAAAAATAACAAGTTGACATCTTTATCGAGACGTTGGTGCGCATGTTGCTTAAAAACCTTCACCCCTCACTTCTCCCAAAATAAAGGATCTTTCTCCAACAAACATTGTCACTGCCCTCAATACCAAAGTAAACCTTTACACTGGGGCAGATTGGCTTGGCCAAAAGTTTTCTCGCTTGCGATCCCCGAATCCATTTAGACAAAAAAAAAAAAAAGAGGAAAAAAAAATAAAAAAAACAAAACAAAAATAATAAAAAAGAAGCAGTTCACTAGATTGAAAACCTAAAAGGACAAACTCATGTTGAGGTCATCCAGTCGCAGAATTAATCTTTTGAAAATAAAACAATCAAAATTTGAAATGATGTGTGGCCTTCTTTCCTTTACCTAAAAAGCAAAAATAAATCCATTGTCACCTCATTTGAGCCAAAAATAAATTCTTTTTCAAACATTTTCTCAAGCAAGGATTATCATCAGGTAGGAGTCAACTTAGTGTGTAAAGAGCACGCAATGATTAAATGAAAAAGATTCATCAAGAAAAATAACAACAAAAAAGAACAAAAGAAATCATAAAGTGATGTTCAACAAATGGAAGAAAATCAAAGTTCAAGAAAAAAAAGCAAAGTGCTCAAAAAATCAAATAATTGATGCAATGCCTAGCTGATAACCGATGTTTCAAAACAAATATAACCAACAAACATTCATTTGGGCCTTTATATCCTTTCTTTCAATACCTTTAACACTCGGCCATGTTACAAGCCTAATAAAGTCCACGCAGATTGAATAGTGATTGCTCAAATTTTCATAAAGTTTAACTTTGCGATAAGGCGACTTTCACAGTGTCGTAAAAAAAGAAGAGAGAAAAAGGTAATGTCTCAGGAAGAGGATTTCCCTACCATCTAACCAAAAGCATGCAAAAGAAAATCAAACCAGTTGGAGCCATCCTTTTAGCCAATCCTTTTCATTCCCACTACCTCTTCTAAACAAAACCCTATGCCAAAGAAAAAAACTAGGCCAACTTTGTGGATTTCACCATGTGTCTTCGCCCTGAAATTCATCGACCCATAATCTCAAGATTGGGGCAGCCTTACGAATCTCCTTTGAATTTTCAACCAAATTTTCATGGATCCAAACCCCAGCTCATTTTTCCAAACACAAGACCGGGGCAAAATTTTGGTGTATCGTGTTTGTCTTGACACTCACATATTACATTTCCTTTGAGGATTGTAATGCCCACGTACCTGTCCCAGCAAAAAAATAAACAACTCTCATTCTCTTCAAAACCATCCTCTTGCCAATAAACTCAAGCATGTGTGCACTGATGTCAAGAAATAGAAAGTCAAACACATAATCAAATTTGACATTAGACCTTGAATATATGACATGTGTCACTTTCACAAAAAATTGAAAATAAAGACTAGTTTGATGATTGCAAGCAAGATGAGTGACTCAAAAAAAAAAACCAAAAACAAAACAAAGAAAATTTTTTTTTATCAATCCATCAAAAGAAAATCTTGCGGATCGAAACCCTCTTCATGGTTATCGAATCCTTCTTCAAAAAAATACAAAATGAGTAGCATCAAGATTTTGACACATTGTACTGAGAGTTTCAACGCCTCGATATCTTTTAAAAAAAAAATCAAAAATCAAAAATCAAATTTCTATCAAAATAAAAATAAAAAAAAACATTTCAAATTTTAAGAATTTTCAAATTTCAAAAGCCCAGTTTCATCTAGCAATTTCAAATTTTCAAAAGCCCAGTCTCATCTGGCAATTTCAAAATTTCACAAGCCCAGTTTCATCTGGCAATTTCAAATTTTCAAAAAGCCCAGTCTCATCTAACAATTTCAAAATTTCACAAGCCCAGTTTCATCTGGCAATTTCAAAATTCCAAAAGCCCAGTCTCATCTGGCAATTTCAAAATTTCATAAGCCCAGTTTCTACACTGGCCCATAAGCCCAGTTTCTACACTGGCCCATAAGCCCAGTTTCGCCTGGCCCATAAGCCCAGTTTCTACACTGGCCCACAAGCCCAGTTTCTACACTGGCCCATAAGCCCATTTTCTACACTGGCCCATAAGCCTAGTTTCGCCTGGCCCATAAGCCCAGTTTCTACACTGGCTCATAAGCCCAGTTTCAC